>CP125793.1:2095266-2105441 GCA_030062975.1 Pichia kluyveri | reverse complement strand
GGCCTAGCGACCCTCTTCACCGTCACTATAATTATATTTAAACAATAACCTATAAACTAAAATAACACAAATAATACAAACAACCCAATTTACATATAAAACATACCCAAAATTTATAATATATAATATTATAATACACTTATTATACTTAATATAATTATAATTACAATATATAATACTCCTTTACCATAAATAAATTACCCTACCCTTATTAAAACACTTAATTACGAAATTAACCTCCCCCCTATAATTATTAATTACTATTACACAAAAAAAAAAAACCCTTTACTAATTTAACATTATATACCAATATAACAACCCCAACCCCTAAATATTTATTGTATTAATAACTTTACGCCAACAATAACATATAATACTTATTTTTTTTACATGTTACCTAAATTTTACAACCCCATACCTAAATTTTAATATATTATAATATTATATTTTACTTAAATTTTTAACACTAATAATAATATAACCCGTACAATATTAATCATACCTATATAACCATTTATATACTATTAATAATTTTTTTTACTTAACTAAACCACCAACGCAAATAACACAAAACCACCATTAAACAATAAATACAAATATAATATGATACCAACTGAAACCACCTTAATATATTTATACTTATAATATAACAAAATACGTACATCATCCAATCAACAACAAAAACACAAGTCGAGAAAGAAAAAAAAACTTCCTTCACCAACACACATCAAAACACTTCACAACAAACACCTATTAGTTTACAACAAAACCCACCTTATACCCCTTAAAAAATACTTATATAATCATAATTATATACCCCTTACCCCAATAATAAATCTATCAACCCCTATAATATATTTTCAATTACGCCTACATTAATTAATATACCCCCAAAATATTATATATATTACCCATATATATTATTTTAATACCCCCCTACTATTTATTTATTTTATTACTAATTATTTACATTAATTAATATTTTATACTACGCCTTTTTAAAATATAAATAAACTAAAACGCTTCAATGAATAATAAATAATTAAATTTTAATATATTATAATTACCTTTATTATTATACCCACTACCCCCACCCAAAACTAACTATTATAAACTATAACCTATACTACAATACACAAACGCCTAAAAAATATTATAATAACTATTACCCCCCCTAAGATGTTTAATTATTTTTAACCATTATAATACCATAAACTACCAAATATTTATATACATTATTTATATACAACTATATAACCCATATACACCCAAAATAAACATTATACACCCATAAAATTTAAAATTTACAATTCACCCCACAATATACTACCCCAACACTATAAAATACATACCACATAATAATAAATAGAAAAAAACCAATAAATAAATAAATTTAAAATGTACCTAAATTATCATATAATAATAGTACTATTTAAATATACCCCCGTACAATAAAATAATTACATACAACCAAATATTAACTAAATAATATTACTTACCCAATACATTACATTTAAAAACTAAATAAAAATAAAATAATTAAGAAATACAAACCAACTTTATACTAAAATACATTAAAACGAACCCTATACCAAAAGATATTATATAAAACCAAATATTAATATAAACAAAATAGTAAAAACAAAAATAAATAAATACCCCTCTTGTACCTCCTTCACTATACCCCCCCTGCGACCTACTTCACTATACCCCCCTGCGACCTACTTCACTATACCCCCCCTGCGACCTACTTCACTATACCCCCCCTGCGACCTACTTCACTATACCCCCCTGCGACCTACTTCACTATACCCCCCTGCGACCTACTTCACTATACCCCCCCTGCGACCTACTTCACTATACCCCCCCTGCGACCTACTTCACTATACCCCCCTGCGACCTACTTCACTATACCCCCCCTGCGACCTACTTCACTATACCCCCCTGCGACCTACTTCACTATACCCCCCTGCGACCTACTTCACTATACCCCCCTGCGACCTACTTCACTATACCCCCCCTGCGACCTACTTCACTATACCCCCCTGCGACCTACTTCACTATACCCCCCTGCGACCTACTTCACTATACCCCCCTGCGACCTACTTCACTATACCCCCCTGCGACCTACTTCACTATACCCCCCTGCGACCTACTTCACTATACCCCCCTGCGACCTACTTCACTATACCCCCCTGCGACCTACTTCACTATACCCCCCCTGCGACCTACTTCACTATACCCCCCCTGCGACCTACTTCACTATACCCCCCTGCGACCTACTTCACTATACCCCCCTGCGACCTACTTCACTATACCCCCCTGCGACCTACTTCACTATACCCCCCTGCGATCTACTTCACTATACCCCCCTGCGACCTACTTCACTATACCCCCCCTACTTCACTATACCCCCCCTGCGACCTACTTCACTATACCCCCCTGCGACCTACTTCACTATACCCCCCCTGCGACCTACTTCACTATACCCCCCCTGCGACCTACTTCACTATACCCCCCCTGCGACCTACTTCACTATACCCCCCCTGCGACCTACTTCACTATACCCCCCTGCGACCTACTTCACTATACCCCCCCTGCGACCTACTTCACTATACCCCCCTGCGACCTACTTCACTATACCCCCCTGCGACCTACTTCACTATACCCCCCCTGCGACCTACTTCACTATACCCCCCCTGCGACCTACTTCACTATACCCCCCTGCGACCTACTTCACTATACCCCCCCTGCGACCTACTTCACTATACCCCCCTGCGACCTACTTCACTATACCCCCCTGCGACCTACTTCACTATACCCCCCTGCGACCTACTTCACTATACCCCCCTGCGACCTACTTCACTATACCCCCCTGCGACCTACTTCACTATACCCCCCCTGCGACCTACTTCACTATACCCCCCTGCGACCTACTTCACTATACCCCCCTGCGACCTACTTCACTATACCCCCCCTGCGACCTACTTCACTATACCCCCCTGCGACCTACTTCACTATACCCCCCCTGCGACCTACTTCACTATACCCCCCCTGCGACCTACTTCACTATACCCCCCTGCGACCTACTTCACTATACCCCCCTGCGACCTACTTCACTATACCCCCCCTGCGACCTACTTCACTATACCCCCCTGCGACCTACTTCACTATACCCCCCCTGCGACCTACTTCACTATACCCCCCTGCGACCTACTTCACTATACCCCCCCTGCGACCTACTTCACTATACCCCCCTGCGACCTAC
The DNA here is from genome assembly GCA_030062975.1 of Pichia kluyveri. Taxonomy (NCBI): domain Eukaryota; kingdom Fungi; phylum Ascomycota; class Pichiomycetes; order Pichiales; family Pichiaceae; genus Pichia; species Pichia kluyveri. Next base: position 2,102,173 of record CP125793.1, on the reverse strand, counting down.
TTCACTATACCCCCCTGCGACCTACTTCACTATACCCCCCTGCGACCTACTTCACTATACCCCCCTGCGACCTACTTCACTATACCCCCCTGCGACCTACTTCACTATACCCCCCTGCGACCTACTTCACTATACCCCCCCTGCGACCTACTTCACTATACCCCCCTGCGACCTACTTCACTATACCCCCCCTGCGACCTACTTCACTATACCCCCCTGCGACCTACTTCACTATACCCCCCCTGCGACCTACTTCACTATACCCCCCCTGCGACCTACTTCACTATACCCCCCCTGCGACCTACTTCACTATACCCCCCCTGCGACCTACTTCACTATACCCCCCCTGCGACCTACTTCACTATACCCCCCTGCGACCTACTTCACTATACCCCCCTGCGACCTACTTCACTATACCCCCCCTGCGACCTACTTCACTATACCCCCCCTGCGACCTACTTCACTATACCCCCCCTGCGACCTACTTCACTATACCCCCCTGCGACCTACTTCACTATACCCCCCCTGCGACCTACTTCACTATACCCCCCTGCGACCTACTTCACTATACCCCCCTGCGACCTACTTCACTATACCCCCCTGCGACCTACTTCACTATACCCCCCTGCGACCTACTTCACTATACCCCCCTGCGACCTACTTCACTATACCCCCCTGCGACCTACTTCACTATACCCCCCCTGCGACCTACTTCACTATACCCCCCTGCGACCTACTTCACTATACCCCCCCTGCGACCTACTTCACTATACCCCCCTGCGACCTACTTCACTATACCCCCCTGCGACCTACTTCACTATACCCCCCCTGCGACCTACTTCACTATACCCCCCTGCGACCTACTTCACTATACCCCCCCTGCGACCTACTTCACTATACCCCCCCTGCGACCTACTTCACTATACCCCCCTGCGACCTACTTCACTATACCCCCCTGCGACCTACTTCACTATACCCCCCTGCGACCTACTTCACTATACCCCCCCTGCGACCTACTTCACTATACCCCCCTGCGACCTACTTCACTATACCCCCCCTGCGACCTACTTCACTATACCCCCCTGCGACCTACTTCACTATACCCCCCTGCGACCTACTTCACTATACCCCCCCTGCGACCTACTTCACTATACCCCCCTGCGACCTACTTCACTATACCCCCCTGCGACCTACTTCACTATACCCCCCCTGCGACCTACTTCACTATACCCCCCTGCGACCTACTTCACTATACCCCCCCTGCGACCTACTTCACTATACCCCCCTGCGACCTACTTCACTATACCCCCCTGCGACCTACTTCACTATACCCCCCCTGCGACCTACTTCACTATACCCCCCTGCGACCTACTTCACTATACCCCCCCTGCGACCTACTTCACTATACCCCCCCTGCGACCTACTTCACTATACCCCCCTGCGACCTACTTCACTATACCCCCCCTGCGACCTACTTCACTATACCCCCCTGCGACCTACTTCACTATACCCCCCTGCGACCTACTTCACTATACCCCCCTGCGACCTACTTCACTATACCCCCCTGCGACCTACTTCACTATACCCCCCTGCGACCTACTTCACTATACCCCCCTGCGACCTACTTCACTATACCCCCCTGCGACCTACTTCACTATACCCCCCTGCGACCTACTTCACTATACCCCCCTGCGACCTACTTCACTATACCCCCCTGCGACCTACTTCACTATACCCCCCCTGCGACCTACTTCACTATACCCCCCTGCGACCTACTTCACTATACCCCCCCTGCGACCTACTTCACTATACCCCCCCTGCGACCTACTTCACTATACCCCCCTGCGACCTACTTCACTATACCCCCCCTGCGACCTACTTCACTATACCCCCCTGCGACCTACTTCACTATACCCCCCCTGCGACCTACTTCACTATACCCCCCCTGCGACCTACTTCACTATACCCCCCCTGCGACCTACTTCACTATACCCCCCTGCGACCTACTTCACTATACCCCCCTGCGACCTACTTCACTATACCCCCCTGCGACCTACTTCACTATACCCCCCTGCGACCTACTTCACTATACCCCCCCTGCGACCTACTTCACTATACCCCCCCTGCGACCTACTTCACTATACCCCCCCTGCGACCTACTTCACTACTTCACTATACCCCCCTGCGACCTACTTCACTATACCCCCCCTGCGACCTACTTCACTACTTCACTATACCCCCCCTGCGACCTACTTCACTACTTCACTATACCCCACTACTTCACATTGATCATTAACTGTAACATCATTATCATTAGCAACTAAAGATTGATCATTAACTGTAACATCATTATCATTAGCAACTGAAGATTGATCATTAACTGTAACATCATTATCATTAGCAACTGAAGATTGACAAACAATTTCTTGTTCAAAATTTTCCTCAAAATTCTCATTTCCAAAATTCTCATATTCAAAATTATCATGGTACTCATTTTCAACCACATCAACAACACCATTAAAATTACTGCTCCTCTCTCTATCAATACTTTCATTCCTTATTCCAGCTTCATCTTCATCCAACTCCTTTTCTCCCAAATCTTCAACATAACCTTCAAAATGGATATCCTCAAGACAATTTAAAATTCTTCTGATAAATAAATCTTCAACTGGACAATTGCAACAACTTTCATGATCAGGGCCTTCAATGTTATAAAAAGTTTTCATTTCATCAGTAAAACAATGCCTAACCTTATCAATAATTAAACACACCCCTTTACCACGAATTCTACCCATACCTTGAATGAATGTAACAACATCAGGATCATAATTGAAAAAAATGACTAGTTTAACATCAGATGAATCAATACCATTGGAAATTAACTTAGTGCCAAACAAAACTCTTTTAGCTGGATCATTCACAAATGAATCAGTAATTACACCCTTATCAGTTGATTGACCATGCACCATCAAAGCGAGTTCTTGATCATCAAATGTTTTATAAGCAGTTTTAACATCAGCTATAGTACCACATAAAACTACCACCTTTCCATTCTTTGAATGAGCTAAAAATCTACCAATCTGAGAGTTCAAAGTATCATACAACTTTCTTGGATCACATACTTTGCTTTTAATGAAAATTCTACCACTGTGTGGAAGACTTGTAATAAAATTTTCATATCTTGGCCTGCAATCAATTTTCAACTTCTTAAAAACATCATCTGACATACTTGAAGTTAATGTTGCAGACATCATCAAAATTCTCTCAAACTGGTTTAGATGAGCATGTGGTAAAACAACACTGATACTTTCTCTAAAACTTTCTTCCAACAGAACCGAATGACATTCATCCATCACAAGCAAACCTAAGTGAGATTTGTCCATTAGAAAAGTTGTTTCTTTAACACTTTCATAAGTACCCAAATAAACATCATAACTTCTCAATGTATTAACATGACCAATCTCACCAACGGTAAAACCTAAATTGTTCAATCTTGATTTCAAATCAGCTTTTAATGTAGCATATGGAACTAAAATTGCATTAATTAAAGTAGGATACTTCTTATTAATAGCCCTTAACAAAGAAGTAAACATCATTGTTTTACCAAAACCAGTTGCAGCTTGAAAACTATAAGCACCAGTATTATTTGCAATAAAACTCATTAATCTATTTTGTAGAGGTCTAAAAGTAATACTTGGATACAATTCTTCAACAGCACTATCAAATTCATTCATAGTAATTTCAGTGTTTACATTGATAGGAAGTCTAACATTTTTCTTACCACCTGTAACTTTTGTAATGAAACCCAAATTTTGATTGAACCTTGTCATTATGGAACACGAAGCATGGAAAGCTTGTGTCCTTTCAATATTTGATACATTCTCAACAACACCATAATTTTCAATATGAGTTTTTGGATTATGACCAAATTCTCTGGAAATGACTTTATTGAAATAAAGATCGTATAGATTATTAACTTCTTCATGACCAGTTTCATTCTTATAATACACAAAAGCTTGTCTCAAACTTGGAATTGTTATATGTTTATGGCATTCACCAGCTTTCAATAACTCTTTCAAAATAGGTGTAACCATCCTACTAGCACAGTACTTTTTATTTTTCATAAAAGGAACAGCAAAAACAAACCTTTGTAATAAATCCGTTGCAGTATTCAAACGAGAAGATTCAATTAACTCTTGTAAATTATCATCAATACCAATTTCAACATCATTCGAAATATTTTCATAATCATTAACTGAAGAATCTAATGGCAAGTCTTTCATTGCGTCATATTTCAATGGATATAAAGCTAGAATATAATGAATAAAATATTTTGTCACTTCATCATTAACAAGAAGGACTCTTGGTTCTAACTTTTTATTTTTTGAATACGCAGAAACAATGTGCAGATATGCCTTACCATCACCGGGTTGATATAATTTAATAGTAGTTCCTTTATTATCCATGTTAAAATAACACATTTCAAATAATCTGTAACTACCACCAGCAGAAAAATGCAACAACAATAACATTGCAGAAGACATGTCTGAAATGATTTTGAAAATTCTATTCATAATAACAGGATTACCAGTATTAACTTTCTTGTATCTTTTGATATAAATAGTATTCTTATCAAAACAGTTGTAAAATGCATCAGTTAAAACCTTATACTTAGAAATACCAAGACGAGAAACAGATTCAACAGTATCGAGATCAATACCCAGTTGTTTTAATTTTTTTAAACCATCATTATAAGTATTCAAAAATTTACTGTACAATGACAACATTCTTTCCTTACTAAAAGAAACACCTTCAATTGAAATTTCACCATTGCCGTCATAAACAATTCTAGTATTAGTAGTGAAATTAGCAACTTTGAAAACACCATTATAAACATCTCTCATTTGATTATAATGTGTATTATCATAATCAATAAACAATTCAGTAAATTCGGGAGTAATTTCATTATCAGGATAATCAGATGGAGAATAAATAAAAATGTACTTCATCATGAATTTAACACTATCCATAACTTTTAAACAATAAGTATCTTTTCTAAGTGCTTTACCTTTAGTAAGCATTGATGCCTTGATTGGAAGAGTAAACATATTGGCATTTTTATGTATCAAAATGTCCCAAATAAATTCTCTAATTTCAACAACTCTTTCTTCAACCTTATTAAGATCAACATTTCTATCAGCATCATAAAAATCATATAAACCTTCCCTTAAACTTTTTGATCTTTCAACAAATTCAATAGGAATACTCCATGTGTTTTTAAATAAATCCAGATTGAGAAGAAAATAATAAACTCTTTGCATATAGTGGGAATATGAATCAAATGTAGTTAATTTATGATAACCTAAAACAGTACTTGTTTTATTATCAACATTTTTACTTGGAGGTAACTGAGTTAGTCCACTGTTCTTTCTATAATTCCAGAAACAAAATTTGGTGATTTCTAAAATTTCAACTCTATATTCAGTGAAATCCGTAGTAATATTAATATCACCCATTTTAGTGATAAAATTTGTAATACTGTAGATAGTTTCAAGAGTATGAACATAATCAGGAGAGCAGTTATTATTTTTAATTGTATACTGAGCAAAATCTGGGCATTCAGATGAAAGTTGGTTATCTTCCTTTGGACACAAATAAACTTGACCTTTACCTTTATTACGAATAACAAAGACTTCTTGCCTTTTTGATGTTTCATTAACACGTTTGTTTGTAACAACAAGTTTACCTTCAACAACAGAAACAATTCTATCACTAGATTTAACACCATAGTGAATTAATTGTGAACAATCATAGATGATGACAGTTCCATTTGGATTTGAAAACAATTCACCATAAAATAAACGAGAATGATATAATTGTCTTTCAGGAGCATCTTTGACAGTATCTGGATGAGCTATACGCCTATTAGATAAATCGATAACAACATTATGAGAAACAATAAAACGATTTGGTAAAATAACAAGATCTTGGTAAGTAGGGATATCGTCGTATCCGTTATAATCATTATCGGAATCAGATTCGGAATCAGAATAAGCATTATTATCAGCAATAAATGTAGACATTTTTGTTTTTGTTAAAGGAAGAATCAAAAAAGAAAGGTTTTAATTAACAATTGACAATTTGACATCTTTAAATAGAGACACGGTTAGTTGAAAAATTTTGGCGTTTTTTTAAATTTTCATGTAACGTTTCTTATCAGATCAATTTACGTGTCACTTATGTAACTAACATTTAGATTGTTATACTATTACATCTTATATCTCTTTGATAAATTACAAAGTAGACGACTGTAGATGTAGAAATAAATTCATGATTACAATTAAAATTAGAGTTAGAATTAGAATTAGAATTAAACCCCTTATATAAAATCTATAAAACCAGTTAAAAAAATCTGACAGCATAACACCCTGTTAAATACCAAAATAACATGTTTATAACCAATTAAAAAAATTTGACAGCATAACACCCTGTTAAATACCAAAATAACATGTTTAAAACCAGTTAAAAAAATTTGACAGCATAACACCCTATTAAATACCAAAATAACATGTTTATAACCAATTAAAAAAATTTGGCAGCATAACACCCTGTTAAATACCAAAATAACATGTTTAAAACCAGTTAAAAAAATTTGACAGCATAACACCCTATTAAATACCAAAATAACATGTTTAAAACCAGTTAAAAAAATTTGACAGCATAACACCCTATTAAATACCAAAATAACATGTTTAAAACCAGTTAAAAAAATTGGCAGCATAACACCCTGTTAAGTACCAAAATAACATCTATAACAAAACAAGTTAATAGAAAACACTTGTAAAGTTTAAATTAAAAAACATACCATGTTCACAATATAAAAATTAATTATTATATTTAATCCAAA
>CP125793.1:1716136-2094491 GCA_030062975.1 Pichia kluyveri | reverse complement strand
GACATGTTCTAATAACAAGTAGATATATTACACCATAAAAAGATGTCAACAATTCACCTCTAACTTAGTTTGAAGCTTAAAGTTGAAAAACAGAAGCGTTAGAAAATACTCATATTTTGTTGTCAACTTCAACCAGTTCTAACTTCACCAGTTCTTAATGTTTTTCATCGCAACTTACTTTACCATGTTCAGCATGTCTCAAATGACAAACCTTGATAATTAAAATACAGAAAAGAAATTAAAACAGTTTAACTGCTGAATTGCCATACTAAATTACAAAAATTAAGAAGGACTTTGTTCATTCAGTTTTAAATATAGTTTAAGTTGGTTTGGTTATTTGCCATTATTGAAACATTCTAATACAATATCTATTTAGCACGAATGTGATATCGTTGTTAGAACTAATAAAAATTCTGTTAGAAAATATTAAAAAAATGATTTTCAAATTGGTATAACATCATCAATAGAGGTTTTTTTTAAATGAAACTCAACACTAAATCATTGCTATGAACAAACAAACAAATATGTGTTATAACTCAACCAAACGGATGCGTGGTTGATATAATGATAAATTCCCCATAATAAATTTCAGAAATGGAAAGAGAAATTAACTCATTAGTTTGCAATATTATTTAACACAGCTTACTAATTCTTCTTTATTACACACTAATCATACAACATTTAATCAACCTGAGTTTAAAATCATCAATACAACTATCAAAAAGTTAATTAGAAAATTGTGACAAATTGAACTTCGAAACATCATAACTTTACCAATATAACATCTTTTTTAATAATAATTACTACTAAATGTTATGAATGACTAAATAAACAAACGAGAACATTTGCAGGTCATTACAAATACATTGATAATTTAATTGATTTAGTGAAGTGAGTTGAAGATTTGAACTTTCAAACAAATAATATGGACAAAGTAATTACATATTCTGATTCTCCATTACACATTATATAATAATCTTACTAGCTAGAACTGTATATCCTGTATATAACCCCTAAATAACATCCATTAAAACTGTTAATTTACCATACTAAATTTACTATGTGAAAAATTACTATGGTGAGGATATTAAGACAACATGGGGTATGTCATATATTAAGAGGTTTTGTCTACTATTGGTAATATATCGTTACATGAAGGCTATTTAAATGATAATAAGCATATATAGGATACTAATTGTACTAAATATCAATATCCAAGTCAAAGAACAGTAAAAAGAGCTTGATTGAAGAAGATATAGCAACATTTATAAAATGACGAGCCACCTAAAAAGTAAAAAACAGTGATTGTAGAGAATGACAAAGTAACAATTACTAAACTACATTCTAATAAGTTTGTAATTACTTTTAAAAAAATGAATACCATCACTAAAGGTCCATTTGTGATATAGAATAACAATTTAAAATTATAGTTACAATAAATAAGCCATTAATTGAAAAGAAAGTTGATTTAACATACTAAATTACTACAGTGAAACAAACTCAAAAATCTAATTTTTAAACAATTAATTTCAACAATCTAATTACATATTCATCCTCTCCAATACAAGTAGTGTAAGAAAGCGCTTTGTTCAAGTTTAAAAGCTTTAATATAACACATATAATTGTCACTTAAAAGAACCAATTTAACAATAATTTACTATGGTTAGAATTACTATGAGAAAAAATTACAGTGAGAATTCATGTAGGCAATTTAATTAGCAATTTAACCAACACTTCTTTTTCCTTTGAGTTTGATTAAACTGACACTAATAAACATAAATTGATGACAAGTAGACTCATTATACCATAAGAAACATCAAATAATGCACCACTGATATAGTTTGAAGCTTAAAGTTGAAAAACCAACGAGTTAGAAAATGGCCATATTAACAATGCTAACTTTGACCTTTAGTAACTACACCATTTCTTAATCAAATCAACATCTACTTGCTGCGTTGAAATCAGAAACTTTTAATTAACTAAACATCATAAACTGTTGCTAAAAATGAAGATTATAATATTTAATTGCTAAATTGTCATACTAAATTTCAAAATACAACATCAACTAAACTTCATCAGTTTTGAATATCAATTTAAGTGGTTTATCAAATCTTCATTAGAACATGCAAATGATACCACATCCAACTACCACGGATTTAAAATCATTAGTTTAACTATTAAAAAGTCAATTAAAAAATTTTACATCTTTAATTTTTGAATTGTCATAACTTTATCAATAAGAAGTTTTTTTCAATGAAACTCAATACTAAGTTATCAGAAATAGTTTTTAAACAGCTTTTTGTTTTAACTGAAACAAAAACATGTAAGGTTGATATGTTTTTGAAATTGTCATACAAATTTTTGAAAATTGAAAATGAAATAACTTTATCAGTTTTAAATGTTAATCTAAATGATTTACTTATTTGCAATCACCGACACTTACTATTACAACATCTAATTAACACGAACTTAAAATCATTATTATAACAACCAGAAAGCTAATTAGAAAATTTACAAAATTTCAACTTTGAAATGTCATAACTTTTTCAATAAGAGACATTTTTCAATGAAATTTGGTTTTACATACTATAAATGATCAAGCAAACAACATATAAACGTATCAGATAATAAGGAGGAAATAAACAAAAAAATTGTCAGATTGACATACCAATTTACTATGGGGAGAAACAAATTTCAAATTATAATAGATTAAAGAACAATTTAGACAATCTATTTTGATATCCATAATCTCCAGTGCCCTTTCTATAAGAAACCAACTAACTATAAGTATATATCTTGTGTATAAGTCATAAACAACATCCATTAAAACTGTTAATTTAACACTAATTTACTATGGTAAGAATTACTATGTAGAAATTTCTTAATAGTGAGAAATCATGTAGGCAATTTATTTAGTGATTTTATCAACACTTCATTTTCCCTGAAGTCTCTTTAAACTACCAATATACATATTCTAATAACATGTAGATTAATTATACTATAAAAAAATAAAGGATGCATCTTAAGAAAAGTCACATATTAATTGTTTCAACTTCTACTGTTCCAACTTCATCATTTCTTAACCTTTTCAACTCGACTTACTTTTGTAAGCTCAGCATGTTTCAAATAAGAAACCTTGGCAATTAAAAATAAGATCAAGGGTTATGTATTTTTGTAAAACCTAGTTTTCGATTGAGTTTCTGCATAACAACAAAAGAAATATGGAAATCTTGACTTCTTTCAAAATTAGACACATTCTCCACCACAGCATTGTTTTCACCAATTTGATTATCACCACATTCAGAATCAATAACATTAGGATAAGATAAAAAAGCTTTATAAGCTTCCTCAGCGCCAATTTCATTCTTGAAAAAAGCAAAAGCTCGTTTTAGACAAAGAGCCCTTAATTTTTCACTATTGTCTCCAACAACCAGCAAGTCTTTTAGATAATCAGTAAACATTCTACCAACACAAAAACCGTTATTTTTGGAATGTGGAACACAAAACACATACCTATTTAAACAATCCTTTGCATTATCTAGATGAGCAGCATTTTTGATATGTTCCAAACTTTCATCAAAATCGATTTCAACATCATTCGAAATATTTGTATAATCATTAAATGATGAATCTAAAGGCAAGTCTTTCATGACATCATGTTTCAATTGAGATAATGCTAAAACAAAGTGAATAAAATACTTCGTAACTTCATCATTAACAATAAGGACTTTTTTAGAATAATCAGAAACAGTATACAAATAAGCCTTCCCATCATCAGGTTGATACAATTTAATGACAATACCAATATTATCCATGGTAAAATAGGCCATTTCAAATAAGGTGTAAGTAACACCAGTAGAGAAATGGAGCATCATCAACATCGCAGAAGACATTGCTTTGATAATTTCATATACCTTGATTAAATTGGCATTATCAGCAATTTTAACTGGCTTATACTTTTTAAGATAAACAGTATTTTTATCAAAACAATCATAAAAGGGTTCATTAAGTTTTTGATACGTTGATATACCAAGACGAGAAACAGATTCAACAGTATCCAGATCAATACCCAGTTGTTTTAACTCTTTCAAACCTTCATCATAAGTACTCAAAAATTTATTGTACAATAGCAGCAATCTTTCCTTACTAAAAGAAACCCCTCCAATTGATATTTCACCATCATCATCAATTTGAATTTCAGTTTCTTTAACACCATTATGAACATTCTTCATTTCTTTACTATAATCAGTGGAAACACGTCTGGTTTCAACAGCATAAACAGAAGCAACAGGACCAATAGTTTCAGACATTTTTTATTACAAAAAGAAGAAGAGAAAAAGAAGAAGAGAAAGAAGAAGAAAAAGAGGAAGAGAAGAAGTATTTATAGAAAAAAGTGTACTTTACGTGTATGTTGTTTACGCGTTGAATAAATTTAATTTTCCAATAAGGGAAACTGACAATTAACATGAGACAAGTAATTTGAACAACACTTTTTCTTTCTGTTAATTTGGTTCAAACTTGCTAGTTGAAAGACTAGTAGGAATATTCTGAAGTATTAAGCATCAAATTATTAAATTATGAACTAAACCAAATATTAATGTTGAAACCCACCGAGTTGGAAAATACACATATTAGCATTACCAACTTTGACCTTTGATAACTTTATCAGTTTTTAATAATTTTGATTTTTACTTACTACATTAAATTAAGAAGGTACTAATTAACTAAACATGATAAACTGTTGCCAAAACTAGATATAAAATAATTTAATTGCTTCAATTATCATATTAAATTTCAAAAAAAAACATCAACCTAACTTTATCAGTTTTAAATGTTAATCTAAATGATTTACTTATTTGCAATCACCGACACTTACTATTACAACATCTAATTAACACGAACTTAAAATCATTATTATAACAACCAGAAAGCTAATTAGAAAATTTACAAAATTTCAACTTTGAAATGTCATAACTTTTTCAATAAGAGACATTTTTCAATGAAATTTGGTTTTACATACTATAAATGATCAAGCAAACAACATATAAACGTATCAGATAATAAGGAGGAAATAAACAAAAAAATTGTCAGATTGACATACCAATTTACTATGGGGAGAAACAAATTTCAAATTATAATAGATTAAAGAACAATTTAGACAATCTATTTTGATATTCTTATTCTACATCAAACTATATATAAGAAACCAACTAACTAGAAGTATATATCTTGTGTATAAGCCATAAACAACATCCATTAAAACTGTTAATTTAACACTAATTTACTATGGTAAGAATTACTATGTAGAAATTTCTTAATAGTGAGAATTCATGTAGGCAATTTACTTAACAATTTTATTAACACTTCTTTTTCCCTTAAGTTTAATTAAACTGACACTATTAGACATATATTGATGACAAGTAGACTCATTATACCATAACAAACATCAAATAATGCACCACTGATATAGTTTGAAGCTTAAAGTTGAAAAACCAACGAGTTAGAAAATGCACTTTCATACATGATCAACTTCAAACAGTTCTAACTTCATCGGTTGTTAACCATTTTGACTTCTATTTACTACATTGAAATCAGAAAGCTTTAATTAACTAAACATAATAAACTGTTGCCAAAACTAGATATAAAATAATTTAATTGCTAAATTACCATACTAAATTTCAAAAACAGAAACAGAAATGACTTCATCAGTTTTTAATATTAAATCAAATGGTTTATTAATTTGCAATTAGGAATACTTTCTGATGCAACATCTAATCAACAAGAAACTAAAATCATTAATACAACTATTAAAAAGTCAATTTGAAAATACTAAAAATTTCAATTTTAAATTGGCATAACTTTACCAATACGAAGTCTTTCCAAATGAATCCTACACAGAAATCATCAGCAAACACGAACAAACAAACGAGTGGTTCAACTGAGTCAAACGGATGTGATGTTGATATGTTGCTAAAATTGCCATACTAAATTTCAAAAACTGAAACTGAAATAACTTTATCAATTTCAAATCTTTTACAAAACAGTTTGCATAATTCCAATAAAAAACACTTACTAATACAACATCTAATTAACAAGAATCTAAAATCATTAGTACAACTACTTGAAAGTTAATTAGAAAAACCCAACTTTTGCCACTTTAAATTGTTCTAACTCAACAACTACAAACTCTTTTGAAACAAGACCCACTGTTGAACACTCACAACATCCAGACAAACACACCCTACTCTTACAGAACACCAATACCATTACACATGGTCCATCTTCCTATCATCTTAACTTGCCACTACAAAGAGAAGTTGAGCAACTAACTAGATTACGTAACTTTTATAATAATTTTTTCAAATTTCCATAGTAAATTATCCTAAGATAAGACATTTAACTAGTATAATATTGAACCACCTGTAACTCTACGAACACACCACATGTTCACTATCTTAGACACTACTACTACTAAACAGACACAGGAGAACATATCCATGTATCTAACTACAAGAAACAACCCTTCTGCATACTAAACTACACCCCCCTCCTCTACGTACTTAGGGGTCTATATCTCGACAACCAGACCACTTAGAGACTAATGAAGTAGACAGTTTTCATCTACTCATCAACCCCATTACAACCAACCATCTAACTACCATCTAACTACTCTACAGCAATATCTGGCCAAGTCGCATGAAACACGCCATTTGGCACCTGTCAGAAAATGCGACTTGGCAATGCGACTTGGCATCCTCATACAAATTTGGGAAATTTTTTTTGCCAATTCGCTGACTTTCTTAGTCTTTTCTTAAATGCCATATAACGTTAGTGGTAATAAAACAATTACAAATAAAATGATTACAAATGGTGTTTTCATTACATTAAACGAAGCACGGGAAAATTTTAAAGATAAATAGATTAATTTATATTCTACTAAACTAATTATAAAGGCATAATATTTGGAATTGGACCTAAAGGTGTAATTCCATGTGGATTAATTTCTGGATGGGATTTTGTATAATGAAATTTAATATGTTCAAAATTAGTTGTATCCTTAAAAGCATTATTATTCCAATATAATTCTTTTAAATATTGATTAATATTTGGATAATCATGTCTAATCATTTTAATATTACATTTAAAATGTTGATGATAAACAGGATCAAATCTAATTAATGTTGTAAATAATCTAATATCTGCTTCATTGATTAAATTACCTAATAAGAATTTTTCACCATTATTATGTCTCTCCTTTAATAAATCTTCTAATTTATCTAAATATTTGAAAACATTTTTAACTTCTCTTTCATAGGGTTCTTGCTTTGTTGCAAAACCTGATTTATAGACACCATTATTAATATTTGGATAAATCCAATCATTTAATTCATCAATTTGATTTTTTAAACTTTCAGGATAAATATCAATTTTAGCAAATTTTTCATCAATAATTGAATTAAATTCAGTATTTAATATTCTAATAATTTCAGAACTTTCATTATTAACAATTGTCTCTAATTTTTTATCCCATAAAACTGGAACTGTAAATCTACCTTGATAATTTGAATTTGCCTTAAAATATAATTCTTTAATTCTTTTGAAATTATATAAAGGATCAGGAGTTGAATCAATTGCTTCAGTTAAACCTTCTTCCTTTGTTGCAAATCTCCAACCATTATTATCCATATGCCAATGAACTACAGTAACTCCGATTATATTTGTTAAACCTTTTAAAATACGTGTAATTAAGGTACGATGAGCCCAAGGACATGCATATGAGACATATAAATGATATCTATTAGGTTCAGGTTTAAATTTACCATTAATTGAAATTGTGTCTCTAAATGATGATACCAATCTCTTGTATTCACCATCTTCATTAGCAAAATTTTCAATTACAATCTTATCTGTCATTATAATATGTGATGTGATGTGTATATAATATGTGTATGTGTTGTATTAATTACTCAATTGTAAGTGTTGAGTATTCTAAAGGCAATTGTAAGCAATTATAAGTACAAATTGCAGGTATTTTTATATAAGAAAAGGGAAGTGAAGAAGGGGAGGTGTAATAAATTGTTAGTAATTATATTAGTAATCTCATTAATAAGCTTTGTTATCACTTTGATCATTTGAAGTTTTCTTTTGTGGAGTATATCAGTTATTTCATATGAGTTTATATATGTAAGTAGTTCTTCTTATATAGATTCTTATATAGATATAGAGAAATCATCCTTTACTAAGGTTAAATATGATTGTAGAAGTTTAAACTAACTTATATAGTCAAATAAATAAATATCTTTCAGCTTCTGCAATAGCTGAATTATCTAAATTATATTCATGTAACATTTCTTTAATATTATTTAAATTTTTATCAGGTGAAAATCACTTATTAGAATATGTCAGATTCAGTAATTTGATATTATTAATAAGTCTTGATATTACTAAAACTCTTTCAATTTCGAAGAATATTTGGATTGATCCGATTCAACTGTTCAACTAGATTTACTATGTGTATATTGTTGTTATTGTTAATAATTGACACATTATCAAATTCTTAATTCATTTAAATAAAGAAATTTAATCATTTATATTCCATTAGTAATAACTGTATCATACCCTATAATTAAATATCATATTCAAATATTGTTATATTTTCTAGTTTGAACTCATTAATAAACTAACATAACCTTCAATGATTTATACTTCAATGATTTCTAATTTGCCTAATCAATGAATATATCAGTTGCAATTGAAATTGACATTAACTAAAATATGATATTACATTATTATGATAATTCTTAACTGTTCTAATAATATCCTATTAATTCCATTATTATTATACTCATTCAAATCATATCATCAAAACCTTAAATCAATATCACCATTATTTACACTTCATTACACTTAATTATGAATGTATTTAACCAGTTGTTAATAAAAGAACCAATATCCACTAAAAAGAACACTCTGTTAATTAACATGTTGAAAATATTTACTGTGTGAGGAAAGCTCTCTTAATAAATTTTAATTAACTATTTTATTGACAACTCTTTCTTTATGGATATATCTTTAAATGGTAAAATAATGCAATATGATGTTGTTTGTACACTGTTGGTTTTGATTATGTGAAGAAAAAGGAACACCCATATGGAACATTCAACGGTTACTAAATATTTAATAATAGTTACCAAATAAACTGCATTCGATTGAAGTTATATCAAACTTCTTGAAATACTGAAATAGTAATGCTTAATTAATAGTATATATGTTTTGGGTAAAAGGTTTATGAAAACGAAACATCATGTTTATAATCAAAAGTTTAATAATCAATTGTTTTAACTATTCTATTACTAATTCAACTAAAAGAGAACAATTCTGATTATATTTTCAACATTGAGCTAAATGACTTGTACTACAATAATGAAATATTAATGTTAATTTGAAATATCAAATAGCCAACTATTCACATAAATAGTATTTGTCAATATAAATAATAATTTTTTTATGTTATCATAATCATTTGAATATAATATGCAGATAAAGACTTTTGAGGAATTTATAATACATCTTAATATCACAAATACATTACATGATCAAATTATACCCCAATATCATCAGGCTTTAATACATTTAAGGTAATATTGTTGAGTACAATAATTGAAGTCTCAAATTTGTAAATTTCATATTCCAATTACAAAATGTAAATAGATTTATTCAGATTATTACAAATATTATAAAGATGATATCAATTGTAATTACAATAAAGATGGTAAATATTAAACATTCAATAAAAATATTTAAAATATTTAGTTAGAACAACCTTCCACACAATCATAATAATCATTACATTGACCATCAACACCACCATATGTATTTGTGTAAATTTCACCATGAACTGCAACTTCGATATTTTCCAAATGATTAGAATCAATTGGTTCACCAGGAGAAGGATCAATATTCATATCTAAACACCATTTCCAACCATCATTGCTTGAAATGAAACTCTGTGCACTGTCTGCCCAAACTTGAGTTTCATCTGAACCTTGTGTATCCACAAATTGTTGAGCTAAATTTTCATTAACATTATCATAATTATATGAAACCCAATCAACTTGATAACCTCTTTTCAAAAGACGAAATTTAAGAGAAACATCAGGTTCACCTGGAATTGCTTTATCCAATCTATCAACAAATTCAGCACTAGATAAATGAGGTAATGAAACAGCTAAATGATGACCTAAATGTGTATCAAATTTTGCAACAGTAACATTTGAATTTAAAATTGATTCACTTCTTTTATCTAATTTAGAACCAATATTAAGATCATTATAGGTACCTAAAAGTAAAGTTAAATTTTTAATAATTGGATGTGAAGTAATTGAATGATCAGAATAATTAGATGTAACATTTTGCATTGATTCAGTTATTGGAATAATATTTGAACCATCACTTCTTTTAGTATTACCATTAGTTGCACCTGAACTATCACCTAAAGCTGCTAAAGTTGCTGCTTGGAAAGCAATAGCCATAGCAACAGAAATCCAACATACTGCTACAGTTGCAGAACAAACTGCAGCTGCCACACCCATCCATCCAGCAGACATACCCATTAAAACTGTTGCATTACCTTGTCTGAAGATATTACTAACAGAAAATGCAGTAACTTTTGTAATACCGTATAATAAAATTGAAATAAAAACGATTTTAACTTTATCCAACTTAAACATTTTTGTTGTTGTTGATTCTAATAATATAGTATTATAATATTATAAAATATAAATATCAGTTGCTTTCAAAACTTCAAGGGGAAGAATACAGTTATTTATATAGTTTTCTTGACTTATCATCACAGACATAACCATATATCGGTTAACTTACAAAACAAATGTATACTAGCAAAATATAGTTATTAATAATTAGCAATCATATTTTCAACTTAAACTTTGTAAACTTTGTAAACATGGTACGATTACTTTATTTGTATTTATAGTATCTACACCACTATCGTGATACAAAAGCAAGAAACCTTAATCAAAGTGAAACAAAAATGAACAAATAGCTAAGATAAGGTTTTAAAATGAAAGCAAATGCGGTAACACCTTTTCCACTGCGAAATTTCTGATGATCATTGACTTATCTCTTCTGCACTTTTTCTTCACTTCTTCTTCATCTAATCACTGTTACAACAATGGAACTTACTCAACAGAACAAATCAACCTTCAATGCTGCTTTAGTATTGGCTTTTGGAACTATATTATCAATTATTATCCTAAAATTTGGATCCTATACACCTTTTTTACAACCTGCAAATGCTAAAGTTCTTATGCAACTTCTATTTCTATGGTTAATTATTACAATTTTTTTGGTTAGAATTATGACTTCCATCCCAGAATATATTAAATATATCCCACTTACTATTAGTATGCTGATAAGTATTTCTGCCGTTATTATTCTTGGCTTTGAAAATGATGTACACAATGATTAAAAAATTGATAATTAATTAACATTTCCAATTGTTAAACTTGACAAATTTAGATTTTGTGTCAATATTATTAACTATAAACTCAGCTTTCTCTTTTACTTCTTTATCACGGTCCTTTATAGTGTTTTTTCTTATCATATAACACTACATTTGGTATATTATTAAACTATCTGAATTTTAATATTTAAAAGTCAAATCATACCCTAACTAAAGATTCTTTTTTCATCTATTTCTTTCTTCTTTATTGGATTAATTCCATCAGTGGAATAGCTTCATTTAAATTTTAATCAAGGTTTTCTCCTAATGTATTGAAAGATTTTAAGTTTGATGTTTCAATTTATTAATATTGAGGGAAAGTTAAATCAATTTAAATTAAGGACTTTATTTATTTAATCTTTTGTCTTTATCACTGTTAATAAACTCTTTTTTCACTCTTAAACGATTGTTTTATATTCCCTTTTATATAACACTTGGACAATCATGTCATATGGTACTTATTTTGCTTATCTAACTGAAACCTGAATATTTATTTTTAATTATGTCTTTAATTCTAACCATATTCAATTAAATTTGAGCCTTTTAAAACCCTAAAAATGATTTGTTAAACAATTTACGATAATATCTAACCAAAAAATATTTAATATTTAAAAAACAACTCTCTCTTTCTTATATTCACCAGAACCACTGTTTTGAAAGAAAATTTTTAACTTTTTTTCAGCAAGATTTTTGCTTGATATTTTTAAATAATCATAATAAATAAAAGATTCTCTATACATATTTTTTGAGAAAACATCTAAATTCACTGATTTTTACCTAATTTTGTGTGGATCACGTGAAAATGTATTGTGCAGAATGTTCTGAGGGGTTGAAAACCAACTGAATGGGGCTATGGCTCAATGGTAGAGCTTTCGACTCCAAATCGAAAGGTTGCAGGTTCGATTCCTGTTGGCCTCAATTCAACTTATTTTTTTACATTTTATTCATAAATAAGATAAGTTTAATAGATCTATTCTCTAATCAACTAACTTCAATTAAATAGTTACTTTGTTTTTGATGAATGAATATTAAATTTGTTTTTTTTTACACATTTTTCAAACTAGTTTCTGTTTTAGATAAATCAATATCATCTATTTTATTAATAATTTGAATTTGATCAAAATCTATTGCCAATTCCTTAGATTTATTCAAATATTTTTCTGAAAGTTTAGTATCATTTAATTGTAAATATGCAACACCTAAGGAATAGTAAGTAATAGGTAAAATTGGATTTTTAATATCAACACTGGAAATTAATTTTAAATAAATATCAATAGCCTTTTCATAATATAATTTATTATTTGATTTTTGACCTAATTGAAACCATGAAGAACCAATATTTAAAATTTGTGTTTCACCTGAAACCGTATTATTAAATCCCGATATTGCAGTCCATAGAAAGTTACTTTGTAATATTGTTAAACTATCTGATATTCTACCTAAATTCATCAATGTCATTGCATAAAAATCTCTTAATTTTAAATATGATTCAATCCAAGCTGGCCATACTTTATCTTGAAAAGTTCTAGTTAATTCCCAACAATTTATAAAATCTTTAGCCTCCTCTGATTCAATATTATCTTCAATCCATTTTGTTCTATCCTTATTTATATCAAGTAGTCCATTATTTCTTTTAGACCAAATATCTATTAATTCTAATATATTAATTTTCTTATTATTTGTAGCTGCCCATGGTAATCGTTTCGGTATCTCATAATTTTCAATATAATCAACTCTATCACGTAATTCTTCAATAACCTTTGATAAACTATTTTCATCCTTGAATGATAATTTCAGCATTGCCCATCTTGTAATTACAATTAGATCTCTATCAATTAATAAATCTCTCTCTGGATTTTCATAATCTATCTTATTACGAATTAAATTCTCAAATATGAATGTACTTAAATTGTAGTAAGTTAACAGTAATTGCTCTTTCATATCTAACTTTTCATACATTTCACCAATTTTCAATACAATTCCAGTATATTTCAAACTCAATTGATCCATTCCTTCATCCTTAGCTGTATTTAAACCTTTTTGATAATTCTTTAAAGCTTTTAAATATTGATCATTTCCATCTCTTTCTTCCCATAAACCTTTCCTTAAATCTTTACTGACATTAGTAGAATATGGATTCCATGGTTGCCATAGATACATCGTTACTGAACCTGCAACTAGAATGAATGTACCATATCGTACATATTTACCTATCCTTTCATTTCTTTTCTTATCCCTATTAAATTTCTCATGTTCCTTAATAGCTCTCTCAGTTGGTGGGATATACTTGTTGACTTTCTTGATATTCTGTAATAGGATGTTGGTTCTTTTCAACATTATATATGACTAATTGATAGATGTAATAAGAGTTGCAGAAATCCTAGAAAGAAGAAACGAAGTAAAGTCATTCAGGAATCTCCAATTTAACATGAAAAATTCATGAAAAGTGAAAATATCAACAGCTTCTCCATTTGATTCATGTTGATCTTTGGAGTTTTGTTAGGATACTGATGTTCATTTGTATCTGATTTACATGTGTCTATATGGTGTTGATCCATTTGTTGTAATACACTAGTTTTATATATGAGGTTAATAAGGTAAGATATATACGATGATTTCAATATTGAATTAAATAATACTTATTAATTATACAAAAATATTTCTATTATTCGTTTATACAACAAAAAAACACGGAAAAGAATCTGTTCTGATTGACATTAATAGAATATATTAGAATAAATTTAAATTAAACCGAAAAGATGTCGAACAATTTAAACTAAGATTCAAATGATCATATTGAAGATAACGATATCGTCATGAATGATAAAACAAGGCATATGCATGAAGTTATGATAGATGTTACTTACCAGTTGATCCGGCATGTTCGGATTCCTAGCACCTAAATCTATACTTCATAAATTCCGTCCCAGAGATCCTAACATGGGGGGTCAACGGGGAAGTAGCCATAACTTTCAACTTTAGTATCTTTGCACAGCAAGCGTTCATGGTTATCAGAAGATCATTATCTCAAACAAACATCAAATGGTGTGGTTTCTTAGAAAATGCAATTTGTTCAATCATCAAAAGATCATTATCTCCAAAGGTACGTGAACATGTCGAGAAGGTATGCCTTGGTCCAATGGATACATCGGTAATGTATTTGTGTGAAGCCATAAAATTTTTAGATATTATAGTTGATCCACGTAGACTATATGCTACTATCATGGACATCAAATTAGAAAACCATGATTACATAAAATTTTATGAAGAACTGAAACGAGTTGATATGACCGCAAGGTTATTAAAGATCAACCCAAATGCACAAAAATTTCATGTTGATATAATTGAAAATAATATGTCAAAACTTCCAACAGATTTGACAATCAAATTAGAAGAACAAACTCTAACCTTTGAATTTTTTTAAAAGTATATAGGTATTAGGCCTAGATCTATCGAACATTATGAAATGCTTAATGTAAATGTAAAAACTAATCTTGAAACCAATTAAATAATTCAATATTGTAATTTTACTGTTGATTATCAATAGTGCAAACTAACAGCTTTGCCACCTATATCACACCAACAGGGACTCCCCATCGAAGTGAAGCACACCAAAAGAGAAGCCCAGAAGATCTAAAAGAAGAAGAGAAAGTGGCAAAAAGTTGAAAAACTTTGCAAACTGAAAATTTTCATCCTTTTCTTTTTAAATTGAAACTTCGTTTTATTACGTAATTTTTGAGATGAGGAGAGAGATGTTAATTAACTGCTACTTATACATCTTATCTTATCTTAATTTTATTCTACACCGACAATATGGACACTATTAGAGATAAATACGACGTGGTTACTGCATCATTTGTATCACAACCAAGATCTAGGGAAGAATCTAAAGCTTTATTAAGAAAATTTAGAGATAACCTGAAATCATCATTTGATGAATTATCAAATGCTGTTAGGGAAGATTTTAATAAACCTGAATTAGAATTTTATGTTGCAGAATATGCACCTGCAATTGGTGAATTAACTAATATTTTAAATAATTTAGATACAATTTTATCATCATCTAAAAATGTTGATTCAATACCAATAACATTTTCAACTTTATCAACAGAAATTGAAAAATCTCCATTAGGTACAATTTTAATCATTTCTCCATTTAATTATCCACTTATTTTAGCAGTTTCTCCATTAATTGGTGCAATTGCATCTGGTAATAATGTTGTTTTGAAATTACCTTATGATCAATTACCAAATTTCTCAAATGCTTTAAAATTAGTTATTGATAATTCATTCCCTCAAGATCAAGTTTTAGTAGTTAATGGTGGTATTGAAGAATCTCAATTCCTCTTAAATGATTGTAAATTTGATAAAATCTTTTTCACTGGTTCAACTAATGTTGGTAAGATTGTTTATAAAGCAGCAGCTGAAAAATTAACACCTGTTGTTCTTGAATTAGGTGGTAAATCCCCTGTTTTCATCTCAAAGAATATTGATATATCATCATTGGAAAAATTATTGAAACGTTTATTATGGGGTAAATTCACAAATGCAGGTCAAACTTGTGTTGCTCCTGATTATTTATTAATTGATTCATCAGTCTATGATAAAGTTTTAAATATTATCTTTAAAATTTTCAAATCAGATTTTGCAAATGTTAATAAATCAGATGAATTCTCTCATATTGTTAATGAAAGAGGTTTTAATAGATTATCTCAAATCTTACAAGAAACTAAAGGTGATATTCTATCAGGTGATAATAAATCAGATAAAGATTCATTATTCTTCTCTCCAACTATTGTATCTAATATTGATTGGAATGATAGTTTAATGCAATCTGAAATTTTCGGTCCAATTTTACCAATTATGAAATATAATTCATCATTAACTGATATTGTTAAAAAAGTTGCTTCAATTCATGATACTCCATTAGCTGTTTATTTATTCTCATCAAATGATAATGATTTGAAAATTTTACAAAAACATTTAAGATCTGGTGGTATCGTAGTTAATGATGCTTTATGGACTGCAGGTTGTTTTATAACTCCATTCGGTGGTATAGGTACTAGTGGGTTTGGTAATTATCATTTTAAATGGACAATTGATACTTTCACTCATGAAAGAGCCGTTTTAAAGCAACCTTTATGGGCAGAATCTTTAATTAGTTCAAGATATTTCCCTTATACAAAGGAAAACTTAAAAGCTTTAAAATTGGTTTCATCATTACCTGAAATACCAATTGCAACTTTAAAGAATTTGGCATACCTTCTATCCATCTTTGCTATTGGTTTCTTCCTTGGTAAATACTTCTCATAAACTTGAAGGGCTACATTTATTTGTTATTGTCTTTTTATTATGTATTAAGAGTCCTTTATAAAAAATTATTTAGTTATTGTTACTTTTCCTTTTATACATTAAATGCGTATCATTATGATTATTATTATAATATCACATCAATCGAAATAATACCCACCTGCAATAAAACGAATCATGTATTCATCAATATGACCAATTGAATCATCATCGTCTTCATATTCTTCTTCTTCTTCTTCATTTCCATTCTCATCACCGTTTCCATTTCCATTTCCATTTTGTTCAACATCTTCATTTGAATATAAATGTTTCTGTTTTTCTCTTTCTGCAATACGAACTGCAAGTGCTTCAGCTTCAGCTGCCTCTTCTCCTTCTTTATTATTTGAATTTGAAATTGCATTTCCATTATTATTACCATTTCCTTCCTTCTTATTACCATTTGCCTTTTCATCATCTGAGAAATCTTCAACATCAGCTTCAAGTTCATTTAATGCAACTTCAGCAGCTTTGGCATCATCTTCATCTTCTGCCATCTCTAATGCTTTGGTAAATTCAGAACTAGTCATTTCTTTCTCTTCATTCATAACTTCAGTTGATGATTTACCTAATAATTCTTGAACTGAAACTTTATTAAAATAATCTGTTGTAAAATCACCTTCTTGAATAACAACATCATCTAAATATTTCTTTTGTTCTGCCTTCTTTAAAATATTTGCTTCAATTGTATATTCAGAAACAAATCTATAAATATGAACATCTCTAGTTTGACCAATTCTATGACATCTATCTTGACATTGTTTATCAATTGCAGGATTCCAATCTGAATCATAGAAAATAACAGTATCTGCACCTGTTAAATTAATACCTAAACCACCTGCTCTTGTACTTAAAATAAAACATTTAACACGTGTATCATTATTAAAACTTTCAGTTAATAATTGACGATCTTCAATTTTAGTTGCACCATCTAATCTCATATAAGTATAACCACGATAATTTAAAAATAATTCCAATATATCTAAAACTTTTGACATTTGTGTGAAAATTAAAACTCGATGACCTTGAGGGATTAATTCAGATAATAATGTTGCAAGTTTTTGTAATTTACCACAATCATATTGTAATAATGATTTATCAGGGAATGCGATAGATGAGCTAACTTGAATTTGATGAAATGGATTTTCAATTATATCATTTTGTGAATCATACATTAAATTTTCTTTCAGTTCATCTGGAAACATTAAGTTAGTAAAGTTAGTACAAACTGCCTTAGGAGTGACAAATGCATATTCTTTTATAACAAATTTAGAATCTGATGCAATATCAGAGACAGATTTCATCAGTTTTAATTCTTGAAGTTGATTGGTTAATACTTTTGGTTTCCTCATTGATAACATGTTAATTAAACTTGGAGATATAACACACGATTTATCACAATTATTATCATTTATATATTTTTTATGTGACATTTCATTTAACAAAATAATATTTTCTTCATTTAGCAAATATTCATAATAAAGTTCTAAATCATTGAAGTTGGGTATAAGTGATTTATCCTTTATTTCCTTTTCTAATTCCTGAATTTTTTGTAAAAATATTTTTGATGCACTTAATTTATTAATTGTTTCATAATGGTAAGAATTCATGTTTTCTGAACAATTGGAAATATTATTCATATTTAAAAATGATAAATCAACTTTTTCAATTTCGTTTGTTTTCATTAATTGATTAACCTTTAGAAAATTAGATTCAAAATTTGATATAATTGATTTCTCTTGTGAAAAACTTGTTAAAATTGGTCTAACTTCAAATAAATCAGGATGATTACAAACTTTCCTTAATTGCATTAAACAGTTGATAATACTCAAAAAATTACCACTTGCAAGTGTTTCCTTTGTTTGTGCTCTACTCATAAAATCATCATATAATAATCTTTGACGTTTTGATAACCTACAATAAACAATATGTTCATATTTTGCAGGCATTTGCTTTTCAACATCTTTCTTTAAACGACGTAATAAATAAGGTCTTAAAACTTGATGTAATTTATGAACAGTTTCCTTTGTTTCATTATCTTTACCACCTTGTTGAATAATTTTATCAACCGGTTTACCAAACCATTGTTGGAAATCCATTAAATCTGCAAAACCTTCAGGCATTGTAACATCACCCTCTCTTGAAGTTGGCATTAAAAAATAAAGTAATGACCATAATTCCATAATATTATTTTGAAGTGGAGTACCAGTTAATAAAATTCTATTTTCAGTATTAAAGTTTAATAAAGCTTTCCATCTTTGAGATTTAAAATTTTTAATATTATGAGCTTCATCTAAAATCATATACTTCCATTTTTTTCTTCTAAAAATTGGTTGATCATGAACAACTAATTGATATGAAGTTATACAAATATGAAATGAATCAGGGGTATTCCAACCTTTACGTTTTTCTTTACGTTGTTGAGGTGAACCATAATAAGTTAAAACTTTAAAACCAGGAGCAAATCTTTTGAATTCCATTTCCCAATTTAACATGACAGATGTTGGAACAACAATTAAATGAGGACCCCAAATATTTTTTTCACAAGCTAAATATGATAATAATGAAATTGTTTGAATTGTTTTACCCAACCCCATTTCATCTGCTAAAATACCATTAGTACCATTATTATAAAGAGATGCTAACCAATTTAAACCTTGCTTTTGATAAGGACGTAAAGTACCTTTTAATAAAATTGGAGTTGGAACATCGGGTATACCTTGTTCATCAAGTAATTCTGTTTTTTCAGGTGATGATGAAGGTGTTTCATCATTTTGATTTGGTTCACTATATACAGATTCATCATCCTCTTCATCCTCATCTTCATCATTTCCTTCATCATTTCCTGTATTGAAAAGTGAATGTAAACCAGGTTTATTTTCTTCATCAATTGAATAGTCACTTTCATTAGATGATAATGATGATTCATCACTATCAGATAAATCAGAATCATCAGATGAGGAATTACTATCTTCATCTAATAATGGATTAGAATTTTCTTCTAGTAATTTGATTCTAACAGATTCATCTAAATTATCAACAATCGTAGGTATTTTTTCAGAAGTATCATCTTTATATAACAATGAAAGACTCGAATTATTATTATTATCATTGGAATCAGTACCATTGATATTGAAGTTTTTTAATTTTTCATATTTCTCCTTTAATTTTTCATCTGATAATTTACTATCATCATCAACAGGTATATTTTCATTTTGATCAATACTCATATGATCATCCTCATCTGAACTACTTGAAGAAAAATTATCACTTTCACTGTGACTTTCACTATCATCATCTTCACTATTATTTTCACTTTGAATTTTTTCAGGTTCAACACTTGAATTATTATTTGAAGATTTTGTAATCATTTGAGCACCTAAAACTTTAGTACTATGATCTAAAATTTTAGATAATTGTTCCTTTGATTTTTTCAATCTTAAATGTTCATTTTCTCTTTCTTCCAAAACTTTATAAGCTTTAACAGCAATATTCCATTTCTTTTTAACTTCTTTAGCTGTATCTCTTGCCAATCTATAAATTTTCTTTTGAAATTCTTTTTCCTTTTTATCATTTTCTTGAGATAATCTTTTAAAATGAACTTCAATCATTTGAGCAATTCTTTTACATTTTTGAATTTTATTTGATCTTAAATCACGAATTAATTTTGAAGATTTTAAACCTTGAGCAATTAAATGATCATAATGAGATAATTCATTTTTCATTCTAAATGGATTTTCACTTAATTTATAATTATTTATATTATAATCTAAATTTCTTTTAATCATTGTTGGTTCTCTTACACCATTAGGAACATTTCTAAAGGGATTTTCATTATAATCAATATAAAGTAATTCTTTTTCATTTATAGCATGATCAATAGATTTTATAAGTTCATGTTGATTTTCTAAATATTCATTAAATTTATCAGATTCAATCTCAGGTGCAGGATCTTCTATTATATTTCTATAAGAATCAAATAATTGATTTATATTTTCAAATTTATGTACAGGTTTATGATCAGGATGAGATATTATTGGAGGTTTAATTGATATTTTAAATTTAATCTTTGGTAGATGTATTATTTTTTGTTTCTTAGTTGCAGGAGTGTCTCTGGTGTTATTTCGTTCATGATTTGAATTATCATCATATTTTCTTTTATTAGAATCGATATTAGTATTATCATCAAAATCTAGCTTTTCTGATATCCTTTGATTAACAAATTTATTTAATTTATTTTTCAATTTAATTAAATTATCATTATCATTATTTAATAAACGACGTGTTTGCCTCTTATTTGATTTTGGCCAAATACTTAAATTATTATCATTTTCATAAATTTTAAAACTTTCACTATCCTTATTTAATAATATATTTTCAGGTGTTGGATCATAACTTAAAATTGAATGGAAATTTTGAAGATGATAAAGTTGATTTGTTAAAATATCAGTTTCTGCAATTAAATCAATTAATTTTTCATCATTTGAAGATAATGAATCATTAGACATTATTAAATAATATGTCCTCTACTAGCAAATACCCTTCAATATGTTCTTTATCTAGTGAAAGTGAAGTAAAAAGTAAGAGAAACTATAAGAAACCATAGTAAACCTATTGAAATAAAATGAAAGAGATCTACAGAGCCGCCATAACAGGGCAACGGGGCAATTCTTTTATAAAAAAATACTTACCGACCCATCGACCTTCACTCTGTGCACCACTAAGAAATTGTCTCACTATAATAATAATTTCAAGTTTTTCTCCAACCAACATGAATATCTCTCTATTAAGATACTCTCCCCTCAATCTCTTAATTTATAACTCTTTCATTTTAGATAACAAAACAATGTTCACTAGATCAATACTTAAACAATCAAACATTGGAATTCAATCTTTTAAAAGATTTAATTCAACTTCAAAAAAATATGGATTACCAAAATTTTTACCTGATCCAGAAATTGAATTTGGTATTAAAACTCCAAAAAATTATATTCCACCACAATATAGAAATCCTCATTTAAAATATGATGATCAACAAAATAGAGTTAATTTTGGTGAAGAAATTCATCCTTATCATGATTATATGGATATGTGGTCTCCTGATCATTTCCAAAGTGTTAAAGATCATGTAGCTGTTAGACAATTAACAATTTTTTTCTCATTATTAGGTTTATTTGCTTATAGTATTTACGTTTTAGATATTTGGCCTGAAAGACCAAATATGCCAAGATCTTATCCTTATGAAGGTTTATATAAAGATTTAGGTGGTAGAGATGGTGAACAATCTTTAATGCAAGCTAGAGTTGATAATGGTAATTAATTTAGTATAATTTAATACCTCTATACCATCATATTATCATATCATTATATCATCATATCATAAAATTCTATATATTCTCTTTATTATTTATAAATACTACACTATACGACTATTTATTATTCTATATTAAATTAAAAAAAAAAAATATTATAAAATTCATATGACTATATGATCATTTGGCCCTATGACTATATGATTATATGACTATATGACCCAATGACTATATGATTATATGACTTCACTCTCTGTATCATATTTCATTGTACTATCAGAAAGTAATTATTGATTAAAGGTTGATATCTTTCAAATGATTACGTAAGTATATATCATGATTATGAATTAGATACAAGACATTTTATGTACAATAAATTATTATAATAATTCAAATAAAACTAAACTAAATTAAACTATAAAAGAAATTAAAAAATTAAAGTTAATTAGAGTAACAAAATTAACACCAGAATTTATAAAGTCTATAATAGAAAGGTTTTGAAGCAATGAAAGCTCTCTCTTCTGCAATTTCTTGTTTTAATAATTCTAAATCAACTTCTCTTCTACCTGTATCAATATCTAAATCACCTGCAGGAATAAATAATTTAAAATCTCTCTTATAGAATAACCAAAAGAAATAACAAACAATTAAAATTGGAACACAAAGGAAAACTTGGAAAAATGATGTTGCATTTGCCTTTTCACCAATTGGGAATAATGCAACCCAAAATTGTGCCATTAAAATTAAACAATTTAATAAAACACCAAACATTGAACCAATTATACCTGATTGTGCTTTAAATGGTAATTCATCAGTACCTCTACCTTTAGCCTTTAATGCAGCTCTAAATCTTAAATGACATGCACAAATTGAACCCCAAGTGAAAATTGATGATAAACCTGATAATGCTAACATCCAAGTAAAGACATCATCATGATGTTTTGAAGCTGCTAAGAAACAAAGTAATCCAATAAATAATGAAACTGCAACACCAACTAATGGTCTACCTTCTCTATCAATATAACCACAAATTCTTGGTGCAAAACCTTGATCTGCTAATGAAGCAACAGTTCTTGAAGCTGCATAAACTGATGAATTAGCAACAGAACAAACAGCAATCATAATAACTGCATTCATAACTGATGGTAAACCTTTAATACCAGCATTTTGAATTGAAATAACAAAAGGAGAAGCAGCAGCACCTGAATTACCTAATAATCTTGGATCAGTATAAGGAACATTAACACCAACTAAAGTAAGTGAAATAATATAAAATAATGCAATTCTCCAGAAAACTTGCTTTGTTGCAGAAGGTAAAGATTTTCTTGGATTTTCAGTTTCAGCAGCTGCTAAACCAACTAATTCAGTACCAGCAAATGAGAAAGCAGATGTAACGAAAACTGCACAAACACCTTTAAAACCAGCTGCAAATGCACCAGGATTATGCCAATATTGACCACCAATATAACCACCTCTTGGACCACCACCACAATTAATGACAATACCTAAAATAATATAACCAAGAATTGCTAAAACTTTTAAAAATGAAAATAAAAATTCAGCTTCACCATAACCTTTAACACCGAAAATATTAATAAATAAAACTAAAACATAAAAGATAACAACCCAAGCAGCAGAATTAATTTCATCATTCCAATAATCAATTGTAATTGCAGCAGCAACTAATTCTAAAGGTAAAACAACTAACCATTGTAAAGCATAATTCCAAGCCATACAGAAACCCCAAGCAGGTGTAATAAATCTAGTATTAAATTGAACAAATGAACCAGCAACTGGGAAAGCAACACATAATTCACCTAAAGCTTGAACGGTACAATACATCATCATACCAGTTAAAATCCAAGCAATAACTAAAGCAGCTGGACCACCAGTTGCTAAAGCAGAACCTGCACCAACGAATAAACCAGTACCAATTGAACCACCAATTGCAATCATTTGTAAATGTCTATTTTTTAAACCTCTCTTTAATGGAGATCTTGCAGCAATTAAATTAGCTCTTTCAACATCAGTTAAATTAGGATCAATTTCACCTAAATCTAAAGGTTTAAAACCATCAACAAAATTTCTCCACCAACCATTATTATTATTTTCATATTGAGCATAAGGGTCAACATAACCACCATCATTATTAGCATTTGAAGTTGAAGAAGTTTCTTTATTATAATCGATTGGAGATACATTAGTATCAACTAAATCTTTTTCGTCATAAGTTTTTTCAATAGACATAATGAAAGAAGATTTTTTTTTTGTTTAAAGGAAACAGAAGAAAAAAAAAAGGAAAGAACAAAGAATAATAGAATGAAATAAGATGGGAAAGGTTTGAATTTATATAATAATCAGAAATTAAATTAAATTAAGTTAAATGAAAATAAATTAAATGGACAGTTATCAGATAAGAGATAAACTGGGCAGAAACAGAACAAATGGATAAGATTAATTAAACAGTGCCATTCAAGACATTTAAGATTAGATTAGATTAGATTACGATGGGCAGAAATAGAAATCGTAATACCGTTCGATGATCAAACAGATAATTATCATTATCATCATATTATCATTATCATCATTATCATCATAATAATCATTATCATCTAATAAAATTTTCTTATCAGTTAGTAATGCCTCACTTAAAATTTTCTTATCGCTTATATTATCTTATTTTCTTATTGTTTCATTCTCTATGGCATTTAACGTTGGTTAATTGATTATTATTGATTATTATTATTTATTATTATTATTTATTATTTAAGATCTTATTATATTCTATCTAATGCCATTTCATTTATATGGCATTACGTTAATAGGAGTTATTATTATTATTATTTAATATTATTTTAAATTATTTACATGATCTTATTTAATTATACTAGTCTATACATTACGTAATCACCATCATTTTAATACATTATCAGTATCAATAATCCATTCATCATTTTCTCCATCTCTGATAATCATACCTTGTTCTTGTAAATTCTTAAACATATCCTGTGGAACCCATCCATTGGTTGCAATGAAAGGTTTACTACTATTCTCAATTTCATATTTCTTAATCTCATTAGTAAATTCCTCAATTTCAACTTCATTAAATTTAATTAAATTATTTTCTCCAATTTTTTTTCCTAAAATACCATTATTATTATAATTCTCCCACATGGTGGAAATTTCAATTAATCCATTCTCAATATAAAGATAATCTTTAATCTCTTTAAAATTTAATAAATTAATATATGGATTTTTAACTAATTTAATAACTGGTGAAATAACTCCAACTAATTCTTTGCTTCTCTTATTAATACCAACTTCCCATAAAAATTGATTTCTAGTTCTCTTAAACATAAATTTATATTGTTCCTTTTCAACATCATCCAAATTCTCAAAATCTTCAATTTCTTCATTTAAACTGAAAATTTTACCTCCATTATATTCAATAAATTTAGGATAATTACTAATTAAGAATGGTTTAATAATACAATTCTCAAAATCAATAAATTGATATCCTTTATCTTCTTTCCTAATAAGAACATTCATTGGATCTAAATCTCCAATTTGTAATCTTGGCTTAACTAATTCTTCCATATTTGGAATTAATGTCTCTTCAGCGTTAAGATTGAAAATTTCACCAGAAATTTTATTCATTTTCTCTAAAACATGCTTAGCCATCAATAAATCTTCCTTCTTTTCCTTAATTTCCTTATTACCATTTTCTAATAATTCTAATTTCTTACCTAAATTTAAAATCTCTAATTCATTTAAATCTTTAATCATCTTTAATGGTTCATCACCTTTCCATGGACCTGCAAATTTATTAATTTCTTCATCACTTAAATATTCCTTATTTCTATAATAAGCAGTTTCAACACTTGGTCCAATAACCCATCTATCTTGATTTTCAAATGCTGTTAACCCATTTGGACAATCATCTTTAAAATAAATTGAACCAAAATTTTTAAATATAAAATCACCAACAATTTTATTAAAATCTGCCAATGGTTCAATAACTTCATTTAATTTTTCAATTGCAATTGGATCATCTAATTTATTATTTTCACTATCAATTAATGGATTCCATTTCTTCATTAATGAACATTCAACATCTTCAACATATTCCATTAAAATAAATTCATGACCTAATGGATTTTCACTTGTACTACTATATGATAAAACTTTTGGAATATTTAAATTCAACATATTATTTAAAAAATCCATTGTTGCAACTTCACTTTCAATCTTTCTCTTAGTGAAAAGTTTAGAATGTAATGTATATGGTAATCTTAAAATTAATTTCTTATCAGTATTATCCATTTCAATTCTATAAACTCTATGATGTTTACCTTCATGTAATGAAACAATTTGTTTAATAGTACCAACTTCTTTAATATCCTTGAAAAAATTTGGAATATTATTAAGTAAAACTTTACAATTTTGAATATCCTTAATAGCATCAGGATTACTCTCTTCTGATAATTTATTACTAACTTTAACATTTTGACATCTACTAATTAAATCATTTAATCCTTGAATTGAAAATTTAGTAAATCTTTTACTTTTCTCAAGAGTATCATTCTTTAACCATGTACCCCAAGAATATTGAAACATATGTTCTCTATTTGGATCAGTATCATCTAATAAATTAGTTGATGAAACTTTACCCTTGTCAGAAATTGTTGATTGAAATCTAATATTGTTGATAATAGTTCTAGAACCACCAACAACACTAACTCTGTTAGCAGTCTTCAATAAAGAAGCAGTGTTTCTCAGTAATTGTCTCTTACCTACAGCTGAAAGCATGGTCTGTATCTCTATCTAAATCTATATCCTTCAAAAGAAAGACTCTTCTCCAATGGCAATAACTTTAAATTGTCGACGACCCACTGAAAAATTCATGTTAAACAAAGTCCGCGTAAATTTTCATTATGTAATTACTTTACTATATGGAGGCTCATTCTTTTCTTTCTTTCACTTCTTCTTTCACTTCTTTTGCTTCTTTTGCCACAGCTCACTGTAGATAACCATGAGTCAAGTAGTAAAATGTAAAACAAGAGTCTCAGATAGATTCACCCAGTCTCAGAGTGAAAGGACAATTCTTGAGATTTTGAGAATGTCAATTTCATGTATTTCATTCTTACGTGGATTTTTCAATGATGAGCATTTTGAAGATAATGTGTTTCAAATTAATAATAATAATAATAATAATAATAATAATAAAGTAAATAATAGTAATAATACAAAGACTGATAAAATTAAAATTAAAAATCTAAAGAAAGGTGTATCTGATGAATGTGATATAATTAATGATTGGATTGATATTTCAATTAAGAATTCAATTCATGATAAATATTTAAAGGCAATTAATTTATCAGTTATCACAGATAAGGAAAATCCAACTGATATATTTGAATCATATATTTTCAATATTGATTATTTAACAACTTCTGTTCAATCAATTTCATTTAATGGTAATATAACTTTAACTCCTGGTGAATTAACTAAAATTCAAATTTTCAGTTTAATGAAAAAAATTATCCTTTTAACACAATCTTTATCACCATTACCAAATAAAAGATATTTATCAATGAGATTATTATATAATGATAAATGTCCATTAGATTATTATACTGAAAATTTTATTGATTGTTCAAATGAGAAACCTTCAATGATTAAATTACCTGAAAATTTAATTGATGATTTATATATTCAATGTGGTGAAATTAATTCTGTTCATCATGAATTATCAACTTGTCTTATCTCAAAATCAAATATGTCAAGGGAAGATTATGAAAATTCAAATTTAATATCAATTGATCCTTTCGATTTAATTGAAAGTAATAATAGTAATAGTAATAACAACTCTAATGACACCCCTAATAATGATATGAAATTAATAACATATAATAATTCACAAGTTTCACAAGTTACCAAAGAATTATACAATGTAATGTCAAATTTTGATACTACTATTCATGATGGACAAACTCAAATTATGGATTCAAATTCACATGCCCATAATTTAAATGATAATTATTTACCAATTTTATGTTCATGTTCTTCAAATTCTTATTTATCATATTCTTCATTAATTCAATGTAAAAAATGTAAAAAATATTCACATAGAGTTTGTTATTCAATCAATTCTAAAGATAGTTCATTCTCTTGTTCAAATTGTTCTAATATGAAAAATTTAATTTCTAAAACTGATTTATTAATATTATTTAATTTAAGAAAATTAATTGTTTTCTTCCAAAATAATAAAACTATTGAACTTAGATCAATTTCAGATTCATTGAATAAATTAGGTTATGAAACGGATAATAAAAGTATTGTTGAAACAGTTGTTAATGCATTTTCAATTCTAATTCATAAGAAGATCTTAGTTATAAAAAATCATAAATCTTTTAATCATACATTATTCAATGTTGATTTTGATGGTTTAATGATTGATAATAGAATTGTCTCAATGGGTAAATTTTATATTCGTTTTAATTCAAATGCAACTGATGAAATTAATGAAATATTAAATCCAAAATTTGGTTATGATCAACAAGTTAAGGAAACACTTACAACCATGAGTCAATTAAATGATGAAACAATTTTCGATGAATTTGAAGAATTTAATTTAGCTGATAAAAATAATAATAATAATAATAATAATAACCAACGTCCAAATAAAAAAGTTAAAAAATCAATTGATATATTCAGAGTTTAAACTAAAACTTTCTAAATCTTTGCTAGACATTAATTGTTATTTTATAATTGTATAAAAATAGTTTATAAAGAAAATTTTAATTTTTTTCAAGAATATTGGATAAATCACTCATTCTAATAATTCCCTTAAACAATGAACCTGTTTCTGTATTCTTACATACAAATAAATTAAATGTTTGTAATTGGAACATTAAATCATATGCTGTTAGTAATGTAAAATCTTCATTAACTATAAGTAAATCTTCTTTATGTATAATATTAGAGTATAAGTTCAATGTTTCATTATCCATATCAAAATCACCATTCTTGAATGATACTTTGGAATAATTATCAATATTCTCCTTCAACTTCATTAATAAATCATTATAACTAATCCATCCAATTAAAATTGGTACATCTTTATTTTGTAAAATGACAAACCCGTCATTGATGGTTTCATTACCAATTTGTTCATCTTGATAGATTGTTTCAATCTTATTAATCAACTCATCTATGATAATTCTATCATCATCAATATATAAAACAAAAGGATAATAATCACTCCCCAGTATTTGAAATAATTTCATTTCAGAAAATTGGGCCATTCTTAATGTCTCAGTAAGTCCTGGACTAACATAATTTTTATTTAAATTCATTAACCATAATTCGAAAAATCCCTTAGAATCAAAAATATCAAGTATAGTCTTTGCAACAACAACTCCTAACATTAATGGAATCATATAAGTAACAGCTCCAGTAATTTCAAAAACAATGACAACAGCTGCAACACTTGCATTAGTTACACCTGCAAAGAATGATGCTGCACCAACAATTGCATATGAACCTGGTGAAACACAATTCTTA
The DNA here is from genome assembly GCA_030062975.1 of Pichia kluyveri. Classification (NCBI taxonomy): domain Eukaryota; kingdom Fungi; phylum Ascomycota; class Pichiomycetes; order Pichiales; family Pichiaceae; genus Pichia; species Pichia kluyveri. Next base: position 2,064,746 of record CP125793.1, on the reverse strand, counting down.
TTCTCATTATAACATTGTAAGAAAATTCCACCACCTGATTTTTCTTGAATAAATTGAACGAATTCTCCTATAAATCTACCAATTAATGCACCAATATTAAGAGTTGTTAATAGAACTCCACCTGGGATATTCAATGTATAGGAATAATTTGATTGAAAAAATAAAACAACTAAATAGATGAACATTTCAAATAATTTGTGAGATGATTGACAAACTGCTTGATTGAAATTCTTATCATTTTCCTTACAATCATGGAATAAACTTAATAATAAATTATTCAATGTAAGATTACTAAAACTTATTGGATATAACATAATTATTGTCAAAACAACTACAATTAAAACTTCCAAGTTTTGATTTTCCAAAATAGTATTTAATATTGGGAATTTAGTGTTTATGAGATCAATATTTCTAGATTTTATCTTATCTTTATAACTTAAAATAATCATATGTAATTTTTTAAATCCAATTGCTAAGAATCCACAAACAAATCCAACAAACATGTAAGGTAAAGTTTCGAAAAATATAAAACTGTTACCAATTTCCACTATAAATGTATCATTAATTTCAATTTTTTTAAATGGATGAACTTTGAAAAAAATAAATGTTGCAATTGAAGAACAAACAAACCCATTCCAGAGTAATGAATTAACTCTTGAACTTAATCTTAAAATTTCCACAGAAAATAATAACCCACCAATTGGAGCACCAAATGCTAAAGAAATACCCATAACAAATCCAATTGAAATAATTTCCCTTCTAATTGCTTCATTTTGTAAATTTTTAAACTTAGGAGATATGGTTGCACTTTTATCAATAATGTAATTAATAACACCACAAGAGATATGAATCAAAGGACCTTCAAAACTTAATAGGAATCCACCTGATGCACAAATGAAAATCAATGAAATAAATTTCCTGTAAATAATTTCAGGTTTTAAAAAATTATTATTAACTCTACCAAATATTATCAACTTTAATTCACTTATACCACTTCTAGCAATTGAATAATCAAATTTAGATATCCAAGTTCCAATTTTAGAATAAATTAGGGCAAATATTAATAAGATTATCAAACCTACTATTGATGAAAAACCTTTCGGTATATTATGGTTATAGACATACCAATTATCAACACATGATTCCTCAACTTGAAAAAAATTCCCCCTACAATAACCATATTTGAGATTACTTAACCATGTTAGAGACCAGTCTAAAATAATAGCTAGTAAAGATATCAATATTGATGAAACGATAAGAATTGGCCATTGATTATATTTCGACAGGAGATTAGATAGGTAAGATTTTGTTGAATATTCATCAGTTAGTGATAATGATGATGCTGACAGTGAGTCTTCCATTCTTTTCCTAGAGTATAACTTCCTCCAGGGTATTATTTGGTTATCGAAATAAGTTCTATCTTGTTCATTATCGTTGAGATTATCCAATGAAGAGTTGATATTATCATCGGCGTCTATATTGTGAGTATTTTTGTATGATAGTATAGGTAAAGTACTCGGATGTGATATAAAGAGATCCTCCTCTGTCGGATACAGGTTACTCCTATTCCTTACCATTGTTTGCAGAATGAAAATCACTCCATTAGAAAGACCTTCCAATGCTAATCTTATAAAAACGTTCATGTACGTAAAATACGCGGTGTCCCAAAACGGCAAAAGATCAACATGTTTACTTTTCAGTTTGTTGATCTTTTATTGATGATATTATTTTATCTTTATTTTATTTTACTTCATTTTATTTTATTTTATTGTACGATCAAGTCATCTCTTTGCTGGTTCACTTTCTAGCTCTTCTTCAGTAATCACAAAACATGCTGAGAACTGTACGTTCATTACCTTCTCTAAGATTGCTATATCAGCAAGAAGCTAAAACTTTAATAAACAATACTCCAAAACCGGTATTCAATTCAACTTATAGTCATGTTTCTGGGGACTTGTTCCATCCAGCAACATCAACATCTACAACTTTTACTAGATCTGTTCATCAAACTACTAAGAAGGAAACAGTTTTACTTGATTCATCATCTAATAAAACTAAATTTACTTCAATGAATTTACAAGGATTAAAGGCTGAATGTAAAAAGAGAGGATTGAAGGTATCAGGTCGTAAAATTGATCTTATTCAAAGATTGGTATTAGAGGATAATGCTCAAAGTATGGAAAATGCAAGATCTTTTTCTAATATAGTATCATCATCACCCAACGTTGCATCATCATCTCATTTATCGGCTAAGGATTTTATTAAACCTCCAAGTATTTTAAATCAAAGTAATGATATTAAACTAAATTTCCAACCTAATGCTAGTAATTCTAAAATAATGAGTCAAAAGAAAGATATAGAAGTTAAAAGACAACAAGATGCTAGATTACAACAAAAGAAAAATTTAGAACTTAAAATGAAGGAAGAATTACAACTTCAAAAAGAGAAGGAATTGGTAAAACAAATGAAATTAAAATCTCAGGAAAGAGAAATTGCTATTAAGAAGCAACAAGAACTGAAATTGAAGTTACAAAAAGAATTGGAGTTTAAGAAACAACAAAGAGAATTGAAATTGAAAAAGCAACAAGAACTCAAGTTACAACAAGAAAAAGAATTAGAACTTAAGAAACAACAGGAACTCAAGTTACAACAACAAAAAGAGTTAGAGCTGAAGAAACAACAAGAGCAACTGCAATTACAACAACAACAAAAGGATAAATTACAAAATCTTACAAAAAATATTTTCTTAGCTAAACAAAAGCAAGAAACTGTTTCCAGTATACTAAACAAAGCACATTCAGAATCTCAAACCAAAACTAAATTAGAAATTATAGAAACTGCAAGATCAAATTTAAAGGCACATGCTAGACAAGCAAAAGAAGAAAGTAAAGAACAAAATAAAGAACAAAGTAAGCAAAAAGATACTAATCCTGATAATAAATTAACATCAAGAGATGTCAAGTTTTTAACTGTATTTGGATTATCTACAGTAGGATGGTGGTCATTAGCAGAGTAGCTAATTCTGATTCTTTTTTAATTCTGCATTTATATCTTTAGTCATTCATTCATTTACTTTTGTTTTAATTTTAGTTTTTAATCGTTATTTGGTTTCTTGTTTTTAATAGATTTTTTAAATATTTAATAAATCAACTTTCATTTTGTATAAAGGGTACATAATAAGATTAGTAAAGGTACATATTATCAACACAACCGAAACCTGCAGCCACACCACCTTCATTACTTGAACTTGTCTTAGATCTTAATAAATGACCAGCTACATTGTTATTTAAAATTTCACCAGTTTTTTCATTAAATAGGTAAGTACCGAAAATACCTAATTCTGAAACAATACCATCATTAAGTAGTTCACCATTTCTTAAAATAATATTATTATGAATTTTAGGATGAATTAATTCCATCAAAATATAAGCTTCCCATTCTGATTTGGGGATTGAATTGAGGAAATTTGGTATATCATCTTTATAAATATTATTACCACCACCTTCTCTTTGAGGTTTTAAAACAAAATTATCTGGTTTTTCAAATGCTAATTTACGAGCTAATAAACCATCATTAGATTCATCAAGTGGATAAATTTTACAAAATGTATCAGTTATTTTATTAATTTCTAAATCATTATCAATAAATTTTGATAAGATATCCTGTTTAGTTAAAAGTTGTTGAATTTTCTTTGATCCACTTAATTGAGTTAATAATGAAGGACATTTAATTGATAATGATGATTCTAAAGTTATTCTAACATTCCAAGTTTCAGGTTGATTAAATTCAGATGGCCCATATGCTGATCTATAATAAACAACTGAAACTTCTAATCCTTGATAATATAATTTATTTGAATTATTTTCATCAATTTTAACCATTGATAAAACATTTGGTAATTCTACTCTCTTAGTTATGACATTATGATTTTTCAATAATTGATATTCAATAGCTCTTTGATCAAAAGCATTTCTTTCATTTGGTTGTATAATCATTAAAACAATTGATTTATTTTCACCATTTAAATATTTATCATTATAATATTTAACACCAGTATATAAACCATTAGCAAGTTTTTCATCACTTTCACTAATAACTATTTCATTTTCTTTATAATAAGTTGAGATATTATCACCATTATTACTATATAACCCATTTTGATTAAGATATTGATGAGTTTTACCAACTTTAGAACTTAACCCACCAAATGATACACTAACAGTATTAAATTCAACTTGTTTAATTTGATTACTTAATTCATCATACATATAATCAGATCTAGTTAATGATAGAGAAACATCTTGTACAATACCATTATTTAAAGCCTTTAAATAACAATCCCATAATTTACCTGTAAAATCTTTATCACTTAATGATAAAGTTTTAATTATGTTAGTTAACCATTCATTTTCACTTACTATATTAGCATATAATTTATTATAAATTAATTGAATATCTAAACTTTTCAAGAATTGATCACGAGGTAAAGGAGTTGGATAAATTGTAATTGGTGCAAGTACGGGTTGATAATTTGAATATGGAGCAGGTGGATACATTATTAATCCATTAGAGAGACCAAATTGAGTTACTTCATAGACCAATCTTTGCAATTGCTGTTCATTAAGACTAGGGAATTCTTTCACGCTCATTTTCAGTTGTCTAATTGAACTTAAAAGAAAGATATTCCACAAAATAGAGAAATCACCTCAGATACAGACTTCATTAATAATCATGTTGAAGATTGATAAGTAGGGGAAATATTACCAAATTCGTAAAAACTTGAAATCAGTGCACCAAAAGTTTTTCACATTGAAATTTTTTGAAAAAAATTGGAAATTGCCCTGTTTATTTTCCAAAGAGGGCAATTGAAGCAAAATTGACACAAATTGACATCTTGGATGCTCTTCCTTTGGTGGTTGCACCTGTTTCTTCTTTCCTTTGGGGTGGTATAGAGTCATTGGAATAGCTAGGATATGTCTCTAAGGTTTTCTAAAGTCCTAGGGTCAACGGATGATCCAAATATGGACAGTTTTTCCACTTTTAAACATAAAAATGATTTAAATTCAAATAATAATAACAACAATGATCAAACAAATAATATCAAAATTGAACATTCAGAACTTCAATCAAGAAGAGCAAGAAAGATTGCTAAAAATACTGGTGTAAGATTCCCAAATTTTATAACTTCTTTCTCAATGTTTAACAATAATCATTCATCTCAAATATCTCAAATGAATTCATTAAATAAAGATCAAAATGATTCAACTGATTTATCACATTTACCTTTATCAACATCCTCTCCTATAAGTCTAGCATCTCATTGTATTAATACTCAAATCAATAAGGATGATTCCGTACCTTCATTATATGAAACTTTATCAATGTTTCTTATTGATAATTATAATCTTAATTTATCATCTAAAACTATTGATCCTTTCAAAAGATTTGAAAAAGTAAATTTTTTCAATATTCCTCAAAAATTATTAGATTCAAATAATGAATCAATTGTCACTGGTATGGGTATGTTCCCAGAAATTGAAAGAGCTTGGTTAAGTACTGATGATAAATTATATATTTGGAATTATAATGCTTCATTCATAGATCAAGAATTCGATATTGTTAGTGATTTTAATGGTACAATCTTAAAATGTCAATTGGTTAAACCAAAACAAAAAGTTTTCGTGGAATCCGTTAATTATCTTATAGTTGTTGCAACTTCAAAGGAAATTAAATTATTAACACTTGAATATTTTAATGATAATAAAAAATTAATTATTTCAGATCCTCAATTATCTGTTACATCTCATGGTATGATTATTAATAATATTGTTTATCATGAAAAATCTAGAGATATTTATTTCACAGGTATTGGTTGTGGTACATCTGTTTGGAAACTTAAATATTCAGAATCAAGTGATTGGTATTCAAAATCAATTTCAAAAGAATGTCTAACTGAATTTAGTTTAACTGCAAACTTACCTTCATTACCTATCTTAAATTGGCTGAAAAATGATACAACTAATAATAATGTTGAATATATCGTTGATTTGAAAATTGATCAATCAAGACATATCTTATATACACTTTCATCAAAATCAGTTATTCAAGCTTATAGAATTAATAACAATAAAATTGGTAATCCAATAACTAAACATATCTCAAGTTTATTAAAAGAATTATCAACTACTTCTCCAATTAATATTAGATCACCATTACTTAAAAAATCAAATTTGAAATTAATTAGTATACATCCTGTAAGTAAAAATGAAAATAAAAATTTGTTCTTAGTTGTTGTTGCTTCAAATGGTTGTAGATTTTATATTAACGGTAGTACAATTTATGATGATCATCTAACTCTTACAACTAATTTCTTAAAGTTCCCTCCAATAAATAAAGCATTTCATGAAAAAATTTCTAAAAGAAAAGAAAATATGTTAACACAAAATCAAAATATTAATCAAAATAATAATAACCAAAATCAGTCATATCTTGGGAATCAAAATTTACTAAATCAAGAATCAATGTTAATGAATCCAACAAAATCTAAATATAATTCATACTTCAATTCGTCAATAAATAAATCAGTTAAATCTGATAAATCAATTACAAAATCAGTCACCCCATTATTAATTTCACCTGAAGAATTAAGAAATGCTCAAGAAACCTCAGAAATCTTACAAAATACTTCTAAATCTTTGATAATATCACCTGGTATATTTGTTGGTTTTTCTGAAGAACTTGGATTATATACAAGTACTCCTGATTATGGTATATTCAAAAAGGATTCACAATATATAGAAGATTTTGAAATTGAAGATAAATTATCAAATATCTTTGAAATTGTTCAATTAACTGAATCATTTAATCCTGTTAGTCAACCATTGGGTTATGCAAATGAATTTGCTTCACAGTATACTAAAAAACCTTTGGAATTTGCAGTTTTATCAAATATAGGCATTTCAGTCTATCGTTATAGAACACCAGATTTAATTCTTGAAGATTCACTGGATGATCAAACATTTAAAAAATTCGCCTTAAAATACGGTTCTGATGAAGCTTGCTCAACTGCATTATTTTTAGCTTGTAAATATGATAAATCAGAAACTTTTAGAAATACTGCAACTCAATATTTTATATCTGGTGGTAAAAATTCAAAATTAGATCATTCATTATCACCAATTATTGATAATGTTGAACCAAGTGATAGATTTTTTGCTGTTTTATTATTATTTTCACGTTTAATTAGAAATGTTTGGGATAAAGAAGTTTTCAAATTAAAATCAGATATAAAATATGATAAAATGGGTTATATTGATGTACGTTCAATTAAGAAATTAGAGAATAAAAATAGTATTTTAGAAAATGTTAACATTACTAAGGGTGAATTAGAATTCTTATTATGTTCTATCTTAATTGTTATTAATTATTTTGAAGATAATAAGAATATAATTCCAGGATTATCCAATATCAATAATCAAAACGAAACAACTTCATGGAAACAAAAAGTTAGTGAAGTTTGTATTCAAGCTGAACAAATATGTTTTGATTCAATTTCTAAATTTTTAAACATAGTCAAGGAAGGTTTATCATTTTTAGCAATTTTATTAGAAGATAGTCACAATGATAATACAGATTCAAATAATGAAAATTTCCAAAAAATCATTTCATTCCTTCCAATCCAATTACAAGCAGATTTAAGTTGTATTACATTTGCTGATTTCTTTACTAAATCTGATCCTAATGTTTCCAAATTAATTAAAGAACTATTATCATGTATTATTAATAAATGTATTTCTGAAGGAAATTCTGTTGAATTAGTTGCAAATACTTTACAAGAAAAGTGTGGCTATTTCTGTTCGACTGATGATGTTTTGATTTTCAAAGCAGTTGAAAGTTTAAAACAAGCAAAGGATTATTCTGATGCAAAAGATATTTCATTAAAGGAAAAATATTTAGAAAATGGTATTAAATTATTAAAACAAAGTGGTGATTCATTATCAGATGAAATAATTGCTGATTGTGTTAATGCAATTTTAGAATTAGGATATTATTCAAATGCTGTTGAATTTTTATTAGATATTGCAAATACTCCTGAATTAGTAAAACTTTCATTACAATATCAAAATGATATTCAAATGTCAGTTCCAACTGATATAAATAAAAAGAGATGTCATCAACGTAAACTAAAACTATATCATATAATATTTCAAATTTTAATAGATGTTGATAAGAAGGCAGTATCAAGTATTGAAAAGGCATCCAATGCTTCACTTATTGGATCAACTAAGGATGAATCTCATATGTATGTTGATAATGAAGGACATTTAGTTACATATTATTCTAAATTAAGGGATGAATGTTATAAGATTTGTTTAAATTCAAGTGATAAATTATTACATTTTGAATTATATAAATGGTTTATTGCAAATGGTGTTAGTGAAAAATTACTTGTTATTGAAACTCCATATATTTTAGATTTCTTAAGACAAGAATCTTCTCATGATTTAGAAATGAGTAAACTTTTATGGATTTATTATTCTAAGAAAGGTAATTATTATGAAGCTGCATGTCAATTATATATTTTAGCATTATCACAATTTAAGATTAAATTAGTTGATAGAATTCAATTTTTATCAGTTGCAAATAGTTTTGTTCAAGTTATTGAAACACAATTTGTTAAACAAGATATTATGGAACTTGCAGCTAAAATTAATGATTTAATATCAGTTTCAAATTTACAGGATGAATTATTAATAACTATTTTACAAGATTCAAGAGTTGGACAAATGGCTAAAAATATTGCCAAGGATGCATTAGATGGTGAAATTTTAACAATAAATGAATTATATAATGAATATATTGATCCATTAGGTTATTATGAATTAGCATTAGTTTGTTTCAAATTATCAGACTATAGAAATCGTGAAGATGTTTTATATAAATGGGGATGTATTTTCGATAAATGGTTTATTGAATACAAAGAAAAGGAAAATCATGAAAATAGTTTGTTTTATATTGAAATAATGAATAAATTTATATTAATTGCTGAGAAAGTTAAGGATACTGAAGGTTTATTTACATTAACAGATTTAATACCATTAATTTTAAAATCTGTTTATAAACATCTTGAAGATAAAAGTCAAAAAGTTCCAAAGGGTACATTTATTGAAATTTTCAAGAAGAGTGGTATAACATATAGTAAATTATATTATAATTTAAAGAAAGTTATAGAGAGTACTACATTTGAATTATTTGAAGGTTATAGTAATGTATTAAATGAAGAGATGTGTTATTTAATTAAAGATTGGTATAAGAATGATAAGAAATTAAAACAAAGGATTAATCCTGCATCAATTGATAAATTGGAAAAATACACAGTTAATGACGATCCAATTTTCAATTATATTAAATCTACAGGTAATCCTTTATGATTAGAATTAGAATTAGAATTGTATATTTATATTTACATTTATAAAAGTATTTACATTTACTGTATTAATGGTATCTATGTTTTTAATCTATTATGATTACTTCATTGTCGAAAGGTTTTGATGGTTGTAGTTTCTTTTCTGGTTCTTTCTCTTTCTCTTTCTCTTTATCTTTCTCTATTTTAATGATTGGAAATAGTTTTGACTCATTATCCTTATCTTTATCATTCCCATCATCATCTTCATCATCTGAAACTAATGATACAATATCAACTATACTTAAACTATCATCGTTAGGTACATTTTTCAATTTATCATCATCATTTTCAGCACAAGATAATTGATCATTTCGTCGTCTCTCTGCAGCTTTTAACATTAAATCTCTTATAGGTAAAGTAGTAGAATTAATATTATTTGAACCAAGTTTTGATACTTTAGTTGTATATAATTTTTGAATTTTATTTTGTGAAATTAACTTATTATTAAAATTATTTGGATAAGAGGTTACATTCAATGATTTTTTAATTTGTAATTCAAAATATTTATCCTTATATTCATCTAATAATTTATAGAAAACATTATTATGAGGACCTTGAGTATTATGAACTAATTCATGTAACATTGTTCCGACAATTTCATTAGTATCTAAGAACCATTTATCATTATTAGGTGATCTTAAACGTAAACAAATTTTAAAACCTCTATTAACATTTAAACCTAATAAATGATTATCTTTTGGATACATTTCACATAATAAATTAACATTTAAATTATAAAAATCCATTATTGGAGAAACTAATGATGCAATTTCATGTAATAATTCTAATGCTTTATCTGATGAATCTTTATTTGTTAATGATGCAATTTTAATAATTCTTGATGTGGGAGGTTTCCTCTCAGGTGGTTTCTTTTTGGGGAATTTACCCCTACCTTTAAGTACCATTGATGGTATGTCGATGTAGTTACAAAATAAAAAGAAAAGATGATAATTAGAAAATTAAAGAACGGATCATGTAAATTATTTTTTTAGGGTGAAATTACAGTGGGGGAATGTAAGAAGTACATTACATACTATTATTATATTAATTAATTAGTCTAAATACATAATAGAATGTTTATAAAGGAGATCTACGTAAAGATACTGATTAAATACCTCTATTAAACCAAACAGATTTAATTTTTTCACCATTTTTATCTTTTAAATTATGAAATTCATTTTCTAATGAATTAGGATTAACAAATCTTCTTTGAGGGAAAACAGCTAAAGCAAAAGGTAAAGCAATTAGTGAAGTTGAAAAAATTAAACCTAAATTAGTTAAAGTAACAGCAGTTAATGATTTATTTTTTAAAATTGATTTTTGTAATTGAACTAAAATTAAAGGAGGTAAAACCATAATTGGAGTTGCATTTATAACTCTTGAAGCGGCAGTTTCACCAACTGCTTGAAATGCTGCCTTTTTAGAAGTACCTAAAGTATTACCATTATCATCAAATACTGATATACCTTTTTTAATTTCTTGACTTCTCATTAAGAATACATTAACAATACCAGCAGAAACGACAGCTGCAAATGGTACTAATCTACCAAGGATTAATTTTGAATTATTTGAAATATTTTTCAATTTTGGTACAATTGAATTTAAACCTAATGCAACACCACATGAAGCACCAACTGCTAAGAAATAATTTGTGACTAATTGTTTAGTTGATAAAGGATGAGATTTATTTGCATTAGCAGTATTAACTGCAACATTTAAAGATTGATTAGCAATTTGCCAAAAAATTGTACCTGCAGTACCTAAACCAGGAGTTAACATACCAGCTGTAACTACTAAATTTGATAAAACACAACAAGACATTCTAAATGGTAAGAAAACCGTTTCACCAGTATCAGGATGAACTGAAGAATCTAAAATTTTCTTTGCATTCCATAATTTTGGTGTCATTTCAGGTATAACACCATTTTTATAATCCCAAATTAAACGTTTACTTTCTTGAATATCTTTGGAAGTTGATAATAACATTGTTGGATCAGATATACCAATACAATGTTTAACTCTACCAAGATAAGTATTTAAATCATAACGAGAATCTGGTAATGAGATTGGACCTGGAACAGATGATGCCATTGTCTATGAAGATATAGTTCTATACTAATTCAAATCATTAATGAAACACCATTAGTTGATACATAACCAAGTGAAAAATTCAAGGGTCGACCCTGGAAATTTTGAAAAAAAAATTTTTTCAGTGAGTGAGGAAATTTATTAGCTAATTATTAGCTAATAATTGGTAATTGGTAGTTTATTATATTATGGTAAGAGTCATAGTTGCTATTGGTGAATGTATTGGTATTGGTATATATGTGTATGTAGAGTAGTATAGTATAGTAGAATAGAGTAGAGTATATCAGATAATATACTACAATAAGCCACTACTCCCAGACTCTTACGTAAAGCACACTCCTATACTGCTAGACCTTCCCAAATAGGAATAACTATCCTCCCTTATCTGTTATCTACACTCTCTTATAGGTTAACCCGCTAAGATTGTTTATCAGTTCATTACTGTTTTAACTGTTTTACTTTCATTTCTTCGGAGCATGCCATTTGTGGATATACAGGGTCTTCTCTTAGTTTAACTCCGATGTATTTATTTCATGATATATTATAATATAAGCTCAAATTTTTTTTGTTATCGTGATTATTCGTTATCTGTCTATTTATCTTATCTGTTATCAAAATAAAAAAATTTTATTTAATATTATTATTCTTATCTAATCTTATCACTTTATCATTATCTTCCATTGTCTTTTCATTTCTATTTATATATTCCTCTGTAATGCCGATTATTTAAAATGAACCCTTACCTGTGTATTTCCTTCTAATAACATACACTCTTAAACAATGTCAAAACCTTCATTAACAACAGGGTTCTCACCCATAACTTCAGCTCAATCAAGAATTCATGATATTACAACTGGTGCTTCAAATATTAGAGAAATTGATGCTAAATTGGCCGTAAATGATGATGATTTATTAGCTGAAATTGGTTATAAACAAGAATTAAAGAGAAGATTTTCAACTTTCCAAATCTTCGGTATTGCTTATTCAATTATGGGTATTTTACCTTCAGTTGCTTCTCTTTTAGGTACTGCTCTCGCATCTGGTCCTTCAGGTGCTGTTTGGTCTTGGGCAATTGCTTCTTGCTTTATTTTAACAATTGGTACTGCAATGTCTGAATTAGCAAGTGCAATTCCAACTTCAGGTGGTTTATATTATTGGACTTTTTATTATGCTCCAGATTCTTTAAAAGTTCCATTATCTTTTATGATTGGTATATCAAATACAATGGCTTTATGTTCTGGTACTGTATCTATCTTTTATGGTAATGCACAAGAAATTTTAGCCGCAGTTTATTTAACTAAAGATGGTAATTTCGATATAACTAATGGTAAAACTTATGGTGTTTTCGCAGGTTGTGTTATTGCAGGTACTTTAATTTCATGTTTATCATCAAAAAATGTTGCATTATTACAAACTATTTCATCTATTTGTCATACTGGTCTATTGGTTTTATTCTTTATTGCTTTACCAATTGGTACAAGAGTTAATAGACATCATTTTAATAATGGTAGTTTCATTTTCGGTACTGTTGAAAATATGTCAGATTGGCCAAAAGGTTGGCAATTTTGTTTATCATTTATGACAGCTGTTTGGACAATTGGTGCATTTGATTCATGTGTTCATATGTCTGAAGAAGCTAAAAATGCTTCTTATGGTGTTCCAATTGGTATTTGTGGTTCAATTACAACTTGTGGATTTTTAGGATTTTTCATCTTGATTTGTACAACTGCTTGTATGAATCCTGATGTTGCAACTGTTTTATCAACTGATACTGGTTTCCCAATGGCCCAAATTTTTTATGATTCATTAGGTAGAAGATGGGCAATTGCATTTATGTCATTAATGGCAGTTTGTCAATGGCTTATGGGTTGTTCATTAATTACTGCTGCTTCAAGACAAATTTGGGCTTTTGCAAGAGATGATGGTTTACCATTTTCAAGTATTGTTAAAGTTGTTAATAAAAAAATGAAAGTTCCATTAAGAGCAATTGTTTTAGCTTGTTTAATTTCTTTAGCAATTGGTTGTCTTTGTTTAGCAGGTCCTGCAGCTTCAGGTGCTTTATTCTCTTTAGGTGTCTTAGGTAATTATGTTGCTTGGTGTATGCCAATTTTACTCAAATTAACTTCTGGTAAGGATAAATTTGTACCTGGTTCATTCTATTTAGGTAAATTTTGGTCTAATTTTATTGGTTGGACTGCATGTACTTGGGGGGCTTTCATTATGGTTTTAGTTTGTTTCCCTGCAACTAAAATTGTTGATAAAACTGATATGAATTATTGTATTGTTATTAATGGTGGTGTTTGGATTTTAGCATTGGTATTCTTCTTTACTTATAAATATAAATATTATCATGGTCCAAGAAGTAATTTACATGATGAAACTGTTGAAACAGATTCAAGTGCAGAAGATGTTGATATGCCACATGCTGAAAAGGTTTAAATTGATAATTGATAATTGATAATTGATAATTGATAATTAATAAATAATAAATAATGTATACACTCAATAAATTGCTTTTATAATATAATTTTAATAACTTTTAATAACTTTTAATAACTTTTGATAACTTTTGATCTTACAATTTGGAATGGACTGAAATGACAATTAATAAACTTTTCATGGTCCGCGTATAAATAGAGCATGATTTCCTTTTATTCATGATTTACTTCAAGATACACTCTTTCTTCAAGAGGTGACTAGAGATAGACTCCAGTGTATATTGGGTGTTGGAAACAACATTAAATACCTGAGAGGTGTGTGTCAATCACACTGTTCCTCGTGAGTTCTATTTTAGTAATCTAATTTGAAATCGTTATTAAAAGTTGATGAGAGACTTACATAACTGAAAAATTACAAGTTTAAGACAAGCTGAATTTACTGATTTGTTTATTGATTATACAAATACACATTATAATAAAATGAGGAACGTTTATAATGGTGTTTTCAAAGTTACTGATTTCACAACTCAAACTGAAATTCAAATTGATGATTATCAATTGAAGGTATCTCTTTTAGTAAAGAAAGAATGCTGTAATTGTACAATAAATTTTTGAATACTTATAATGATGGTTTGAAAAAGTTAAAACAACTGGGTATTGATCTAGATACTGTTGAATCTGTCTCTCGTCTTGGTATTTCTAAGTATAAGGTTTTAACTGATGCATTTTACAATTGTTTTGATAAAAATACTACTTATATTAAAAGATACAAGAAAGTTAGTACTGGTAATCCTGTTGTTATGAATAGAATTTTTAAAATCATTTCAGACATGTCTTCTGCAATGTTGTTAATGCTCCATTTCTCTGCCAGTGGTAGTTACAGATTGTTTGAGATGTCTTATTTTAACATGGATAATTTGGGCACTATTATGAAAATATATTAACCCGGTGATGGTAAATCATATTTACATATTGTTTCTGCATATTCCAAGAATAAAAAGTTAGAACCTAGAGTGTTGCTTGTGAATGATAAGGTAACTAGGTACTTCATTCATTTTATTTTAGCTTTGTTCCCATTGAAAAAAGATACAATGAAAAATCTCCGTTTGGATCCCTCAATTAATGATCCTGTTCATGTTTTAAACTTTCTATCAATGCAAATAGTGAAATTAGTTAATACTGCTATTGGTGATCAACAAGAAGGTTTAAATGCAACAAAAAACGAATTAAGATAATTGGTTGATAGATTATCCATTAAATTGGTTTAATGAGTTTTATTGCAAATAATGAATTCTGAAATTTCCAATACCGTACCGACTGATTGTGTCCAATTGGAATTGTTGTGCACTGTAAGTACCAAGTGTAATTGCATTTGAAGAGGTATCTGTAAGATGTTTCTGTCGGTTGCAAATCCATTGATTGTCAGTGCTGTTTCGATTTCCTTTTTCAGCGGACCTCTTATTGACTTCAATGCATCAGATAAGCTATAGACTTCAAAAATTGTTGAGCAGAAGTACTTAAGTTTCGACATGGTATTTTCGATAAGTTGCTGATCAGTGTATGAGTAGCAGTGTAAATAAGTGTTTCTAGCTCACCTATTAGGGGACATAATATGTCGGAGTTGTTAAATGGTAATTCAAATATAAATGGACTATATCTATTGGAAAGTTTTACAAATGATGAAGTTGAAAGTAAATTTAGAAGTTTATTACCATCTGAATTTGATTATTTTCATACAAGCTATAGAATCTTTAGGCATAGAGTTTTGGATGAAGATATTCCTAATATGAGAAACCATTTAATTGGTCTTCCTGAATTGTATGATTGGTTTCCCATATTGAGAAATTTGGAAAGTAAAAATTATAAATTAAATGATTACTTGATGATTGAACATGTGTTTAAAGATCCAATGTTTATTTGTTGTTTTCCAGAACTTGTACATTTATCAGCTGTTGTTCCAGATAATCAAAATATTGTTCATTTATGTGCTGATTTTGTTATTTCAATTTTTGAAAAAAGAGATCTTGCAGGTATGAAGGGTAGATTGATGGAATTAAATCCAGTGGTGTTGAAAAAAGCTTGTCATTATTTGAAGGAATTTAAGATGCTCTCAATTTGTTTGATTAAATATTATAAGCAAAAGATCATTAATCCAAAAAGTGATGAAAAGTGGAGAAAGTTCTACAAACGTCATGATAAAAAGTTAAAATCTTATGGATGGGAAAATGAATCCAGAAGAAATATCTATTTATCAAGAAGTTTGTTGGAGATCCAATTTTTAAAACAGCATTATTCATTCCAAATGGAACTTGCGTTCACTGTTTTGGTTCATGTCGTCCATGTCCATACACAAAGATCGCTAAGGCTGCAAAATTGACTGTTTTTAAATTGTATAGAATAGCGTCAAGATTTGACTAACAACCTTTTGTAACCAGTGTCCCCTTAATATATATAACAAACAGTAAAAGCTGATCAAAGAAAGAAAGAAAGAAAGAAAGAAAGAAATGGAAATTAGGAAATGTGGGATTCTGGAAACTTCCACTATTAACATACGCGAGAGAGCTATAAATAGAGAAGGGTTTCCTGTATTACCTATGATTGGTGTATTTATATTTTCTTCTTTCTACAGCTAGAGATTCATTCAATTATACTTAGAAGTCTTGTTTATATTGGCTTATCAAACAAGTGCACTTATTTATTTGCTTTCAGTTGGTAGCACCGGTGGGAATCCTTTATTCTTTCAATTTTGAAAATATTTTAGTCAATCCTTGGGATTGGGAATTTATCTTTAATTGTGTTGTTATTAAGGATTCTGTAATAGATACATAGTCTCATGGTTCCATCTTTCTTTTTCACAAACAAGACAGGGCTATTAAAAGGACTGGCGGATGGCCTGACGAATCCTTGAGCTAGTAGTTCTTCGACTTGTTTATTCAATTCTATCTTTTCTTGATGGCTTAGTTTTTAAAAAAAATTCCATACTGTTGAGAGAGTAGCAATTTATTCCTTCAATATTAGAAATTCCAAAAATCTTTGCTGTTTTTCTTTTGATGGTTATGTTATCTTCTTCATCATTAATCAACTTACCAACATTAGACGTATATGACATATAATTATCAGAAAAATCCGTTTTATTAATGGTATTAAAATGACCTAATATAATCAAAGGAATTCTAATGCACAACTTAGCAAGTGTGTGTCTTCCTGGAATAACGCAACTCTTGACTTTCTTACATGTTCTTTCCGTTTTGAAACACCAATTCTCAACAAAATTTCCAATATCTTCCCACTTTTCTTTATTATTAGGTGGACATTAGAGTTGACACTACTTTCAATAAGTGAGGTTGTGAAATAAAATACATAACTGAATCAATAATAGTAAAATGTTTAGAAAATTTCTTAATGTTTGGTGGAAGTAAATGAACAATTTTGTAATTGCTTTTTCTTATAGAATAAATTCATCAAATCTGATTATAAATGGAAATATAGAAAATAATTTTGTGTACTAGTTTATCCAGTATGTATAATAGGACTTCTTTATAATTTTTAATCTCTTAGTTCAACTTTAATAGCAGTTTTTGCTTTACCTAACTGGTGAATGTTTTGTATGCTATGTCACTACTTCAAATTATAATAAAAATATTTTAACATGTCAAAAAAAGGAATTTTAGTGTTATATTTGTAAAACAAATTTAGACAAAAGTTAAGTGTTTAAATTAATTCATATAACAAAGAAAATTAGCCCACATATTAAATGACATCTCCTTGTTATATACTCACGTAAATTAACCCCTTTCAAGCTGTTTTAAATCCAAAAAGCTGAGTTTTTTTTTTTTTTTTTTTTTTTTTCCAGTCAACTTCTGTATTACTATAAATTTATAAAAGATACTATAAATATTTTTCTCTAAAATAAATGCTATATAATAAAACATTCAGTCCGGTTAAGGGAAAGGATAATCCTATAAAACCCTTTTGTTATATTGTAAAATTAAATGAAAAATGAAAAAGAACTTAAAGAGTAAATGAACTGATAATGAAATGTAAACAATGGTTAAATTTTTTATAATTTTGTGTGATTATTGTGAAGTGTTGGAAACCAAGAATAAGATGGAAGCCTTACCGGTATTTGAAATCCCAGTAAGTATCTTCTATTTTTTTTTTTTTTTTTTTTTTTTTACATTAATTTCATTAAAATATACAATTTTATACAGATTGATTACTTATATTCTCATTTTCCCATTGCTGAGCCTCCAATATGTGCCCTGTAAACCTGAATACAAAACCATGTTGGAAAACAAGATTTGCCCGTGTAGCGTAATGGTTAACGCGTTTGACTTCTAATCAAAAGATTCTGGGTTCGACTCCCAGCATGGGTGCAGGCGAAATTTTTAATTATTTTTTTAATTTTTAGTTGTTTTACTATAGTAATAGATAGTATCTTACCAGATATTAAAGGCCATAAAACCTATTAGGCAGACTAATATGCTAGCATAGTATATTAGTCTATTAAACATACTATACCCCCACCCTCTGCAACACGTAAAGTGATGATAATCTTTTCACTGATTAGAGAAGAACGAAAAAAAAATAACGTTTGTTTACTTTTCAAAATTTAGTAGAAATTACATGCACCATGATTTTATTTTAAGTTTTATGATTGTTTTAAATAATTATTTGTTTATTGAATTTTGATTTATTCCCCTTGGACACTGAATAATGCTAATATAGAAGAGATACAAATATACATTATATAGTTTATTAAAATGTCGCAAGATAGGAAAAAATCAAGTTCGTTACAAGATCGATATTTTAAAAAACTTGCAAAGCAGAAAGATCAAAACAATTTGAGTAATATCAATGAAATTGATGAAACAATTAATGATGATATTAATTTAGACAGACCATTTGGAAGGTTTGATATACCTACACGTTCATATTCTCCTGAAAGATTTAATACAAGATCAAATTCAACATCTCCTATAAGATCACCAAATAGATTTGATAATTATGATGATTATAGAAATTTACGACATAATACTGATATTGATACTAATTTTCATATACCCAGAAGTCCATCATCAACGGAGAGACTTATCACACATAATTTTAACAATGAGATAGAAAATCCATTCATAACTTCTAAAATTCCATTTTTAAATTCTTATGATACGAATGATAATGACGATACAATACAATTACATGATTTAGAGGCACAAAAATATAATGATAATTTAACTAAAAATCCATTCAATGATCAAATTGTTGAATTTAAATATAATGAAGTTAATAATAGCAATATTAATAATAATAATAAAAATCAATTAGATTCAGTATTTCGAAATTATAGCTTTGATGATGATGAACAATTAGATGATGATGAAGAATTTACTCCTTTCCCTGTAATCGAAAACTCATATTATCCAATAAATACTCCACGTGATGTCTATAATCCATTTGATGTTGAATACTCATCATCTGAAGGATCTGACGATGATTCCTTTGAAACTGAAAGTAATTTTGATAAACAACAACAACAAGGTAGTTTACGTAGAAAAGATACAAAATTTAAAAATGCAAAGGCTATTAAAGAAACTGTTGATTATTATGATATGGATCAAGAAATGTCAGATGAATATGAAAAAAATCCATCTGCTAAACAAGTTCGTATGGTTGATGGTAATTTAGTTCTTGATTGTCCAGTTTCAGAAATTTTGTTAAGTAAATATAAAATACCATTAACTGATAAGGATAGAGAGTTTCTATTTATGAGATTTCAAGCATGTACAGCAGAACCTGAATTATTTCAAGCAAATAAGTTCTCATTAAGACAGAAATTCTATACCAAACCAAGAGAAACTGAATTAATGATTGTTATTACAATGTATAATGAAAATGAATTTCTATTAGCAAAGACATTAAAAGGTGTTTTCAAAAATATAAGGCATTTATATAATATGAAAAATTCATCTACATGGGGTAAAAATACTTGGCAAAAAGTTGTTGTTTGTATTGTTAGTGATGGTAGACAAAAAATTAATCCAAGATCAAAGGCATTACTTGCAGCATTGGGAGTTTATCAGGAAGGATTTGCTAAGAATAAAATTAATGATGATGATGTTGTCTCTCATATTTATGAGTACACAACATTAGTTGGAATATCTAAAATTTATGATGATCATATCACATTAACAACAGATAATCAAATTCCAATTCAAATGATATTTTGTTTAAAGGAACAAAACAAAAAGAAAATCAATTCACATAAATGGGCACTTAAAGCATTTGCACCTATATTAAATCCAAATGTTATAATCTTAATTGATGTGGGCACTGAACCAGAGAATAAATCATTATATAAATTATGGAAAAGTTTTAAAGATAACTCAAGAGTTGCTGGCAGCTGTGGGGAAATTAAAGCTAGTTTAGGTAAAGGATGGAGTTTATTATTAAATCCACTGGTTGCAGCTCAAAATTTTGAATATAAAACGTCTAATATTCTTGATAAGCCAATGGAAAGTGTTTTCGGATTTGTCACAGTTCTACCAGGTGCTTTCTCAGCCTATAGATATGAAGCATTATTAGGTGATCCGTTAGAGAAATATTTAAAGGGAGAAGATTTAAAGAAAAATAATGATGATGGGATATTTAATGCAAATATGTATTTAGCAGAGGATAGAATTTTATGCTTTGAATTAATTGCTAAAAGAAATGAAAATTGGATTTTAAAATATATCAATACAGCTGGTGCTTATACTGATGTTCCCGAGAGTTTAGATGATTTTATTTCTCAAAGAAGAAGATGGCTTAATGGATCATTTTTTGCAGCTGTTTATTCAGTTTGTAATTTCCATAAAATTTGGTTAACAAATCATTCAATTGGTAGGAAATTATTTCTGCAAATACAATTTTTCTATCAATTATTAAATTTATTAGTTTCATGGTTTTCACTTGGATCATATTTTTTAGTTTTCAGAATTTTAAGTTGTTATTTAGCTGAACCTAGTATTAATTTCCCACCAGGTAATATTTTATCAGTTTTTTTCCTTTGGTTATATATGGCATCAATTACTACAACATTTGTTTTATCATTTGGTAATAAACCTAAGGGAACTAAAATTTTTTATTTAGTTATTGTTATTTTCTTTGCTGTATTAATGTGTTATATGATTTTTGCAGCAGTTTTCCTATCAATTAAATCAATTGAAGAAATTATTAAACAAAATAAGACAAGTTTTAGTTGGATATTATTAGTTAAAGAAACACAATTTAGAAATTTATTAATTGCAATTTCATCAACATATGCCTTATACTTGATTGGATTTATATTATTTTTACAACCTATTCATATGTTTACAAGTTTTGTTCAATATTTATTATTATCACCAGCATATGTTAATGTTTTAAATATTTATGCATTTTGTAATATTCATGATATTTCATGGGGTACAAAGGGTCAAGATAAAATAAATGATTTAGGTATTGCAAGGAAAGGTTTATCTGGTAATGATGAATTAGAAATTGTTATTCCAACAACTAAATATCAAATTGATCAAGGATATTCTAAAATGGTTAAAGAATTAATGACGGTTCCAGTAAAGAATGATAATAATGGAGATAATATTGATTCAGAGGAGAAGAATAAACTTTATTTTGCATTTTTCAGATCAATGACAGTATTGTTTTGGATGTTTAGTAATTTTGTTTTAGTTGCAGTTGTAACAGAGACAGGAGGATTATCACAATTTAGTAGTAAAAGTGATTCAAATTCTGATGGTGGGATTTTACCTGCAAGAAGGACATTTATATTTTTATCAGTTATTCTATATGTTGTTGCATTTATGGCATTGTTTAGATTGATTGGTAGTGTGGTTTACATTTTTCAAAGAATATTAAATAAGTTTGGATTTAGAACATAAGAACCTAAGGATATTTAATTATTATATACAAGCATAGATTAAAAACCGTAAAAAGATCTACCAGAATCTTTAATATCACTCTTCTTTTCAGCTAAAGCTAAAATTCTTTCCATTTTTTCATTTGTAAAACCATCATTAATATAATAAGATTTTGTACTTTTCAAATCTTTATCATAAGATATTAAATTAACGAAACCGAATCTACCTCTATAATCATTTTTACCATTTGGAACAATTAAACTATCAACTTTAACTAATTCATTATAAGTTGTAAACCCATTCCAATTTAATTTTTCCAATATTAAAGTTTCATTATCAATTAAATTTTCATAAATTTGAGGTTTTGTTGTATCATAAACTCTCCAAACTCTTGAAACTACTGGTTCGAAAAAATAAGTTACAATAGGGAAAGGTAATAATGATAATATAGCAATTAATTGTGATATTTCAGTATAAACCAATCCAGTTCTATCCATTAAATAACCAAACATACAACCAATTGCACCAAATGCTAATGATAATCTCTTTGAACCAATAACAAAATTAATTAAAGGATTTTGATAAATTGGTAAATTACTTAATCTAAATTTCTTATCAAGTTTTAAATTATGGAAACTTGTACCATGAGTTCTATACTTAATTTGATATTCTTCACCTAAATTTGGAACATAATATTGTTTCTGATCTTCACCCATTTTGATTCTATCATTTTTCACTGCTGAGGAGTGAATAAAACGGGTTGAAAGTAAGAAATTAGAAGTTATTAACTTATTTCGTATTCCCGACCTATAACAAGACATCATGGCTCTTACTTCTACCTCTTTAAACCGTGTATAACCCACTAATAAACACTAATAAAAGCAAAACAAAAGCAACCACATACAGTAAAAGTGATGTATCACAAAAACATGTAACCAGGCACCGCCAAAATGGAAAAAATTGAATTTTCGCAGTGGCAGTGGACATGAACAAATTTTTTTATTTTACTTTACTTTATTTCACTTTGTTTCTTTTGCTGTTTTCCTGTAGGATTGGTACTATTATCACAGCTTTGCCTTCCCTGATTCAGTAGAGGAAGAACAGAAAGGAACAATTATAGTGTTTGCGAAAATAGGTTATTTGAAATTATTAATAAGAAACATTAATTAATTAATTTGAAAAGAAAAACATAATGGATTCCGCAGATTCAACTAAATACGTGCCAGATTACAGAAAGGCAAATTTTAAAAACAAGAATAGATTTCAACAAGATGAAGTTAGAAGAAGAAGAGAGACTCAACAAGTTGAATTAAGAAAGCAAAAGAGAGAGGAAATGCTTTCAAAGAGAAGAAATTTTACAACAAGTGATGGATCAAATATTAATGGATTACCAGATAGTGATGATGATGAAGATTCAACTGAGGAATATAATAATGATCAATTATTTTATACTCAACTTCAACAAGAATTACCAATTATGGTTAATAAGATTAATTCAGGTAATTTAGAGGATCAACTTGAGGCAACAATTAAATTTAGACAAATTTTATCAAAGGAGAATAATCCACCAATTGATTTAGTTATTGAATCAGGTATTGTACCAAAATTTGTTGAATTTATGAAATCTGGACCTGAAGTTTTACAATTAGAGGCAGCATGGGCATTAACTAATATTGCATCAGGTACAAGTGAACAAACTAAAATTGTTGTTGATTTAGGTGCAGTTCCATTATTTGTTGAATTATTATATGCACAATCACCAGAAGTTAAAGAACAAGCAATTTGGGCTTTAGGTAATGTTGCAGGTGATTCATCAACTTATAGAGATTATGTTTTAAGATGTAATGCAATGGATCCAGTTTTATCATTATTTCAATCAAGTAAAATTTCATTAATTAGAACTGCAACTTGGACATTATCAAATTTATGTAGAGGTAAAAATCCTCAACCTGATTGGGCAATTGTTAGAAGTGCATTACCAACTTTAGCAAAATTAATTTTCAGTGTTGATGTTGAAACTTTAATTGATGCATGTTGGGCAATTTCTTATTTAAGTGATGGTACACAAGAAGCAATTCAAGCAGTTTGTGATGCTAGAATTCCTAAAAGATTAGTTGAATTATTAGGTCATGAATCAACATTAGTTCAAACTCCTGCATTAAGAGCTGTTGGTAATATTGTAACAGGTACAGATTTACAAACTCAAATTGTTATTAATGCAGGTGTTTTACCTGCATTAGGACCTTTATTAAAATCTAATAAAGAATCAATTAAGAAAGAAGCATGTTGGACAATTTCTAATATTACAGCAGGTAATTCAGATCAAATTCAATCAGTTATTGATGCAAATTTAATACCACAAATTATTAAATTATTAACAACAGGAGATTATAAAACTAAAAAGGAGGCATGTTGGGCAATTTCTAATGCATCATCAGGAGGATTATCAAGACCTGATCAAATTAGATATTTAGTTAGTCAAGGTTGTATTAAACCATTATGTGATTTATTATCAATTGCTGATATTAAAATTATTGAAGTTACATTAGATGCAATTGAAAATATTTTAAAAGTTGGAGAAGCTGATAAAGAGGCAAGAAATTCAAATATTAATGAATATTCAGTTTTCATTGAAGAAGCTGGTGGATCAGATAAAATTTTTGAATGTCAAAGTAATGCAAATGATAAAATTTATTCAAAGGCATTTCATATAATTGATACATATTTCTCTGATGAAATTGATGATATGGCAGATTATGATAATATGCAACCAAATATTGATGTAAATGGTCAACAATTTGGATTTGGAGTTGATTCACAACTTCAAAATGGTGGATTTAATTTTAATTAATTAATCAAGTTAATTGAATTAAGTTAATTCTATTTTTATTAATTTCTTTATATTTTTTCTCTAATTTTATTCTTTATTACTTATTTTTTTCTTTTCCCTTATCTTCTTCTCTCTTCTCTCCTCTCCCTTCTCATTCTCTTAACCTCTTTTTTTGAATTTTAATTAACTTCAAATTTAACTTTTATAAACCTTTTCTTAATTAATCCTTTAATAAATTATTATATATTACGTCATCAGAAATTATCATTTTAGTCACACGCCACACTCGCCGCACTGTCTTGGAAATATTTTTTTTCATGCGGCTGGTGAAGTAATAATAAATTAGCAGTTTACCATTATAGTTAATATACTATAAGTATTAGATTGTAAATATTATAAGATAATTATAAATATTTGTTTATGATTAAACGAAAGAAGATTAGATATTAATTAAAATTAATTAAATAGTAAAATATTAAAATATTAGAAACATATTATTATTATTATTATTGTTGTTTATTTTTTTCGATAATGTTAAAAGTGAAAGTAAGGTGATGATAGTAGAGTAGAGGGGATATAATATAATTTTTTTATTTTTGAAAACTTATTAATATTATAATTATAATAATAAAGCAGCGGCAGCACAACCGACTGCACCAGCAGACCAACCAATGACTGAATTTTTCATTGTAAAAGGACTTGAAATTGCAATTGCGGCATTTTCTTCAACAATAGTTGTAGTTGTAACTTCATGATGAGTATTATTGAATTTACCAAATTTATGAGTACCAGTTGAAGAAGAAGTACTTGAACCTTCATGATGGGTATTGTTAAATCTACCAAATTTATGAGTACCAGTTGAAGAAGATGTAGTTGAACCTTCATGATGAGTATTATTGAATCTACCGTACTTGTGAGTACCAGTTGATGAAGATGTAGTTGAACCTTCATGATGAGTATTGTTGAATCTACCAAATTTGTGGGTACCAGTTGAAGAAGAAGTACTTGAACCTTCATGATGGGTATTGTTAAATCTACCAAATTTATGAGTACCAGTTGAAGAAGAAGTAGATGAACCTTCATGATGAGTATTATTAAATCTACCATATCTATGAGTAACTTCAGCACCTGATTGAGTAATAGTTACAGTAGTTGTTGGTAATTTAGCGTCTGCCATAGCATTAGCATCAGGTTGAGGAATTGCAGCAGCATTTGCAGTTGAGAGCACAATACCAGATAATAAAACGGAAGTTAACTTCATTATGTATGTAAATTGATTTGGCTTTACTATAAGGAAAGTGAAATTTAAAATGAAAAATCTATAAAAAGCTATAAAATTCAAAGATTAGAGATAAATTCAAGATAAATTGAAAATAAATTAAAGATAAATTCAAGATAAATTAGAAATAAATTAGAGATAAATTAGAGATTGAAATAATTGAAAATAATCATAATACTATTTCAACAAAATTGAACAAACAGAAAATACTGAAAAAGTATATTACCTAATACGATACATAATAAATAATGAAAACACAGTCGGTGAAAATTTTCATTGGCTGGGAAGTGTTGCTTCCGTAGTAGGACATTGTCCGCGCACTTACTCTTTTGGGCAATAGGTAAACACCCGGGTGATATTTCCATTTCCATTTTCATTTTCATTTACCCGCCTCCGCCGCTTATTGGGCGCGTGTTCGAATCTGGAGAGTGGTAGTATTTTTTTAATTTTTTAATTTGCCCTCGAAGAAATAAATTAGCTGAGCCAATAATTGCCCTGTTTCATAATTTTTAATTTAATTTTTTTAATTTTTTAATTGGACGACCGTCCAGTTTTATACAATTTATTTTTGCATGACTTTCAATTTAGAGGCTCATTTCTGTTTTTAATTTATTGTTTCAATATTGATATCGATTTATTATTAAACAAGTACTGTATACTACATTATATACTATATACCACCGCTTCTATAAATATGCTGAGTAAACGAAAAAGAAATACTCATGAAGAAGAATCTAAATCACCTGCAAATTCAATTTTTAATCCAATTATAAAAAGGTCTAGAATTACTCGTTCAACTTATGGTTCAGCAGCTGAATTACCGATAGTTTTAGATTCTGAATCTGATTCTGATTCTCAATCAGATTCAACTTCAAATTTGGAGAATGAAACTGATATAACAACAGATTCTGAAATTATTCGTAGTAGAAATACTAGAAGTACTAGAAATAAAAACACCAATATCTATAAAAATACAGATATCTCGATAGATTCAGATAATGATGCTTTACTAAGTGGTAGAAAAAAATCAAGACCAAATACTCCAAAAAAATCTTCAAATATTATTTCAACAGTTACTCCTCCATCATCTGCTTCATCAAATATTTCAACTTCTTTAAGTTCAACGAAAAAATCTTTAAAGAAAGATATACTGAACCCTTTACATTTAGATAAGGCAATTTTAAATCTTGCCGTAAAAAATTCTTTAAAAGATATTAAACTGAATAATGAAAAAAATTTAGTTACTGAGAATAAAGAAGAGGAAAAAATTATTAATGATAAAACATTAGAAAAAATTAAGGAATTGGAAAAACTTGAGAAGCTTAAAAACGAAAAGTTGGGGAAAGTTGAGAAAGTTAAAGAGGTAGAGAAGGTTGAAAAGACTGAAAAGACTGAAAAGGCTGAGAAAGTTGAACAAGTTGAAGAGGTAGTAGAGAAGGCTGAGAAAGTTGAACAGGTAGAGAAAGTGGAGAAAGTTGAGAAAGTTGTTGATACTTCAAAGGTTGATAAAGTCAAGAAAGTTGATAAAGTAGAGAAAGTGGAGAAAGTTGAGAAAGTTGTTGATACTTCAAAGGTTGATAAGGTCGAGAAAATTGAAAAAGGCGAGGAAGTTGCTAAAACTATACCAAATAAGGAAAGTGAAGTTGCAAAAAGTCCAAAAAAACAACAGCATCCAAATTCCCTTGCAAATTTAACAAATAATAAAGCCAAATCTAGTTTAGCGAATGATACTACCATCAAAGATACTAAAGATATCAAAGACATTAAAGAATCTAATAAAGCGGACGAACGTAATTTGGAAACTAATTCCCCCACCACTCCCATCAATCCTATCACACAAAATGATAAATTAGCGACTAATAATAACTCAATTGCAGAAATTCAAACTGTTAAATTGAAAATTTCAAGGAATAAATTAAAAAATCCAGATAAACATGAAACACAGAAATCAATAGAAAAATTAATTTCTTCGCGTTTACAAAAATCTGCGAAAAATTATCATGATTCAAACCCCGAACTAAATACATCAATTCCAATATCAACCCTTAAACTGAATTTTGATAAAAGAGATAAGAGACTTCAAAGTTTGAAAACATCATCAATTGATAAAATCCATAATAAAATTGATAAAATTGATAAAATCGACAAAATTGACAAAATAGGTAAAATAGGTAAAATCGGCAAAATAGATAAAATTGAAAAGCCAGTAGTTTTCGATCCAACAACTCACAAATCTTATAAAGATATTTATTCAACAAGTTGTATATCTTGTACCAAAAAGGGTAGAGGTGATTATTGTAATAGACAACAACCTTGTGATATTTGTGTTGGTAAAAGACTGAGGAAATGTTATTATCCACCTGATGCGGAAATTGTAATTCATGGAGTTCTGAAAAAATCCTTGAGAAATAATAATAGACAAGATAATTTTATTGATAAAAATCTTAAAAATAATAATTCTTCAACTTCGAAGAATGATAAGGAAAATAATATGGATAGAATTGTTAGACTTAATCTGAGATTGGGTAAAGATCCAAAGAAGGATAAATCTAATAAAAAATTTGAAGAATCTGAAACTGAGGAAGAATCAGATTCATCATCATCTGATGATTCAGAAGATAATAAAAATAATGCTGATTCAGAAGATAATGAAACTGAAGAATTCTCATCAGATGATGATGGTCATTATTATGATCACCCAACTCGTAATGGTAAAAAATATAGATATAAATATAGTTCAAGAAAATCTTCATCACCAAGAGATAATTTTGAGAAGGCTCAAAAATTATTAAAAGAATTAGAATTTGAAAAAAGAGATGTTGATGTTTATTCTGAAGGTAGAAGGCGTAGAGCTGCAACTAGGGGTAATTATTTTATACCAAGTGATCCAGATAATGATTCAGATGATGATGGTTATGCAGCTGCTGAAGCTAGAAATGAACAAATTATTTTAAGTGAAGATGAAGAAGAGAGAAGAATGTTAAGAGGGGAACTTGATATGGAATATGTTAATAATTTAAGAAGAGAGAGAGATAAAAAGGTTAAACCAATTGAAGCTAGTGATGAAAGTAGTGGTGAAGATGATATGTTCTTTGGATAGAACTTATAAATTTTCACAATCTACTTTTAATATATTTTTAGTTATTAAAAACGTTCAATTGAAAAGTAATAGATTAAGACGAATAAAGGTATGATTATATCAGGAATATAATACAAACTTATCTATTATTAATTCAATTGAAGTTTTTAAATTGTATAATAAACTGTTTTTTGCATTGCTACCAATTAGCTATCCAGAAGGACAAGAAGAAACACTATTTTAAAGCACTGTCAATTGTGCTTTTTAAAAATGTTTCAGGTTCTTTGAAGAGAGGGTATCATTAATTTTGATAACCTAGTAAAACCCCCATTGCTTACTTTTTCTTAAAATTGGTAGCAAAAAGTTGTAGTTACATGCGGAAGATTGCTTTTCTAAGTAAGATAGATTTAATGTTCCGTGGTACCTCAATATTGAGTTGTTACGTAACGTAATTACTCATGGCCAGAATCCCATCGGCACAATTGGAAGCTGATCATAGATATCGACTTATCGATATTCTGCTATTTATTTACAAAATTCTCGATGATGATTGGTCAAAAAATCCTTAAATTAAAAGCAATGCAGAAAATGACCTTTTAAAAAAGTCGATGACGTCATTTATAAGAAAAAAATATTTTGCGCGCATTCGAACCTTTGATAAAGATTTTTCAAATATTTTCGATAACTAATCAGTAGTTAATATCTAAGATGCTATATTGAATTCAATTAAAAGATCATAAGAAGAAATGAACTATATACGAATAAAAATGAAAAATATATATAAACCAAGACGATCTAGAAGGAAACAAAGTAAAATAGCATAATAATTTAATTGAATTAATTGATTAATTCAGTTAAATATTTATCCGAAAAATCATAACCACACATTTCAGCCCATTTAGGTTGATAATCAAATTTTGACCATTCACTCTGTAATGCATTAACTTGTAACATTAAACCAGCTTCCATATGCCAACCAATATGACAATGAAATGGAAAAACACCAGGATTATCAATGACAATTCTTAAAACTGCAAATCCGAAAGGTGGAACTGAAACTGTATCTCTTAAAATTGGATTTGTTAAATCTAATCTTTCAGGATGTTTTTCATAAAAATTTGGATAAAATGAACCTGTTTTAGAATTTGCTAAAACCCAAAATTTATAACCATGTAAATGAAATGGATGAGCACCATCATCAAAATTATTAATTAAGAAATCAACAATCATATCACGTTTATCAAAATTTAAAATATATTGATTTTCATTAAATGTTTGACTATTTTCAATATGAGAAGTTTTATTAAAATTTTCATTAAATAATAATTCATGCATTGTTGAAGTATTTGAAAGAGCTCTCCAACTATAATCATTAAAATAAGCAAATGACATTTGGTTACCACCTTCCATAAATGAAACATCTAATTCAACAAATTCATCAGGTCTATTTGAACCATTTTTATTAATTGGTACTTGATTATTTAAAGTTCTTAATTGATCTTGTGGGAAATCTAAACATTTTGGTGAACCACCATCATAACTCCAAGTTTCTTTACTTTTTGGAATTGAATATTCATTATTATAAGAAATAATTGCCAAAACATCAGTTGAAAAATCAGGATTATTAGTTGCTAAACAAAATTGATTAAATCTAGCATGAATCCAAAATGAATCTAAATCATGATTAGTTCTATTCATGAAAAATGAATACCTTTCACCAACTGACACATCAACATAATCAGAAAGTAAAGGTTCAATTAATGTACCATCAACTTCAATTAACGATAATTTATGTTCATCGATTGAAAATTTAAAAGGTAAAAAAAATCCAACATTAACAATTCTAATTCTATAATTTAAATTTGGATCAAAATAAGTTGAAGTTTTAAATTTATTATTTTCATCAATTGGTGTAAAATAATTTGTTGATTGTGAATAAGTACCTGAAATTAAACCTGCATCAGGTGTTGGTTCTGAATTTTCATTATCAGGTATTAAATAAGTTGATAAAAGTTGATCAGCATCTTGATAATAATAATCATTTGCAACATAAACTCTATCAGCATCATAATTAGTTAAATTTGAATCTTCAATTGGAGAATGAATAATTAAAGGACCATAAACACCATCAGCATATTGAGTACCCCAATGAGAATGATACCAATAAGTACCAAATTCTTTTTCACCAATTGGAATTTTATAAGTATAATTTAAACCCGGAGCAATTGGACAAACATTAATTGAAGATGCACCATCATCAAATGAATTATTTGGATAAAATAAACCATGTAAATGAAATGAAACTGGTTCATCATCCATTTTATTTAAAACATGTAAATAAATTGTATCACCAGAATTTGCTTCAATTAAAGGACCAGGATATTGATCATTAATAACAGTTAAATTTCTAATTGCACCATTTGCATCAATTTTCAGTAATGAGGTAATATTAAAATAATAATGTCTATCTTTTGTTGTATTATAATCATTTCTCCAATATTCTAAATTTGAAGTATAATTATTAGCAGTATCTAATCTCCAATTAGTTGAATTATTATTTTTATTATTATCATTATCATTATCATTATCAGTATCGATACTATTACCGTCAATATCTTCTTTATTTTGTTTTGGTACTATATTATTATTAACTTTATGATAATCTGGAGAAAGTGATGAATTAGAGGATAAATTGTTTAATTTATGATGAGATTTAGTTAATAATGTAGCTAATAAGATAATTAACATTATTGAAGATGCAATGATTGTACCTGAAATAAATATTTTTTTTCTATAAAATGGAACTTTTTTATTAAATTTTGTATTGTTTGATTCATTTAATGAATCATCATCATTATCATTAATGTGATTAATATTATGATTAGAATTTGAATCAATTGAATTTCTAGAAGGGTCATCAAATGGATTAATGTGATCTAAATTGTGTAATCTAACAGATTCCATTGGGTAGATTTGGTTAATAAATGAGTAAATAAAATTAAGATTAATTAGAATGAAATGAAACTGACAAGACCTTATATTAAAATTTGAGCAAAATAACCTGGCCTATCACCTTCTTTTAAATTGTAATCAATATACCATTATAACTCCTTAATTAATCAAATGTAATGCTACATTCAATTAAATTACTATTAAATTGTTATTCTTTGTCTTCAATATAATATATATGGAATCAAATGTATCTCCACGTGGGAACTAATCATATTATTATTTTAAAAAGAAATCGGAGAAAAAAATAATAAAATTTCCGCGCTTTTCTCTTTTAATTGAAAAATTCAGATTTCAGCATTTCATCAGCGTCAGGTCTCCTGTCTCTGTTCCACACGAGTGTTGCATTGATTAACTCTTCAAATTTACTAATATCAACATCATATTCATTTCTAACTGATTTTCTAACATATTCTTTAATACTTTTATTCCCTGTTATTATATTAGATGTTCGGTTTGTTTTCCTTTTTAGGTATTCTTGATTAATCCCCCCATTCTTATCAAATGCTTTCCATAGTAATGTATTATAATTAATCGTATTATTATCATCTTCGATAATAAACTCATGTCTTGAATTCAATATGTATTTTCTAGATGGTATATTTAAATATTGAATTAATAAAATAAATAATTCAAATTCAGTTTCAGGTTGGAAAATCGGTTTACCAATTAATAATTCAATTGAAATTAATCCAATTGACCAAATATCAATCTTTTGATTATATTTACATCCCATTAAAACTTCTGGTGATCTATAAAATCTTGATTGTAAATATGTATATTTTGTCTTACCATTATAACATGATGATCCAAAATCAATTATTTTAATAATACCTTTATTATTAATCATTATATTCTCAGGTTTTAAATCACAATGAATTATATTTTGTGAGTGTAAATAAGATACACCTTTTAAAATATTTTTCATTATTGTTTTAACTAATTTAATTGAAAATCCTTTAAATTCATTAACTTTAATTGCTTCATATAATGAAATACCCGCTAATTCTGTTATAATACAAATATGTGATCGAAAATTAAAATGTTCATAATATTTAACTATATTTTCATGTCTTAAATTCTTCATTATCTTAATCTCTTCAATTGATTGTAATAAATATTTAGGATTATTAATAATTATTTTACATGCCATTAAAACTTTTCTATTCTGATCTTCAAATGAATGATTAATAACTGAAATAACTGATCCAAAGGCTCCATTACCCAATATTGATTCAATTTCATATTTATAATTTATATGATCTCCAATTATAATCTTATACTTATTCTTATAATCATCAAATCCATAATTATTTTTAGTGTTTTTCAAATCCGCCTTTATCTTAATTGTTTTACTAATACCTGTGAAATAAATATTATTAGGGAATTGCATAATTCTTTCATACATTGATAAATTACTAAATAATGTCGGATTTTTAGTACTTAAATCTTGAAACTTATATGGACTTTTCATATGATACTCTGCCAATTCATTGAAATCTGGGGTATTTTTCTGATATTTTTCACATGTATTGGGATTTCTACTTAATAATTTCATTAACTCATCAATTGAATCAATTTTTGAATGTTTTGGTTTATTATATAATGATAATGATAATCTAATCGATGATGATCTACTTAACCTTGATTTATTAACATCAGTATTCACTTGACGATCTCGTATATTATTGGTATCTATTGAAGGTTTATTTTGAACTATGTAATTAAATTTTAATGATTTACTCGGTATATCTCTAACACTTGATGATCTAGGTATTTTCGATTGATTTATTGATAATCTCGATAAATTAGAATTATTAATTTCAATTGTTTTCTTAGTATTACTCATCATTATATTGGGGTTAATTTTGGCCTTGCTTTGATTTTGATTTTGATTTTGATTTTCATCATTTATAATAGCATTCAAATTATTACAAGATGTAGTAGTTAAAGGTATTTTGGATAATGATGAATATTGCATTGGAGTATAATTAGGTGCTAATGACATTCTATTCCTTTGCTTATTTGATCTATGTGTTATATTGTCATTTCTACTGAACCCATTTCTACTTATATTATTACCTTCATCAATTGTACTAATTGAAGAATCTGGCCTTATGGGTATTCTAGTTCTATCATTGCACAAAGACTGACGTCTATAGGAAGACGACATCTGTTAGTTTCTCAAATGATAATCCAATCTGAAAAGAATATAACATAAAAAGAACAAACTAAAAACCTTCTTTGTTTCAGATCGAAAAAACAAACAAACAAACAAACAATGTGGAAACCTAAATAAAAATTTCATGTCGCTATATTAAATTATTATCATTATTAATCACCAAATTTCTCTTAATTTAACCATTTGTCTAATGGCAAAATATACCAGGTAGTATAGTAATATAAGAAGGAAACAAGACTAAATGACACCACAGGAATACCCTTTAATACTACAATTAGTTCTATGTGAGCTTGTTCATGAAGCAAGTGCAGATTCAACATGGGAAGACATTACTAATAAATTTATGCAACGTCATGTAGTTATAAGACTTCATCATTCACTTTTGAATACTTTAAAAGAGGAAATAACTCCTCAAACGATTCCAAATATCGTTGCATCAATAGTCAATCACACATTACAAACTTTGAGTAGGAGTGGCAAACGAGATTCAGTGGCGATGGCGGCGGCGGCTCGTCAATACGAAGAAATAAGTGGGGATCCCAAACTTGAACAATTCATAACTTCTGGTAATAAAGAACGTGAATCCCTTGTACGATGCTGTACAATCCTGCACAATCTCTGTGTTAAAGATGTGAAAGAAGAGATAGAAACCAGAAAAGCTCAGTTTAGTAAGATCCTAAAAGAGGAAAAACTTGTTTAAAGTGAGAGAGAGACAGAGAGTCTATTTTTTTCATATAGAGGGATTTCCATAATAGTAATATCTTTAATGTATAGACCTTTCTTTAGCTTTTCTTTAGTAAAGACACATATTACAGGGTTCTTATTGAATATCTGATATTAGCATTATCATCTGAAACCATGAATGATCCTATTCACGATAAGAAACTGTCAAATACTGGTTCTAATAGTAAAAATGATGAAAAATTTGAAATTCAGAGGAAATTATCCTTATATGATAATACATTGAAAATGGTCCTCGATTCAATAAAGAAGGGTGATTTAAAGGATGGACAAGATTTACAATCATTATTTGTTGGTATGTCAAATGATTTCCAAGTTAATAAAATTATTGATGATATTAATATAAATAAAATTCAAAAATTGAAAATTAATGATGATATAGCTGTCTCTTTTGAACCTTTAAAATATATTGGAGATTTTGGAATTGATGAAGAATTACCAGATAATATTGTTGATATTCATGCAAATACAACTCCTGATGAATATATTCAACAAATGATTCAAATTATAAATCAAGGTAAGGAAGAACTTGAAAATAAAATTAATTCTAAATCTAAAACTTCATCTGATAGAAAATATAATCAGTTATTATTTGATACTATTAATGATAATATGGAAGCAGCTCATGATGCTGCTAATAATCGTAATAATGAACAAAATACTTCTAATGTTCCAATAGTTGAAAATGAAGAAAAGAAACAAATTAATGAACCAGAACATGAAGAGGATGATGACGATACTGGAATCTGTGAATGTGATGAATGTAAAATTTATAACATAAACGCTAATAAAAGTAATAATGATAATGACAATGACAATGACTTTTCTGTTCAATTTGATAATGGAAGTAATACTAATAGCAAAAAGATTATTAACAACAACAGTAATAACAACAGTAATAATAATAATAATGCCAATAACATTACAAACAACAAATTAGTTAATTTACAAAACTTATTTGAAGATGAAATTGCTGCTGCTATTGCAAACTTTTTTGAAAATAATAAACATCTGTTCCCATATTTTAATAATGAACAATTAAAAATGTTAACAGAAAATAAACCAAGAGTTTCAGTTGATGCATTTACAAAACATTTAAATCAATATCAAAAAGATCGTTCAAAGGCAATAAAAGATTTAACATTTGCAGATATGGCAGATATGGCATCATACGTTTTTGAAAAAGAAATGAAAGATCGTGATGTTGATGTAGATTTTAAATTTCGATTACAACATCATCAACAACAATTGGAGAAACATCATCAATTACAACAAGAACATCAAAATTTAAAATTACAACATCAATATTATAAACAAAAACATCAACAATTAATGGATCAATGTGAAATGGCTAAAAATGATTTAACTACAAATTCAAATTCAAATTCGAATCCAAATTCAAGATCAAATTCAAATCCAAAGATAAATTCTAGTGTAAATGTTAATTCACATGCTGATTCAAATGGTAATATTCATGTCAATAAAAATTCAGATATATCCTCTAATAATCAAAATACTCAAAGAAAAACTAAAAAAAAGTTGAAGAAGAAGAAACAACATACAGGACTTCAATATATTAATGATAATCCTACTGATGAAGAAAGGAAAAGATTACAAAGACATTGTTTACAAATGTTATTTATGAATGATACAAATAATGATGATCAACAACATAAACAACAACAACAAAAAAAGAAAAAGAATAAAAAGAAGAAGAAAAATGGTGTAAATACTTTTAATAATGAAATAAGTACAATTAATCATGTTGGTTATAATAATCCTGCAAATACTGATTGGTTATGTGAATTATGTGAATATAAAATTGTTTATGGAGAAATACCAATATTTTTAACTGAATGGTTACAAAAGAAAGCTAATAATCAAGAAAAAATGGAGAATTATCAAAGATATTTATTAGCACAAAGGAAAGAGCTTAAAAGAGAGCAATTACAAAGGAATAATAATTATAATGATAAACATAATTTTAATCATAACCATCATAATCATCATCAAAATTGTGAACATGATCATGAAAATGAACATCAATATGAACACGATCATAATCACCAACATAGTCATGAACATAATCATAATCATAATCATAACCATGAACATGAGTGAGTAAGGATTAACACACTGAAAAATGATTTTATTATGATGTTTTTATAATAATGTATACTCAAATTTATAATAACATGGTTAATTACCTACCAATCTTGAAATATGTTCCATTTCCACTAATTCATTTGTAGAATTTTCTAAATCAGTTTTACTTTTACTATCCTTTAATTTTAAACTATTCATAATTAATTCATCAGCTGCGTCACCATCTAAAAGTTCTAATTGCTCTTTAGGAAATATTCTTGGAAATAATATTGGAACTAAAATTAAAATTAACATTAAAACACCTGGGAATCCAATTGCTCCCTTAGTACATGTAATACTATATTCACCTGCAAATGCAAGTAATTCTAATACCACATAAATTTTAAAATATTTTGGATCAGTTTTGAAATACTCAACAGGGAAATCTGCAGGTATGATATGTTCAATTTTATCATCAGATTGGGATTGGCCATTACGATCGTTATCGTTAGATTCTTGACGAGTGCTATTAACTTTTTTAACGGTATCATTCTCATTACTGTCCCTACCAAAATTTGATTCTAAACTGTTACAGTTATCATCAACTCCATTTACGTTATTCTTTAATTTTGTCCTGTTATCATCATCAATAACGATTTTAGATAATTTAGTTTTCCATAGATCATCAGTAAATATAAATCTTAATCTTCTAACAACATCAGTTCCATCAATTGTTGTAATTGCCATAATCCAAAATAACCCAGCTAAAACACCTTGAGGAATCAATCCTAAAACAACCAAAAATGGACGTGTCATCATAACTAATGTAATTAATCCTTGAAATGTATTACTTAATCTTTGTTCAACAACTTTTGTAATTTTATTAATACCAGTTTTATAATCATATTCATAAATACATAATGAATAAGTATGTAATGGAGCTTGAGGAATTAACCCATTTGGAGCTGGGATACCAATTAAACCTGCTATACCAGTAGTCACACCAAGTAAGAAAAAATCATAATGGAAGGAAGCAGGTTTTTTCAATGGGAATTCAGATGATTGACACATTAATGATGAAATATTATGATCATAATAAAATAAAATTGTTAGAAGAATTGCAAATGGTATAGCTAAAAAGACTTGTCCAACAGTTATATCTTCCCAGAAATGGATCAACCAATTAGGACCTCTATTAATTGTATCAGTTGGATGGAAACTTTTAGTAATTGGTAATCTAGGGAATTTAACATCATCTAAACGACCACCAAAATGAATAAACCCTGTAAAGAAAATAACACATAGAGGTGTACTATAATCTCTAATAAATGATCTAATATTATGAGATAAATAATGTGATTTTGTACCAAACATTTGAGCAGAAATTCCAAATATAGCCATTATCAAGGCAAGCATTATTGATGCAAATGCACCAGCTGTATCAGTTAATGAGAATTGATGAGTTAAAATTTGAATACCTTTTTGAATATAAACTATATTAATAAAGAATCCAAAAACATCACATGAGAATTTAGTAACATATCTCATAAAATTAACACTATTAGTAAATGCTAATATAAAATGGAATAACATTGACCATAAGCAAATCCAACACATGAATGGGAAATATGGTATATTCTTCGGTACGACAATTTCATAAACTGTATAATTGAAAATAGATATTGGACCTGTAACTCCAACAATACATAATGGAGATCCTGCAAAAAGTCCAAACACAATACCACCCATTGCAGATGCAAGTAAAACTTCATTAACACCATAAGAATTATTAGTATGATCAAACATATCTTGAGCAAATGCCAATGCAGGCAATAAATTTGTAAAGAATATGTAAACTGTGGATGGAATTGTACGATATGTCAACCCATCCTTTATATCAGATACATAATATTTGATTAATCTATCCTTGATATCATAATAAATTCCCTTCCCAGTGTCTCTTAAATGGAAAAGCTGATTATTCTTGTATGAGTTGATTCTTTCATTGTACCATGCAGTAAATGACATAAATATTTATACTATTAAGCGTATGTATAATGAGAATAAGAACCTATAATAGATTATTTGTTCAAATATGTATTCAACTCTACTATAAATGACTGTATAAGATATACACTATATTAAAATTCAAGGGCTTGGAAAAAGAGATAGGCACATGTCATGTACATGAAAATTTAATGAAATGAAAAATTAATTTTTCACTATTAGAATTATATCTTTCTTTATTTGATCAACAAGCAAATGTTACGTGGTATTAAGACATCCAACTACATTTTTCAATCAATCAGATGGAACTCCACTAATGGACCAGTAGCACCATTTGCAACTCCAGATTATCAAGGTAGAAAACATGTTACATTTGATAAAAATATGCCATCATATACTAAACCAAAGGCATGGGAGAGAGATGGACAAGATAAGGAAAAATGGTTTAAACGTAAACATGCACATCATCATATATTACAAAAACCACAACGTGAGAATACTCAACGTAGGTATGATGGTATTAAAAGGAAAAATCATGAAGAAAGAATGGAAAAAGTTAAAGAAATGGAAAAAATAAGAGAACATAGAACAAGATTAAGACAAATTGGTTCAAATCCTAATATTGATATGCTTTTCGGTACTAATGCAGTTTTAGCAGCTTTAAAAGGTGATAAAAGAAAGAAATTTGGTAAATTATATATTCATAATCCAAAGGATAGTGAAAAAGTTAATGAAATTTTACATTTAGCAAATGAGAAGAATGTTAAAATAACGGAAACTTCAAAGCAAGATATAAATCAACTTACTGATAATGCAGTTCATAATGGTATTGCATTAGAGACAAAACCTTTAGAAATAACAGAAATTAAAAGTATGAGTTCTAAATTTGATGAAGATTCCTTTAATATTAATATTAGAAATGAAATTTCTAATATAAGTGAAGATAAGGAAATTCCATTAGATACATTTGGTAAAAGATATCCATTTGGTATTTATTTAGATGAAATTTCAGATCCACATAATGTTGGAGCAATTTTAAGATCAGCATATTTCTTAGGTGCAGATTTTATCGTTTTCAGTGAAAGAAATTGTGCACCATTAACACCAGTTGTTGCAAAGTCAAGTTCAGGTGCAATAGAATTTTTAAATTTATTTAAAGTTGATAAACCATTAACATTTTTTGAAGAAAGTAAGGATAATGGATGGAGTTTAATTTCAACAGTTGCATCAACTGGTAAAAATAAGAAGAAAAGTTCATTAATTGATGCAAATACAATTAATGAAATGTTACAAACTCAACCTGTTATATTAGTTATTGGATCTGAAGGTGCAGGTATTAGAACTAATTTAATAAATAGATCTGATTATTTAGTTTCAATTGAAAGTGGTAGAGAAATGAATGAATGTGTTGATTCATTAAATGTTTCAGTTGCAACAGCTTTATTAATTTCTAAGATATTAAAATAAGGAGGGAGGGAATGTTTTTAAAAATAACTAGAACATCTTGTAAATAAATAGAATATTTATCATGTATAGTATTCACCTAATATAAAATTAATTTTAGAATAGTTTTTTTTTCTTATATACACTATATACAATATGAGTTCTATAAATAATAGTATTAGTATACTAATACTATCAATTTTTATTAGAAGTTTCTTCATTAGCATTAACTTTCAATAAATCAAGGATATCTCTCATTAATGAAGGATCATTTGCAGGTCTTGAAACTGAATTTTTCATTTGAATATTTGATGATGAAATTTTAGTAACAGGAACGGCATTTAAGTTTAAGTTTTTATTCTTTAAATTTAAAGTTACATTATCAATTACCAATGGTACTTGAACTTGTCTTGAAAATTTATTTTCATCAATCATTTTAGTTTGAGATACTAATGATTCAACATAATTATCATTAGCAGCTTGACGTGTTATATTTGCAATAAATCCACCAATTGCAGCTTTTGAACTTGAAGAATTATTACCAACAATTCTACCAGGAACAACTCTATTTGATTTAACACCATTTGGAGTTTGAAATAATCTACCCTTTAAAGTATAACTTAAACCTGCAGTACCTGATAATTGATTATAAGCATTTTCAGGAATTTCATTTTTATTTGCATTATTTAATAATTTTAAATTTTCAGATTCAATAAAAGATTTAAAATATGATGATAATTCATAATTATTAGTAATTTGAATATTATTAATTGTTAACCATTTAAGGAATGGCTTTCTTAAATTTTTCAATTCAGGTTTAATATTTTTAATAAAATTAATTGAATTTAATGGTTGATTAGTAATATCTAAGGTACCAGAAATTAATTTTGATTTTGAAAATTCTTTTGAACTTTCAAAGAGAGGATTTTCACATTTAAGTAAAGAATTTAAAATATCAGGATCATTATTATTTGAATCATTACTATTATTATTATTATTATTATTGTTGTTGAAAAATCTTTGATTTTTATTATTATTAAGATTATTATTATTATTATTTGAATTTTCATTATATGAAGCATTTACAGGTATACCTAATTCTCTAAATCTTTTCTTTAAGAAATAATCACCATTAAGAGTTTCAAAATTTGGTAAACCATATTTATTATCTAAATCATTAACAATAATTCTTCTAGTTTTAATTTTTTTTGGAATTCTCATCTTTAAACCGAAATCTCTTCTAGAGAATGAATCAGTTGGAGCTTCAATAATTTGATGAGTTGGTAATGAACTATTTGCATTTAATATACTATCACCAATTGAATTTTGTAATTGAGGAATTTTAGTGTTTTTAAACAATCTGCCCATAACGGACATACTTCCTGTACTCTTGGACATTCTTGAGGGGGTGATATATAGGACTCAGAAGGGGAGATCAACCACAGATTAATGAATATTATAAATACCTATTCCT
This sequence comes from Pichia kluyveri, assembly GCA_030062975.1. Taxonomy (NCBI): domain Eukaryota; kingdom Fungi; phylum Ascomycota; class Pichiomycetes; order Pichiales; family Pichiaceae; genus Pichia; species Pichia kluyveri. The sequence goes on along the minus strand of CP125793.1, from coordinate 2,022,730 downwards.
CTATATACCTCCTACATTGAAATTGAAAAATCATGAACTGAGAGAGAGAGTGAAATTTAATTTTTGAAAAATCTCAAGGAAAGTTACCCTCTCTTTAAAATTTAGAATGAGGAAAAAAGTAGACGCATCGACGTTAAAAAAGAGGGCAACTTGCCCTTTTTTATTTTACGTTAAAATGCTCAGCCGTTGATTTAAGTGATTAGGTTTTAGTAAGGAGTATACACTTCTTGATTTGCTTTTCAAAAGGTATCAGGGTATATTCATATTAATCAATACATACACTGGATCAGATCCATTAAGGAAGTAGAGGAGTTGAGTTGAGTTATTTTATCTACAAAATCTATTCACAATCTTTCATCAATGTCGTCTAAGAAGAGCGTTTCTCAAAAATATAAACTTCTAGAAGTCATTGGTAGAGGTAAATTTGGTACAGTTCATAAAGCTATCGATGTTGATAGTAAACATTTAATTGCAATTAAAATTTTAAATTTAGATACTGATAATGAAGAAGTTAAAGATATTCAACAAGAAATTGGATTTTTATCAAAATTAAAGACAGCTCCAAATATAACTCATTATTTTGGTTCTTATTTAAATGGTCATAAATTATGGATTTTAATGGATTATTGTGCTGGTGGTTCTGTTAGAACTTTATTAAAACCTGGTCCTTTAAATGAAAAATATATTTCAATTATTTCTCGTGAATTATTTATTGCCTTACAATTTATTCATGAAAATGGTGTTATTCATAGAGATATTAAAGCTGCAAATATTTTAATTAGTAAAGATGGTAAAGTTAAATTATGTGATTTTGGTGTTGCAGCTCAATTAACTTCATCAAAGGTAAAGAGAACAACAATGGCTGGGACTCCCTACTGGATGGCACCTGAAGTTATAAGAGAAGGTGCAACATATAATTCAAAAGCTGATGTTTGGTCAGCTGGTATAACTATTTATGAAATGGCAACCGGTAACCCTCCTTATAGTGACAAAGATGCCTTAAGAGTAATGCAAATAATCACTCAACATGAACCTCCAAGATTAGAAGGTAGACAATATAGTGCATTACAAAAGGAAATTATTGCTCTTTGTTTAGAGGAAGATCCTGAATTAAGACCATCTGCTGAAACTATATTAAAATCAAAATTTATTAAAAGTAGTAAAACTTTACCAACTACAACATTAAAGGAAGTTATTGGTAAATATTTGGTTTGGAGAGATAATCGGAATAAATCAATTTCAAAACAAAATAATTCAAATTTAAGTAATACAAATTTAGAAAATGCTAATGTCGAATCAAATAGATTAAATATACCAGAAAATAAAATCTCTCATCATAAAACTCCTTCAATGGTATCATTAAGTGAATCTTATATAAGTATGGATGATAGTGAAAATATTAAATGGGATTTTGATTCTTTAAAATCAACAGAATATATTATTGAAAATGATATTGTATTACAAAATGATGATAATTTTAAATTTGAAGATTCAGAATTTGATATTAATAATAAAGATGCAACAAAAGATTTTACTAGAGATTTTACAAGAGATTTTACAACTTCTCCCTATAATAAAACTTTTACAATTGGTAATACTTTAATGAATGGAATACATAATGATTCAAGAATTACAACTGCTTCTGGTACAGCCTCAGCATCCACCACTCAGATAGATTCAATTATTAATTCATTTGATCAAGTACCTAAAATTATTAATCCACCTAAATCACTTGTTGATTTATTTCCCGAATCTAGTAGCAACAATAATAATAACAGTAATAACAATAATTATAGCGGAATTTATAATCAAGATTCGACTAATAGTATACATCTGAATAATGCAATCATTGATAGAAACACAGATAAAAATATAATTGATAATAATGATCATCCAAATGGTTTCAATAATAATGAAAGAAAAAATTCAAGAGTTGAAATACAGAATTATCCAGAAATTGATCATAATGGATCATATTATCAACATAATGATGAATTAAAGAAAGAACTATTAGGAAATAATTTATCATTTAATCAAATGAGACAACCTCAAATAACTTCTCCATTAATTTCGATTGAAATTCCAAATATGGATAATATTGAAAATGAAATCCAAGAAAGGGAAAAGCAAAGATCAAGAGCTGCAACCGTAACTCTAAACAATAACAACAATAACAATAATAATAGTAACAATAATATGAACATTAATAACAATAATATTAACAGTAATAGCAATACCCATATTGTTAATCCAATTGATAAACCTGATCTGGGCACACATTTAAGATATGAATCTGATCAACCATTACCAATGAGAAAACCAACAATTTCCTTAGCATACAATAGAACTCCATCACCTGCAAGGATGTTAGAACAAATCAATACAAATTTACTTCCTAATTCACAAGAACAGACAAGTCCATTACATATGAAACCATTACCAATTAGTGCTCAACCATTATTGCAACCAATAAATGGAACTTTAAAGGGTAAACCACAAATCAATTTATCGAATATTTCCAATCATAAAGCAGTTTCAAATAATGGTCCACAAACTGCTCCTGTTGTTTCATCATCGAATGCTGAATTATTTGATTCTGCTTTGAAATCACGTAATCAAATGCGTATACAGATGCCAGTACCTATGTCAGCAACCGCTTCATCATTCCCAAACATAAATTCTAATAATAATAATATTATTAATAGTAATAATACTATTGAAAAAAATCAATTTGGTTTTGAAATTAATTCAGCTTCAACTGTTCCAATGGCAATGACACCAGTTACTGAACGTTCACAACTTGGTCATTCAACACCTGAAAAAGAATTATATAAAAGAGAGATTTCAACTGAAGGACATTTTAATAATTCGAATTCAACAAATTCATCATTTTCATTAAATACTAATACAAATACAACATCTAAATCAATAAATTCCGAGAATATTATGAAAAATGAACCAACTATAAAGAAGATTCCATCAACTACAAAACATGCAATTAGTCCAAGTAGTAATTTGAAAAATAGTGTAAAATCAAATACTAATATTTCAAATATGAATATAAATATGAATTTACTTGGTAATAAATTAAATTCGGCGAGTGTTTCAACATTGAATTCTACAAATAATAGAAATAATGATTCAACAACAAATCTTGAAAGAAAGATGTCAGTTGACTCTAATCTTAAATTTCAACCTTCATTAATATACCCACAGCAATTTAATCAACAAAACAACGAAAATGAAAACCCTAACTCATTTTCTAATCTAAATGATGGTAGAAAAGATAAAGATAAAGAGAATGATAATGAAAAGACTATAACTGGATTAGGTATGATGAGAATCAATGATAGTGGTAATGTGTCACCAATGAAGGCAGCAAGTCATTATGATAATAAAAAGGAATATACATTACAGAAATGTGTGAAATCATCACAAAAGAGTTTAGAGAAGATATCCAATCATTGCATTACTTTAACTGGTATTGATACGAACAATACGTTATCTAATGCATTGTACATCAATGAAATTGAGAGTATGCTGGACAACATGAACAGTGTATTGGATGTTATCGTTGATGAACTAAAATAAGGGTATCCGATATGCGACAAGTTAAATAATTTTTTTGTGTAAAATAGACGAAAAAACGGGTGTTTTTTGAAAATGTTTTTTTTCTTTTTGAAACCATTCAGATATATGTAAATTTACTAGATTAACTATAACTGTAATTATTCTTCTTCTTTAATTGATGATAAATGATGGTAAAATTGGGGTTATTTTCTCAACTGATTTAAGAAATGATGATACATTCACCCAGAGGAAGTTATACACACGATTGGAGTTGAAATCATCTGAATTGTTGAATTACGAGTTTAATTTTAATGATCCATTGTATGAATACGTTAATAATGGTAAAATAACCTTACAAAATACTGATGAGATCAATATTTTTAACAAATTTAATATTGAGTTAGATATATTAGACCCTCAGTTTAATGATATTGTACAATATCATGCAGAAATTGATGAGAGTATTATTGATCAAATAATGAATAATAATTTATTAATAGGGATTAATCGTGAAATAGTTATTATATGGATATTAGGATTGTTAATTAATGGTAAATATGATATTGAAGATAGATATAAATTTGAAATATTTAATGAAAATGGTAATTATTACTGGAATATTCGAATTTTGAATAATGGATTATTTAAAATATTAACAAAGATTACTTTAAATAAGGTAGAGGTTAATTTAGATGATATTCTCCTTAAAGATTTAGAATATTTTTATAATGAAAATAAATTATTTAAAAGTAAAGAAAGAAATTGGGAATTAGAAAAGGAAAAATTTTCACAGAATATATTTTTAATAAAGGAGAAGGAACAATTGAATAAATTAAAAGATAGTGTAAGGAAGATGAGAATGCAAATTAGTGAATATTTTGTACCATTGGTTAATTCTTTATTAAAGGAGAATAAATTGTTAAAGGGGGATACTGGTGATGTTATATTTTCAAGTAAGAAAAGAAAGAATGATATAGAAGAGATGAAACAAGAAATTTTTAAAGAAATGGAAATTGGAATTAATAATAATGATGAAGATGATGAAGATGATAGGGGTAAGAAAGATAAGTTTTTAGAATTGGCTCGTAAGGAGAAGAATAAAAGAAGGAAGTTGGAAAAGGTAGAGAATGAAAAAGTAGAGGAGATAAAACCTGAAGAACACGTTAAAGAGACAAACTTTGCAAATAATAGTAATGATTTAGAAGATGATATTGTGTTTCTTAATAAAAGAGAACATCATAGTATTACAGAGACACAATCTGATTTTATAACGGCTAATTGTGAAGTTAATGAAAGTATACAATTAATTACATTAGAAAATGATACACAGATTGATGACGATGATAATGATAATGATAATGATGATCAAAATGAAGATCTTGATCAAGAAACTGATATTTCTGACTATTTAATTGAAGAAAACATAGAATCTGATGAAGAAACTGATTATTCTACTGAAGTATCCTCTTCAGGTAATGAATTTGATTAATATAAAACTGAATGGTGGGTATATGAGATCCATCTTTTACTATAACTATTTTTAGAAACATATTGAATATTTTTACCAAATTTTAACAGACCAGCTGATTTATTAATTGATGATATCTCTGATTTAAAATCAATTAGATTTAACCAAGGTTTATTAAAATTCTCAATTGATATATTATTTGGTAAAATATTATCAATTATATTATTCATATTAGGTAATGGATCATTTCTTGGTTGTAAATCAATCATTGAACATATTTTAAATCTTGATATTGAAGCTAATTTGATTAAATTTATGTATTGAGAATCTATCTTTTTGAAAATATTGGAATTTTGTAATGATTCCTTTAATCTTAATCTAAATAATGAATCAAATAAACAATTATTTGATATACATCCAATACATTCAATACATTCAGCATATCTCTCTAATAGGATATCATCGAATATATCAATTTCTAAATCTGAAACATCTTTAAATATATTGTTTTTTCTTATTGAATTGATTTGAGCGTATATTAAAAGGTATTTAGGATTAGTTCTTTGCTCTCTCATATATGTAGTTTTACCATTTAAATGAATTGGAATTCTTATATTAAAATCTGGAAGGGTGGAATTGATATTTATATTATTGTCATATTGAGTTGGTAAACTTTCGAATTTTTGTGAAAATGTTTCTAATGGTATATCTTGAAATATTTTCATGTTATTGAAATGATTGGAAACCGAATAAGTTAAGTTAAATGAATTATTAAAATTATGAATACAATCTGATATTGAAAATTTATTATCATTATTATTGTTATCCATTGTGGGTATACTAATGGTATTTGAAGAATTATTTATTAAACTATCTGTGTGAATTTCAAGTGATTGATTTTCTAGTTGATTGGTATTATCATTTTTAGTTTCATATTCATTATGATTATGATTATTATCATCATCATAATAGCTGTTCTTTCGTATTTGAAGAGGATGATAATTATCCTCCGTTAGGGGACAAACGGATGTAAAAGAAGATGAATTTGATAATGGATCTTCACCATTCAATATGAAACTTTTTTGAAAATTTGAAAAAGAACTAGCTTTTTTCAAAGAACAAGTAGATTTAAATGATGGTGTTATAATGGGGGATATTGAAGTATCATTATAACTTGAAACTGAACTTTGTCTTGATGAAAGCATTTGTGTATAAGAACTTGAAAAACTTGAATGTGAAGTACCTAAACTACTTTTCCTTCCTAAAGATGTGGCTGCTATGTTACTAAATGTGAATATATTTTCATCCTCTATAATATTTTGTGATAAACCTTTCCTATTAGGTTTAACACTTATCTGAATTGGAGATACTTCCACTATTGGTGTGGGTACTTTAACTATTCCCTCCATGGTGTCTAGTAAAGAAAGAGTGAACAACCAACCAGTATCATAACTCTAGGAATACTATACCTATAATCGGAAAACTTCCCCGAGATAAGCAACGTTGAGATCGGAATTACCCAACTAAGAAAAAGAAAGACGCCAATACTTAAACCCGCACTCTAAAACGCAGAAAAGCTTCTCTGGTGCTAATTTAGTGCCATTTTCAGTGAAGTAGTGCTTCTTTAACGGTTTTTTCTCTCTAGCTTGGGTTTATGGGTGTTCTTCGTAGAGTGTTGTTGAAGAGTAAGGACACTGATGATAGGATTGAATTAAGTGACACCCATTTCACATTTCCCAAGAGGAAATACGGTACTCAACAGAAACAAATAGGTCAAGGTGTCTCTGGATTTGTACACTTGTATCAAAATAATAAATCCAACACCTTCTATGCTGTTAAATCATTTGAAAAGAAGAATTTGAAAGATATTGATGAAATTAAATCAATTAACAAGGAAATTGATATTCATAATAGAATTAATAATGGTCCTCATATTGTTAAATTAATTGATTCATTTAAATTAAAGACAAATTCTAAATTTTTCATAATTATGCAATATTTACCACTTAATTTACTTGATTTATATTTAAAATATGGATCTTTAATGCCAATTTCTTACAGATTATGCTTTTTCAAACAAATTGTATTAGGAATCGCATTTATGCATAATCAAAACATTGCTCATAGAGATATTAAACTTGAAAATTGTTGTGTTGATAACAATGGCAATGTTAAATTAATAGATTTTGGTTCTTCCACTATTGGTGATATTGGTTATGGTATGGCAGGTTCACCCTCTTATTCTTCTCCAGAGATACATAATTCTTTAAAATATAATTCAATTAAATGTGATATCTGGTCTCTCGGGATAGTTTTAATTAATATGTTTTATGCATCTAAACAAAAATGGAATACTTGTAGATATGATGATGAAATATTCTTATATTATCAAAATAATTCCTCTATTGACAATGCTGTTAGGTTTTTAAATAAAAATGATACCAATAATGTTAAGGAGTATACTTCCCAAAAGACCTTAATCGATGATATAATTTTACAATTGTTGTCCATTGATGTCAATACAAGGATATCTATACAGAAATTATTAGAAAATAAGTGGTTTAAGGAGACAGAGTGTTGTTATCCTGATAATGATCTATATAAGGCTTACCACAATCATTCACAGTTTGTATAATAGTAAAAGTAATAGTAACAGTAGAATAATGATAGATATAAGCCATGAAGTAGGCGTAAACATGGTAACAGGTTATTTTTATAGTCTCGAATTGTCATACAATATAATTTTATTATTTTATGTTGATGATCTGTTGATTTATTTCATTTCATTCAGTAAATATACGTAGTGAAAGTAATGGCCACTGCTACTTCTAGTGCTGATCTATTGAATGAGGATAAAGTTAAATCCATTCTAGCATCAGATTCAAGTTTTGGAATCTTATCCCAACGTTTAAAGCAAAGTATTAAAGCTTGTGATGAATTTGCTTCATTTATTGCTAGAAAATGTCATTCTGAACAAAGATATTCAAAGGATGTTTTAAGAACTGTTAATCATTGTGATCATTCAATAACTTCAAATAATATTGTAGTTCAAGGTACTTTTATTCAAAATTTACAAAAAGTTATAAAATTTGATGAAAAGATAAATAGTGTTAGAGATCCATATATCTCCGCATTACAAAATATGGCAAATCAATTGGAATCTTTAGTTCAACATTTCACTAATATTAGGAAACAATTAAAGGAAAAAGGTAATAAGGCAGAGAGAGAAGTTTCAGATTCTATTAATATGGCTAAAAAGGCTAGAAATAGATATTGGAATTTATGTACTGAATTAGAGAAAGTTAGAGGTTCTGATAAAAATCAAACTAAAATTACTTTACAAGGTCGTAAAACTTATTCTCAACAAGAAGAAGATTTAAAGGCTAAAATTAAAGATGCTGAAGATGATTATAATAAAAAAGCAAATTCATCTCAAAGATTAAAAAATAATTTAGTTAAAACAATAAGACCAAATATTGCAGATGAATTTAAAAATTTAATAATTGAATTAGATTATGCAATGCAAATTCAACTTCAAAAATATTCAATTTATACTGAAAGTTTAATAGTTGGTATGGGTAATCAAGTTAATCCAATTAATGGTTCGGATTCAATGAAAAAAATTGCAACAAGTTCTGATCTTGAAAAATGTTTATATTTTTATTTAAAAGGTTCAACTGTTAAAACTAATGAGGCTTTACAACCTGTGGAATTTATAAGGCATCCAATTGTTGGTGGTATATTACCAAAATCAACTCCAAAACCACCAAATTCTGCTAATTCATCTCGAATTAATAATATTAATAATAATAATAATAATAATAACAATAAAAGGGATATGTCTATTGCATCAAAATCAACAGTTGGTGGTGCAGCAGCAGCTGGAATGGTTGCTGGTGGTTTAATATCATCTACTGTTTCATCACCTAATGGTTCTGTTAATAGTAATAAACAATCACAAAATATACTTTCAATGAACACTAATAATAAATTACCACAAATACCATCACTTGGATCAACAGATTCATTACCTCCAGTTCCAGTTCCACCATCTTATACATCATTAGATCCTTCAAGTAGTCCAAAATTAAGTGGTCCAAGACCATTAAATTTAGAAGGTAATGATTCAACATTATCATTTACTGATAATAGTATTAAATTTAATTCAGATATTTCAACTAATAATATTTTAAATAATGGGAAATTATTTGGAACTCCATTAGAATTATTAGATGCAAATGATGAAGCTGTTCCATTATTTGTTATTAAATGTATACAAATAATTGAAACTTTTGGATCAAATACTGAAGGTATTTATCGTTTAAGCCCCAATAAGATATCACTTGAAGAATTAATTATACAAATTGATAATGATCCACATAATTTATCATTATTAGATCCAAAGGATCCAACTAATGTTTCATCTGAATATATTTATATAATTGCATCATTATTGAAGAAATTTTTCGCTTTATTACCTGAACCATTATTAACAAATGAACAACGAGAAGCATATTTACAGGCAGCTGAATTACACGATCCAATAGAGAGACAAACAAAGATACATCAACTTGTTTTCGAATTACCAGATTCAAATTATTTTACATTAAGAGATATTTTAGGACATTTTAGACATTTAATTGAATTCCCAAAAGTTAGAATGGATTCTAAAAATATTTCAATTGTTTGGGCAAATAATTTAATTGGAGGTAATTTTGAATCAAGAGAGGAACTTGAAATTCAACGAAGAGTTATTGAAGATTTAATTGCATTTGCTCCTTCAATTTTCACATATGATGATATTTAAACTAAAAAAATTGTTCTCTTACAGTATGTATTTATAAAAAATTCTATTATTATTATTAATAGTATTATATAAAAACACTTTAATCAATTATCAATCTTACGTTTAGCTCTTTCCCAAGCACTAATTCTCTTTCTTTTCTTTGGTTGACCATCATTACCCCCAACACTCATATTATTTTCAAACATACTCCAATCTTCACCAAAGAATTCATTACGCATTCTCTTTGCACGTTCTCTTTTATTTTCCTTTGTTTTAGTTGCAGGTAATCTTGTAAAATTTTCTTCTTCATAACGTTGTATCTCTGCTTCTTTCTCCATTTGTTTCTTTGATTTAATATCTCTACCATTATTTATAATTGTTGAACCAATAGATTTATCAGCAATTGGTGCATCACTAATATCTTGTAAATATTCATCCATACTTTGTAAATTTCGTTGTTTTTTACTTTTAACTGGTCTATCTGGATCATTAATTGCAGTTGCTGCAATCTTTGGTGGTTTATATTTTTCATTAGATTTATTTGATTTAAGTTCTTCCTCTCCTTGTTCAAGATTAGTTTCAGTTTCATGTTCTTCTTCTAATTTAGCTTCTGCCTTCTTTGCAATCAAATGTTGTTTGTTACTATACAATAAAGCGGATGGATTTGGTTTGAAATTCAAACCATTTTCAGCTTCTTCATCCTCTTCATCTTCTTCATCGTCATCATCTTCTTCCTCATCTTCATTATCTTCATCATTATCTTGTTCCTTCTTCTTTGCATTAATATCATCTTGTTCTTTTTCTCTTCTATGATATGCACTAACCATTTTTTCAAGTTGATAACTTGTTTTCTTTTCCAATGCTTTGATACCTTTCTCTAAAACAATACGATTAGTTGCAGCAGAATTTAAAACATCTTCTTTATTTGATTCATAAGCTGAGTCGCCTTTTTCCTCTTTAAAAGATTTTAAACGTAATGAAAGGTATAATGCTAAATCAGTAACATAATTAAGTAATGATGCATTTTTCAATGATAAAAGTGAAACAGAATCTAAATCTGAATCTGAACCTAATGTTTTCAATATGGATTTTATTAATTTTGGAACTTCTTTATTATCTGGATTGAAATCATCTTCAAGTTTATCTAAAACTAATGATGTTGAATCTATAGATTCCGCAATTGAAGATAAAAGATCATCCAATACTACGGGTTGTTGTGATTTTGACATTTCCTTCAATAAATAGGATGTGTGATGTTGAATAAACCCAAGAAACTATTACAAAACAGTAAATAAATATATTATAAATTTCACAATAATCATTAATTATAATTCTCTTAGAGACAAAAAAAAAATATTTGAAATTTCATGTTAAAAAAATTTTTCTTTTTTAAGAAATTTTTTAATCAAAATTTTTTACTTAGTGATTTCTATTGATTAAGGTAGTTAGAATATTTCTATTTTATTGTCTCTTCTTTGAGTCTTTCACCTTTTAAGCAAATAGATATCAATCAAACATGCCTCAAAACGATTATATCGAACAACATATCAAGAGACATGGTAGAAGATTAGATTATGATGAAAAGAAGAGAAAGAAGCAAGCTAGAGAATCTCATAAGATTTCAAAGGATGCACAAAGTTTGAAGGGTTGGAAGGGTAAACAATTTGCAAAGAAACGTTATGCAGAGAAGGTTGCTATGAAGAAGAAGATTAAAGCTCATGAAGAAAGTAAATTACAAGGACCTTCTAAACCTAAGGAAGATGATGGTGAAGCATTACCAACTTATTTATTAGATAGACAACAACAGAACACTGCAAAGGCAATATCATCATCAATTAAACAAAAGAGAATGGAAAAAGCTGATAAATTCTCAGTTCCATTACCTAAAGTTAGAGGTATTAGTGAAGAAGAAATGTTTAAAGTTATTAAAACTGGTAAATCTAAATCAAAATCTTGGAAGAGAATGATAACAAAACATACATTCGTTGGTGAAGGTTTTACAAGAAGACCTGTTAAGATGGAAAGAATTATTAGACCTTCTGCATTAAGACAAAAGAAGGCTAATGTTGTTCATCCAGAACTTGGAGTAACTGTTTTATTACCAATTTTATCTGTTAAGAAAAATCCTCAATCTCCAATGTATACTCAAATGGGTGTGCTTACGAAAGGTACTATTATTGAAGTTAATGTCTCTGAACTTGGTTTAGTTACTGCTGGTGGTAAAGTTGTTTGGGGTAAATATGCACAAATTACCAATGAACCTGATAGAGATGGTGTTGTTAATGCTGTTTTATTAGTATAAGACAATTCCAAATTTCATTTATCTTCTCTCTCTATCTATATCTCTTTCTATGTACATGTATAAGTTTGAATTTTAAATCCGGTTAAGTTTTTACTATATAAGAAACCAAAAAAATAAGTATTAAAAAGAAAGTTATTCGTTAATACTCTATCTTCATCTTAACTGCTAATCAAAAATATCTTTAATACAAGAGCACGGCGGGACTCGAACCCGCAACCATCCCCGCCGGAAGAAGACATGCTAACCATTGCACCACGCGCCCTCGTACACAGCCCGGGAGGTCATTTAAGACATACCCTCAGTTTTTCAACTCAGCGGTCACGTGATCTATGTGATTATGTAAGCAGATTGATGATGATAGTGATGCAGCTGTATATTAATAAGGATTTTTCTGTTTTACCAGGTTACCGTAAATTTTGTGATCGCCAGCTAAGCCGTACATAGCCAGACGCTACCAGTTATTTGTTAAAATGCTGGCTTAATACAATTGTTTATGCATTATTTGAAACACTATTTCTAGTCTTCTTTCTCTACTACTGCTTAAAATGAAATATTGTAGTATCATATCTTATAATTGAGGTGAAAATATAAATTTGTATTTTAAAAAGGTGTCATTATTTGGATTAGTGATGAATAACTAAAACTAGCTCAACTTTTTTAAATTTGAAAAGGCGTAGTTTGAATCAACTTTTTTATTTCTTTAAAAATAAAGTTTACGTTTCCTGGCATCTCTGAATTCACTCGATTAATATATTTTTCAATAAACCCCAACAAAATTGGATACTATATTAGTGTAAAAAGGTCTTTTTTACATTAACTTTTCTTGTAAAAAAAATGGCTTAAAAAAAGTTTTTGATGTTTTCAAACATTAATCAGCTTTTTAACTTTTAAGGAAATGAAAAAAAACTAAACTGTCATATTGGAATGTATTAATTAGCCTTCAACAATAAAATTTAGATTTGACACATATAAAGTAAAAAATACTTCATAAACATGCTACCAATAATGTTTTTTTAAGAAAACGTCATTATTTTTATAAATCACGTGACTACAATAAAATCTATCTGAAAAACTGTTATTTTTTATTGTCAATAATTGGTTGTATAGTGTAGTGGTTATCACTTTCGGTTTTGATCCGGGCAACCCCAGTTCGAATCCGGGTACGACCTTTACTTTTTTTGAAGTTCTTTGTTTTATTTTTTCTACCTATTGTTAGCACAAACCTCTGTTGTTTAATTAAACCATTTAAACACTTTAACAATTACTCGTATAGTAACAAGAGATTAATCACAGTTGAAGAAATCAGTTGTAGAATTTGAAAAAAATACAAAATTTACGTGTCTTTAAACTGTTTGAAGATTAAAGTGAAATTACGCGATTTGAATAATTAACATGAGTTAAAAATTATTGATTTATTGATTGTTTTCACTACATTAATGAATTACTTTTGGTATGTTATATAGATGATATTGAATTGGAGTTAAATAATAGAATATCTGCGAAACAATGGAGAATAGTAACAATAATAAGAAAAGAAAAGAAATTGAAGAAGAAAATGAGGAAGAAGGTACAGATAAACAACCAAGATTATCATTTTTCTATAATTCAAGTGCAATTAAACCAAATATTCAAAGAGAGAGGGCACTAGATGAAATTGATAGAGTTGAACAATTAATTACATTAAATTTACAAAAAATAAATGAAAATTTAATGATTTCGAATAATGTTATAAGTAGTAAATTAATACCAACATTAGAAAAATTTAATTCAAGTTCAATTAAATTATTTAATAATATTAATCATATAAAAGAATTTTTCGAAAATGCAGCAAATGTTAATATATTAACAAAAAAAGATGTTAAGTTTTCTGATAATGAAAATGAGAAAGAGAATGATGGTAATGATAGTAATTATTTACAGTTAAGATCAAGTTCATTTACTGAATTAAAACATGATAGATTAACTAGTTCAGATAATAATTTATCACGAAGTAGTTCATTAGTAAGGGTTAATGATGATAATAGCAATAATAACAATGTAAATAAAGAAATTATTGAACCGACTATATCGAATATGAATAATACGAGATCTTTATTTGATGGATTTAAAGTTAATATCGATGAAGAATCCACTGGTAAAAATCCAGTACAACGTAATGTTAATGAAAGTATTGATGATGAAGAGTTTTTCACTATAAATACATTCAAATCTGATGATGAGCGTAGAGAATCAAATGAGAAAGAGAAAGAGAAAGGGAAAGAAAATGAAAAGGAATTAGACGTAGAAGAAGAAGAAGGAGGTATTGAGAGTGAAGATAAATCTAATAAATTTGTTAAAGATTTAATGAGTGGATATGAATCTCCACCATGGGAGGAACCACCCGTTTTACAATCTGTTAGATATTCTAAACATTTACATCATAAACGAAGAAGTGAAGAAACAGGAATACGATCGGATGAAAGGGAAGAAATTAATAATAATAATAATAATAATAATAATGATGATAAAGCCAATGAAGTGGATAATGAAGAAAGTGATGAAGATGTTAGTATAAGGTTCCCATCATCACCTAAATATGGAGGAGGTGGTAAATTATTAAGATCTAATGAAGGTAGACAAATTGCATTAGATTTTGCAAGAAGTGAAATGATGAAAGAACATCCAATACTTTCATTACAAAGGGATAGTACTAAATCTAAGATAGCACCAATTAGAAGAATGCCCACTACCAGTGATCCATTTCGAAGTGATATAGATGATTCCAGCAGTTCATTTGAGGATGTACCGGTGTTAGAGAGTGAAAAGTTACCTAAACGATATCGATGATTACGTAATGTATTATTTTTTAATTGGGGCACATTAAGTCATTAAATTTGTAAAAAAGTGAGAGGACCCCTTTAATTTTCATTTGCCTTTGTATTTAACTTTCTTTCTTTTCTTTTAATTCTTTTAGTATACAGCCAATGATATTTCAAATAAACAACAGACACAACAAAAGAACTAACTTTAAAAACAACTACACTGTTAATTCAGTTTTATATCACCTTTCTAATAATTTTAAAATTTTGTTCATTTCATTATTACTAATACTGACAACAGGTTACATCATATCAGCTCATATACCATATAACAAACACCCGTCATTATCTTATCCACTGTCTCAATACAATGTGGAAGAATTCTCAATGAGTACACATTACAGTAATCATTATAATACCAATAATAATAATAATAATAATAATAATAATAATAATAATAATAATAATAATAATAACAACAACCCTGATTCTTTTCCCAAAAATCATCAAACTACAACAACTACAAATTTTGTGAAACCTACAGATACTAATACCGATAATTCACACGAGAGTATATCCTCTTTCAATCATAACAATGTACTAATATATGGACCATTTGAATCTCAACCAAGTACACATTTTGAACTATACAATTTTAACTCATTAATGTTAGTTGCAATACTATTCATATCTTGTTTCCTATTATTATCCTAATCATCCTAACCAAAACAATCAACATGAATCAACTCCGAATAATCAACAACGTTGCCAATGATTCATCAATAATCTATCAGAGACCCCTGATAATTACCCGTTTAGGAAATCCGCACCGCTTCACAATAGATTTAAAATATTTTTTTTTGATTCGCTATCTCTTACCCTTCACTCTTTAGTAGTGAGACACTTTTGCAATATTGCAAAACACATCAGTTACAGGTAATATTACAGCACACAAGTACTTTATTGGTTAAAAGAGGACCAACAAAAGTGAACACAAAATTGTCGACGAATTTCAATTAGAGAAAAAAGACAACACATATTATTTTCATTATATTTCCAGTATTATTTATTCCTTATCTATAATTTATCAAGATGGATTATAAACAAGTTGCTATCAATAAGGCAAAATCTTTAATCAATAGTATTCCAAGTGAATGGTTATTAGATAATATTCCTTCACCAGAGGAACAACCTAATGTAAATGAATATCTTGATTCAATTTTACCTGAAAATGAAAAATTAATTACTTCAAGCAATGCAAATGATTTATTACATTTACAAGAAATTGGTAAATTAACTGCTTATGAAATTACTTATGCATTTTGTCATAGAGCTGCATTAGTTCATCAATTAACTAATTGTTGTTCTGAAATTTTTTTCGATAAAGCTTTTAATAAAGCAAAAGAATTAGATGATTATAGAATTAAAAACAATAATAAATTAATTGGTAAATTACATGGAATTCCAATTTCTTTAAAAGATCAAATTAATTTACCTCAAATTACTACATCAATTGGTTATATTGCACCTCATATTTCTAAAGAATTTGAAAAAATTATTACAAATAGGGATGAAAATCAAAATGATATTTCATTAATTGCTGAAATTTTACAAAATAATGGTGCAATTTTTTATGTTAAAACAACTGTACCAATGGCAATGTTAGGTGGTGAAACTTCAAGTAATTTAGGTACAACATTAAATTCTATTGATAGAAATAATGCATGTGGTGGATCATCAGGTGGTGAAGGTGCATTAATTGCTGGTAAAGGTTCAATTATTGGTATTGGTACAGATATTGGAGGTTCAATTAGAATTCCAAGTGCAGTTCAAGGATTATTTGGTTTAAGAGGTAGTTCAAACAGATTCCCATATTTAAATATTGCAAATTCTTATCCAAATCAAATTGGTGTTTGTTCAGTTGTTGGTCCAATGTGTTCAAATATTAATGATTTAATTCATGTTAGTAAAGTTATTTTAAATGATCCATTATGTATTCAAGATCCAAGATGTATTCCAATTAAATGGAGAGATGATGAGGAAGAAGTTAATGATAAAGTTACTGATATTGGATTTTTAAGATGGGATGGAGAAATTTTACCTCATCCACCAATTCTTAATAATATTGATAAAGTTTACAATATTTTAAATGGTAATGATGATTTTAATTGTCAAATAATTGATGAAAATAAATTACCAGTTAAATTATCACAATTAGGTAAATTACTGTTAAGTTTTTATAATTGTGATAATTTTACAGAAATTTCCAATTATTGTAAATTAAGTGGTGAACCATTAAGTGAATTATTTAAGAGAAGTTTTAAATTTAAGGAAGATAATAGAATGGATAATGTCGAAGAATTTTTCAATAAAGTTAAATTAAAATATGAATATCAATTAAAATTTGATAAATTATTTAATGAATTAAATATTGATTGTTTTATTATGCCAAGTTATTCAACAGTTTGTTGGAACCAAGGTGATAATAATAAAATTTCTAATTTTTATACAAGATCAATTAACGTATTAGATTATACAGCAATGACATTCCCAGTTGGTAAAGTTAATGAAAATGATGTTTCATTTCATAGAGATGATGAAGAATTTATTAATGAAATGGATGAAAATAATTGGAAATATTTTAATTTAGCTAAACAATTAGGTAAACCAGTTACATTACAATTAATTTGTAAAAGATATAAAGAGGAGGAATGTTGTAGAATTGTTAAGAAGATTATTGAATTGTTATAATATTTAAATAAGTAGTTTAATTGCTTAAATTTTTGAGATTTTTTTACACACATAAATACATTAGATAAGTAGACATAATATAATATAATATAATTGATAATTAATAATTAATAATTTAATTAGATTTTTTTTCATCAGAAGTTATATAAACTCTATCATCAATTTTACCTTCAACATCAGATCTAATTTCATCCATTAATTTTGATTGTTTTTCCCAAGTTTTTTTATCAATTCTTTTATCTTTATCAAATAATTCTGCATCAGGTTCTCTATAAGAACCACCTAATCTATCCCATAAAGTTGTAAATTGACCATAATTATAATTAAAATAAAGATGATGAATTGTATGACAAGCAGCACCATTAATAACAGGATCATTTGATAAATATTCACCATCATGAATCATAACAGTCCAAAAATTAACAAATGTAAATAATAAAAGGTAAGAAATTTTATGTAATGGGAAAAAAAATGGGAACCAATGATAAGGTAATGATTGGAAATAACCATCAACTGGATGGAAAGCATGAGAAGCAAATGGTGTACAAACAATCCATTTATGATGAGGTTTATGTAATTTTTTATAAATTGGAGGATAATGTAAACCTCTATGAATAAAATAAATACCACAATCAGTAAATAAAATAAATGAAGGTAATTGCCAAAAAATTGCTGACCAACCACCAGTTGAATTATCAATATTCCAATATAATTTTGAATAACCATGAAGTTCAAGTAAAAACCAAGGAACTGTTAAAAGAACCATAATTGGTATAGCAGTTGAAGCTTGTTTAATTTCCATATAAATTTGATTTTTCAAATATCTTGGATGATTAAAATTAGATTTATCATAAACAAATGTGAATGAAATCCAAGCAACTATAAAATAAAGTAACCAACCAAATAATGAAGTTACAAGGAAAAGTGAAATTGTTTGTCTTATAAAACTATATCTTGGTAATAATGATAATTTGGAATAAATTGTTTCATTTGGGAAAAAATGATAAATTGAATTATAGCCATAAATTTCATTTTCATTCTTATTTGGTAAAAATGAAGTTAATTTATTGAAAATTGGATTATTATTTAAATTTTCCCAATTTTTATCAATATTGGAAATAGCTGATTTAACTAATTCAGGAGTTTCAGGTATATAAGATTCATAAGATTTTGGTAAAATTGTTGCATAAACTTTATCAAAGAGATAAGTATCTAAAACTTCTAATATTAAATCCATTATTGACTGATTTATAGATTGAAGATTTTAAATTTAGATAATAAAATAATTAATAAGAATGAGTAAGTAAAATAATTATCAATAATAAGTAGGAATATTAGAGATAAGTTGAAGTATTTATAGAAGAAAGATAAGTAGTTTAAAATGAAGATAAACCAGTTAAATAATAAATAAAATAACCTGATAATACTATAGGAAAAGAATGAAATGATAATAAAGTATCAACATTAAATATTTCAATTATGAAATGATAATAAAGAGATATTTTTATTCAATTTTCATGTCTCGCTTTTTACTATGGGGCGTTTTTTTTAATGGCTATACGATCGTATAGTAATTATGTCGTATAGAGGTTATACGATCGTATAATTTATTTCTTTATTTGTTTAATTCACCGATAAATTCCGGATTACGTAAATAAGTGTATTACGTAAGTAACGACCGACGTATCGACCCTTTTATTAGATAAGGAAAGAAAAAAAAATTTTTTTTTATTTTTCTTTTTTTTTTTTATTTATTTAAAAAAATAAATTTTTCACTATTGTAATGCATTAAGAACTATTAAATCAGATCTCTTTACTCTACTTTACTTTACTCCTCTCTTTAAGGCGAGCAATTAAGCAAGGAACCCTCATCAATACTATTATAAAATGTCCGCTGTTAATCCAAAAGCTTTCCCATTAGCAGATTCTGCTTTATCTCAACAAATTTTAGATTTAGTTCAACAAGCACAAAATTTAAGACAATTAAAGAAAGGTGCAAATGAAACAACTAAAACTTTAAATAGAGGTATCTCTGAATTTATTATTATGGCTGCTGATACTGAACCAATTGAAATTTTATTACATTTACCATTACTTTGTGAAGATAAAAATGTTCCTTACGTTTTCGTTCCATCTAAAGCTGCACTTGGTAGAGCTTGTGGTGTTTCAAGACCTGTCATTGCTGCTTCAATTACAACTAATGATGCTTCAACTATTAAAAACCAAATTTATGGTGTTAAGGATAAAATTGAAACTTTATTAATTTAATTTAATCTAAGTATGTACTCTTTCTAGAAAGTAATAAAAATAATAATAATAAACAATCTTACGTAATATGTCCCGGAGATTCTAGTCTTTAATAAGGCAGAGGGAGGGGAGCGGAGAAATGAGAAAGAGGAAATAGGAAATTGTGAATTTTTTTGACATGAATTGCATTGTATTATGATTCATTTGCAGGTGTTTTCATTATAGAGGGGATTACCGTGTTCGGAGTTGTTGAATCCGTTGAAGTTTTCTTATCTTAGATCTCAGTTATTATAAATACTACCCTATTGTCCTACTTTTATTCGTAAATCAGTTATTATTGATTATACTTTTTATATCAACAAACAATGTTTAGACAATCATCTAGAGTAATTTCTAAATCTTTTAAAAATTCAAATTCAAATTTATTCATCTGTAGATTGAATTCTACAAAAGTTTCACCAGAACCAACAGTTGAATCATCAACACCTAAATCAACTTATAGAGTTAATGATAATTCCACATACCCTGAAGATTCAGCTGATGCAACTTCAACAATCCTTGCAGATGCAATCGATTTCCAAAAAAGAATTCAATTAAAGGATAGAGTTACATGGTGGGAAATTTTACAAAAGAAAAATTTAAGAAAGAAACAAGGTAAAAATATTGATTCATTAACAATTGATGATGTTAAAACAAATAAAATTTTTGAAAAGACAAGAGCTGATTCTTTCTCATACATTACTTTACCATTTAAAGATGATTTATCATTAAGAGATTTTTATATTAATGCACCTGGTAGATTAAGATTTGGTCATTTATTTCAAGATTTAGATTCTTTAGCTGGTAGAGTTGCTGCTAAACATTGTAAACCTGCTGAACCAATGAATGTTACTGCTTCAATCGATAGAATTTATGTTACAAAGAAAATTGATGAAATTCATAAATATAATTTCTTAATTGTCGGTTATGTTACCTATACTGGTAATTCATCAATGGAAATTTGTATTAAAGGTTTCTCATATGAAACTAATTTACCAAATGCATCTGATATTAATCCTTCAATTGTTGAAAATCAATCGAAAAATTGTTTCCTTTCTGCTAATTTTACTTTCGTTGCTAGAAATCCTGCAACTCATAAAGCTCATAAAATTAATAAATTTTTACCAACTTCTGAATTTGAATGGGTTGAATTTAAGAGAGCTGAATCTCATAATGCTGCAAAAAAATTAAGAGCAAAATTAAATTCTCTTGATAAAGTACCACCAACTGCAAATGAATCAAAAATGATTCATTCACTTTATAATTCATCAAAGAAATTATTAGAAATTCCGAAAAATGATAGACCAAAAAATATTTATTTTATGAAAGATACAAGAATAACTGCTAATCAAGTTCAACAACCTCAATATAGAAATAGACATGGTATTATATTTGGTGGTTATTTATTAAGACAAACTTTTGAATTAGCTTATTGTGCAGCTGCTGCATTCTCTAAAAGTTATCCAAGATTTATATCATTAGATAATACAACTTTTAAAGCTCCTGTACCTGTTGGTTCAGTTTTATCAATGGATGCAGAAGTTTGTTATACTGAACATATTCATGAAATTAATGAAGATTCTAATTCTGCTAAATTAGTTTCAACTTTATTAAATGATTTTGATACATCTGCAAATAAATTAAGTTTAGATTCTCGTGAATTTTTATCAGTACCTGGTACATTAATTCAAGTTCAAGTTAATACAAAAGTTCGTTCACTTAAAGATGCATCAAATTTTACTGAAAGTGGTACTTTTGTTTATAGTTTTTATGTTCCAAGAGATATTGATTCAGTTGATTCACCAGGTTATTCATCAGTTATTCCAGAATCTTATCGTGAAATGATGGATTATGTTGAAGGTAGAAGAAGAGCTTTCGATACTGCTGCTTATGCAGAACAATTAAAATTATATGGTGAATTAGATTAATTTAAGTATAGTAATGTAATTGAAAACGTATATATAAAAATTTAAATAAATTAATAAGAAATAAAGTAAAGTAAACTAGAGTACAAAGCAAAAATTAAAAATTTACAAAAAAAAACTGGAAACTGAAATAAATCTAAAATACATGTGCAAATCCTATAAGGCATCTTCATAATCATCATTACTTAAATCAAATAATTCTGCTTTATAAGATTTTTCTTCCCTTTGAATTTTCCTTGATAATGAACCACTATTCTCAAATCCAACTAATTGAGCTTCAGATGACATCGAATTATATGATGTATCTCTAGAGATTTTATTTTCATCTTCTCTTAGAGTTTCTAAATTATTATTGAATTCTTTACTACTATTAAAATTATAATCATTAAATAATGAATCATCACTTGGATTTGAATTTCTTAATTTTGATAATTTGGGGAAAATCATTTGACTTTTCCGTATTTTATCATCATTAACAACATTAACAGTTAATAAATCATTTGTTGAAACTGTAATTAATGAATTTAATGAATCTCTAGTTTTCAAATTACCATTTGATGATCTTCTCCATGAATTGAAAATTCCAGTTGGTTTGATATTATTATTGTTATTATTATTATTAGTATTTATTAATTGATCAGTACTTGTATATTGATCTGCAACATTATATAATTTATCAGTTGTTGCCTTTTCACTGAATGTTGAATCATTTGCTGAATAATATGAATCACTATCACTACCTTTCTCTAAATCAACTAAATTTTTTTCAGCTAAAATACGTGCAGATGATGATGATGAATTTGATGAATTTTGTTTACCCATTGGTGCAGGTATGATTGGTGGTAATGATGATGGATCTTCATCATTTTCATTATTTTTCTTGTTTCTACGTTTTGCACAACAACAAAAGTAAAATATTAAAGCAGCTGCTATTATGAAAACTATTGGAATTGCAACACCTAATCCAATTGCCAAACTTTTGTTACTTGTATTTGATGATTTATCAACAATAATTGGAACAGCGGATGAACTAGTCGATGCGGAAGATGTGGTTGATGTTGTTATAGTATTTGAAGATGAAACGGATGATGATGAGGATGCTGATGATTTTAATGATGAATGTGAATTTGAACTTATATAAGAAGACATTGATGATGATCTTGATGATGATCTTGATGAAGAACTATGAATTGTTGAAGAGGATCTATAACTTGATGAACTACTTGGATTACCAACAATATAAAAACTTAATGATTGTTTCATACTATTCATTGAAGCATTTAGTTCAATTTGTGATGAATTAAAATCGTTTGGTACATTACCAATAAATGTATTATTTGAATAATAAAAAGTTAACCAATCATCATTATAAATTGCATCAATTTTAGTTTCATTTTTATTTTGGAAAATTGAATCAGGTAAAGTATATTGGAAAAATTTCCCATTTTGAACAGTTATATTAGAAATTGAATCAACATTGAAAATTTTATGTAAAACATTAATTTCATAATTCATGAAAACTGAATCTCCATAAATATCAGATAATGTAAT
Organism: Pichia kluyveri; assembly: GCA_030062975.1. NCBI lineage: Eukaryota > Fungi > Ascomycota > Pichiomycetes > Pichiales > Pichiaceae > Pichia > Pichia kluyveri. The sequence goes on along the minus strand of CP125793.1, from coordinate 1,999,293 downwards.
ATTAACAACTGTATTATTATTTTGATCATTGGGGATAGTACCTGATAATTTTGAATTATCTTCAATACTAATCCAAGATGGTCCATTAGAAATATTAATTGTATTAATTTGATTAGTTTCAATAACATTATTATCTAAATAAATATCATTTAATGGTAAATCAATTTCAAATTTATCATCAGGATTTTTCATAATTGTATTATTATAACTAGTTGTATTTTGAATATAAAGACTATGACCACCAACAATTAATCTAAAATCTGTATAAGCAGCTGAAAATCCTGAATAATCAGTTGCAATTAAAGTTAAATCAAATTGTAAACTTGGAGCATTAATTGAATTAACTGGTGGTGAAGTACCATAAAAAGTTAATGAATTTTCATCAAAGAAACACCAACTTGGTAAAGAAGTTCTATTTGCACTTTTACCATAATATTGAATAATTTTATTTGATGAACTTGAAGGTACAATAAATGAATTATCATTAAATGAGAATTTAAAGGATTGTTCAGGTTGAATGACTAATCCATTATTACCATTTGTATTACCCATTTTAATTAATTGAGTCATTATTGAATTATCAGGGTTATTTTCAATAGATGGTTGATTTGATAAATAAATTGAACAAGATTGATTAAGTGAATCTTCATTATCAGTACCTTGTAATATAAAATCATATTTACCTTCATTTGAATTTATATTATTACCATAAAAAGTTAAAGAATTTTCATCAAATGATAACCAATTAGGTAATTCAAAGGCTTGATATTTAATTGGAGAATTATTATCAGATTTAAAAGTTTGTGAATTAATTGTAAATAAATAATTTTCACCTAATCTTGCAATATCAGGTAATTGATTATTAAATGGGAAACCATTATAAACATAAGATTGAACTTGATGAATTAGGAATGTCACTACCAGTAGTAATGTCCTGGCTAGAGACATGTATGTCATGATCATTTATATATATGACTTTTATCTAGTTTTTGAATTTATGTAAGGGATAGTCTTTGATTAAAAAGTAGATTAGGAAAAAAAAAAAAGGATGTAAAGAAAATGTACCAAGAAAAGGAGAAGGATAGGAGACAAAATTAGAATATATGAGATACTAGTATTATTAAGTTGGAATACATCATAGAGATAATAATAATTTCAATTAATTTGATGAATACGGACATTTAATTAAAATTATAACATTTATAAATAGAGACGCGTTAATAATAATAATAATAATAACAAACGCGATATTTAAAGACATTGAAAAATTTTTAAGGGGTTGAGAATAATAATCGCGTTTATATTACGTGTGAGTATTATACTAATAGTTTATTACGTAATACCGTCACGTGATCCAGTTACGTAATAATATTATCTATGACATGGTTTGATGTTGTGTTTTATTTTTATTTTCAGGGTGGTCGATGCGTCGGTGTATTATTTTTCTAAGTTTTTTTAATAATCATTGGTATATAAGAAAGGAGATTTAATATAAGTTAGAATATTATAGTGATATAGATGATTAATAATATACAAACAGGTAATTAATAATGGGTAATATAACATCAACATCATTTGCACCTGAATGTAATGAATTAAAACAAAAATATGATACATGTTTTAATACTTGGTATTCTGAAAAATTTTTAAAAGGTAAAGGTTTACAAAATGAATGTGAAGATTTTTGGATTGAATATAAAGAATGTCTTGATATTCATTTAGCTAAACAAGGTATTAAACCAATGTTAGAAGAGGCAAAGAAAGAATTGCCATTTGATGAAAATAATAATATAACTGATTCTCAAATACAGTCTGAGATAAATAAAAAATCCAGTTAGTTTTCATTTTACTTTATTTTATTTTATAGAAAATTTATATATTCCATATCATGCATGTACATATACTAAAGATAATCATCAAAATCATCTTTGAAATCTGTTAATTCATTATTCTTACCCTTAATACCACTTCTAACTTCCTCCTCTTCACCTTCTTCTTCACTACTTTCTTCATCACTATCATCATCTCCTGGTTGTGCAAGACCTGGGGTAAGTCCTTTAACTGATATATAACCTTTAGATATTTTATCATTAAATTCATTAATTCTAGCATTTCTTCTCTTATTTGCTAAAACTTCTTCACTTCTTAATTCCTTTAATTTATTCTTTGTATTTTCAACTTTTGTTAATTTTAAAATATCATTCTGTAATTCTAATAAATCTTCATCTTTATTAACTAAATCTTTTTTCTCAATTTGTTTAACTTTACTATTAATAATATCATTTATTAAATCTTCATCTTTATTAATTAATTTACTTTGTCGTATAATTTTTTCATTAATTTCTTCAACTTTCTTTAATTGTTTACTTCTAATTAATCTCTCTTTTCGTTTAAATTTCTTTAAATCTGTTAAATTTTCTCTAAATTTACCTAATTGTGAATTCATCTCTAATAATTTACTTGCTTTATGATTTATACTATCATTTTTCTTACCTTTATCAAGTTTTTTCTTACTTTTGAGAATTTTCTTATCAGTTGTTTGTAAATATGTTGAAAGTAAATTATCAACAGTGTTTAATGATTGTTGTTTGGTCTTCTTGTTCTTGAACATTGTTTATGTCTATTAAAGTCCTACTACAAGATATATAACTAAAAAGTAACATACAAATCAAGAATAAAATTTTTATAATAAGTAAAGTGAAAAAAAATAATTTTTTTCATGTTGGTGCATGCGCCACGTCTTTCTCAATGGCTGTGGCGGTGTTCATGATGGTGTTCATGATGGTGTTCATGATGGTGTTCATGTTCATCACTGTGACTGTGATCGTGTCCAATACTACCACCCATATGATCACTACAGGCACAGAATGAGGTAGGATTCTCTAATTCTTCATCTTCACTTTCTTCGTTTTCTATAAAACCTTCATTTACAGCATCTAAATCCACTTTTTTAACTAATTTAATAAATTCAACAACTTTTTTATTATACCCTTCCTTTATACTCCAAAGATCTTTAATACCAGATAACAACTTATTATTATTAATTATATCATCACATATTTTTTCTTGATTTATTTGTGAATTTGTAATCATTAAACTATACCTTAAAATTTCAAGATTTTGAATAAATTTAGTAATATTATCTTTATTATTCAACTTTATTTCATTATTAACAAAATCATTGATACTTTCATCACTAGTCCTTACTTTTAATTTCTCACATATACGTTTGACTAAAATAATAGAATTATTATCATCTTTATTAATAAATTCTTTAAATTCTTTAGATACAGTGGATTCAATAAACCATTTCATAACTTGATCATCCGTTTTATTGATAATGATATCATCCTCATTGATCAATCCAGCATTTAATTTGAATGATTGTGAAAGATATTCGGGAATGTCTAATTCCGGAATCGTCGTCTTGAATGCATAGATCCATTTATAAAAATCTTCAAGTTCCGTTAACATTGAAACTCTAAATGTTCTTCTCTTAATCTCATTCTCTTCAATGATTACTTTAGGAGTATTGTCTATCTTTAATTCATTAACTTTCTCTATTATCCCGTTATTATCATTCATTATTGTCTATAATAATAATATCAAAGAAAGAAAACCCGTATAAATAGACAACCATTGTAGTACCATTTATAAATTTCAATTTTGATCTCATTCTTTCTTTAAAATCCTATATTACATACTTTTCAAAAATTTTTTTTTCATACAAATCTTAGTCATAAAGTCGTTAAATAAAAAAGAAAGAATAATAGAAATAATAATAAATAAATAATAAGGTATAACTTAGAGTTTTGCAGGTATACTCTCCTTTGATAATGCATCTCTTAATTCATTTAATGATAATGTTAAATAATATGCCATTTCATTAACATTATAACCAAATGCATTATCTTTATAATTTGTAATATTAATATGTAACCAATTTTTATTAATCATATAAGCTAATCCAAAACCTTCAGGTACAACAGGTGACCATCCATAACCATTAAAGTTTTCTGAACTTAATTGTGATGTTGATAAATACCAATATTGTGAATATGAAAACATTGAATTATTGAAAAATTCATCAATTATAAGTGAAGGTTTAGAAATATCAATCATTTGCTTTAATCCAAATAAATGTCTATCAACTCCTAAACCTGAACTTGCATTTTTAATATATTGACCATGAGATTTAATTGCATTTCTAAATGATTTTAATTTTTCATCTATTGGAATTGATGAATTTTCCCAATCTTTAACAAATTTTAATGCTTCATTTGAAACACTTCTACATGTCTCTGTTCTACCTTTAAAATATTTTCTAGTTGATGCAGATTCATATGTTGGTCTTAATGTACCAGTATATTTATAATAAGCTAATTGAATTAAAATTTGAATAAAACTATCAGGTGATGTTTTAAATAATTTAATATCTTCCTTACCAAATCCAAAATATTGCCATGTTTTAATATCAAGTGAATTAGTTGTTTCCTGAAATTTTACAAGTTCAGTTTGAATATTATCCTTTAATGTATTACTAATTTCAAAATCTAATTGTGTAAATAATTTTTCTTTATTTGATTCTCCACTATTGATTAAATCTTCAGTAAATTTAAATTTAGAAACTTGTTCAACTAACCAATCATTTAATCTAAGAGTTGGAGTACCATCCATTTTAGAATGTTCACCTAAAAATCCAGAATTACCATTTTGTGAAACGAAAATTTGAATTGGTTTATCAAACCATCTATTAAATCCGTTACCAAACCAACAATTTTTAGATTTTTCTTCAATTGTAATTGGTGAATTATTATCAAGACATAAAACAAATGAACTTTTGAAAATATCATTTAAATGAGTTTTATTCTTTGATGAAATTTTTAAAAGTTTAATATAATTTTTATACCAATCATCTCTATTTGAAGATGTTAAAATCCCAATAGGATTTTTATTTGGTCCATTATTAATTGAAATTGATTTAATTTTTAATAATGATTGATAAATTTGTTGAAATGTTAATGGTTCATCTGTAATTTCATCATGAGTTCTTAATTTATAAATATAACCATTTGAAATAACAATCATAAATCTATTTTCTTTACCATTGAAAATTAAATTATTATCTGATTTTAAACCTGGAATTCTACAATTATTAAACATCCATTTAAAACTTTCCATACAAAATGGATTATTTTTGATTAATTCAGGTTCTAATGATTCATCTTCAATTGATTTCATAAATTTTAATATATTTAAAGTTAAAACAGTTGATTTTAAAATTTGATCATTTTCAATTTTAGAATTTGGTATAAGTCTATGAGAGAAAAAATATGAAACAAATGGTGAAACTGGATCTCTATAATCTAAATAAGCATAATTATCCCAAAATTCAGATAACCAATTTCTTTTATCATTGGAAAATTCAATTAATTTAGATTGTAATTCTTTACCTTCGATACTATTACCAAAATCATCAATAATTTGTGAATATTTAATAAATTCTTCATCATTTTCACCATTTGCATATAAAGGTTTAATTGATTCTTTATATAAATTTAAAGTATCATTTAATGGAGGAACTGGTAATGAAGGTAACGAATCTTGATATTTAAATAATTGTCCTTTTGATGATGATGAAGATGATGATGTAGCAGTAGTACTTGTTGTATATGGAGACATTATATTTGCAAATGATCTTGTAGTATTATTCAGTTTTAAATAATTACTTGATAGACTGAAAACAAACTTTGAATTTAAATTTTTCGATCTTGAAAGTGAAGCAGATATAGTCATAAAAAATGATTTATTGTTGTTTTACTGTTTATTCAGTTGATTTAAATTTGAAATTTAAATTTGTGTGTTATAAGATAAAGTTTATTATAATTTACCATCTCATCCATTATATTTTATTCAGGCAACTTATCTTCCCTTTATATACCCTTCCAGAGATGAAGATTTCTGCCCCGCCAAAAGCTAAGAATTTCACCCCGTCACCAACTCCGATTCCGAATCTCCGAGGAGCTGAAAAATTGCGGGGGTGTCATTACCTAAGCATCACGTGACCCGTATATTTATAAGAATTCATAGATAAAGAGACAATCACTAGCCTTACCTTGCCAACCACGATTACCACTTGCAGATACGAGGAATCTACATGTTGGATCAACGTATAATGAACTAACAATACCACCTTGATGACCTGCAACAATTGAAAATGGTACAATACTACGATTTTTTTGATTTGTATTATTAACCTTTGATTCTAAATCATATAAACGAATATTATCCTGTGAACCACATAAAATATATCTCTTATTTGGCATTGTTGTAATACATGATACACTACCTGATAATGTTGGAAATTTGAATGTATCTAATAATTCATTAGTTTTCCTTATATCAAATTGTTCAACTGTTGAATTACGTCTACCAATGAAAATTGTATCACCATCAACTGACCATGTTGATGACATACACCACGGTGGTGTACCATTTGGAACTTGAATTTGCATAACTCTATTATCCCTCTCTGTAATTCTAGAATCCCAAATTGATACAATACCATCAATTGATGCACTTAGGAAAATATCATCACTTTTTTGAACTCCTTCATATTTACCCGTTTGAATTGCATCTCTTTGAAGTTTTTCAATATCTCTCTTCATTTCAATATTATCATCAATTGGTTTTTTCGATTTTTTGTCTTCATCATCATCATTATCATCATTTTTGATATCTTCCTCCTCCTCCTCCTCCTCCTCCTCCTCATCATCATCATCATCATCATTAAACAGTGAATCAACATCACTATCATTATCATTTGAATTAATTTTCCAATCAATTGAACTACCAATAATTGGTCTATATTCTAATGAAGAAATTTGACCTGTTGAATTAATAAAATAATTTAAATTTTTACCAGTATTTAAATCCCATTTTAAAATTTTTTTATCCCAAGAACCTGAAAGGAAATTTGTTTGATTTGTATTTGTTATAATTTTTGAAACTGGCATTGAATGATGTAAATTTTTATTTTTAACACTTTGATCATTTGAATTATGGAAATACCATTGAATTGAACCTTCATTTGATTTAATTGATTGTAATGTAATTGAACCATTATCTAAACCACTTAAAATCCAATTACCATAATTTTCACTACATAATGAATAAACTGGACTAATTTTAGGTTCAAATAAAACATCAGTTGATGAACTTATAGTTGATTTATAAATTGGTAATTCATTTTCCCAATAAGAACATAAAACTCCATTAAATTGAATTGAATCAACTAATTGATGTTTTTGTGAAACTGTTAATAATGATTTACCTGAAACTGATTGGAAAAAATCAAATTTTCTAATAAATCCATCATCACCACCTGTAAACATCCATTTTGGACCTTTAGTAAATGTCATTGAATAAACTTGTGATGAATATGGAATTGCAACAATTGGATTAACATCATTAATATCTTTATTAATTGAAGCATATAAAAGTTCATCTCTAAGAGAGGGTTTATTTGATGTTTCTAAATCTTTTTGATTATTTAATATATCAATATTTCCACCTTCATTAGGTGTATCTATATCCATTTCCTGTGTCATTTGATGATTGATTTGTTACAGAATGTAAAGAGAGTTTTGTATGAAAAATTCAAACATGCTGGAAAATACTGATGAAAATGGAAAAAAACAAAAAATCCGCGAATTTGGTGATAATTGTGGTACAAATTGAAAAATGATTTTTTCAACATAATAATTTAATTACTGACAAATTTATCGATGTTTCTTTTATGAAGGGAGAACAACCACATATATGACAGAGGAAACCGTTATATTTACAGAAGATTTAAAATATCAATATCCAGAAACTACACAATTAGGATTAAATAATATTAATTTAAATATTCCTAAAGGTAGTAAATGGTTATTAGTTGGACCAAATGGAGCAGGTAAATCTACATTATTAAAAGTTTTAGCAGGTAAAAAATTAATTAAAAGTGGTAAATTAAGATTATTTAATATTGATCCATTTGATTTAAGAGTTAAAGGATTAGAACAGAAAACTATAGTTTATCTTGGAACAGAATGGGCAAATAATGAAATAATTAAAAGAGATATTGGAGTTGAAGAATTAATTAATAGTGTTGGAGGTAATTATTATATTGATAGAAGAAATAAATTAATTGAATTATTAGAAATAAATAAAAAATGGAGAATGTGTCGTTGTTCAGATGGACAACGTCGTAGAGTTCAATTATGTATGGGATTATTAAAACCATTTGATTTATTACTTTTGGATGAAGTTACAATTGATTTAGATGTTTTAATTAGGGATAAATTATTAAAATTTTTATCAAATGAAACAATAGAGAGAGGTGCAGTTGTAATTTATGCAACACATATTTTCGATGGATTAGGAGATTGGTCAGATAAAATATTACATATAGTTAATGGTAGTGTTGTTAAAACATATAATAGAGAAGAAATTAAATATGAAGGTGAACCGGGTGTTGTACAAAGAGGTGATAATAACAATAATGAAGTTAAAATAGGACCAATTCATAGTCTTCATCCATTAGCATTACAATGGTTACAAACTGATCATGATGAGATTATGTAAGCAGCAGTGATTACGCAACAGATTACGTAATATAAATATAATTACGTAATATAAATATAAAAATTACGTAATATAAAAATAAAAAATTACGTAATATAAAAAATATAAAAAATTCGCGGATTTAGCGGGGTAATAACCCATTACGTAATGTAGGGGGTGCCATTTTTCAACAATTAAAGTTGCCCTTTTTATTGTTACTATGACTATAAGTGAGTGGCAAAACAATCAACAGGCTCAGTACATTATTTATTTTATTCATTTTATTCATGTTGGCTGTTTTACACCCCCGTTTTATACTTTCTTTTCAAACTTTAACTTCTTTCCACTTTCTTTTACAAATGTATCTGTATCTGGCTCCTTATTCACCAAGGAGTAAGTGTATATAATATAAACTAATTAATAACTCTTTTCTATTCTATTCTATTTCATATCATCTTATCCATACTATTTAATATACACCCCCCGCACAATCATTAATTTAAATGGAAACCGTTAAAAAAGGTAGATCAACTTCTTGTTATTTATGTCAAAAAAGAAAACAAAAATGTGATCAAAGATCCCCTTGTTGTACAAATTGTCTTAAATCAAAATCTCAATGTATTCAACCTCCAAGATATGGTGAGAATTTAATTAATCCCAAAGATCCAAATAGTGATTATACCTCTTTCCTTGAAAAAAAAATTCGTCAATTAGAAAAATTACTTGATTTAAAAATTCAAGATACTAAAGATAAGAAAAAAGATAATAGCAAGTCAAATAATAATAATAATAATAATAATAATGATAATAATAGTAATAGTAATGTTTCAACTCCTTCTGCCTCAGATATAATAAAGACGGAAAAAATATTAAAATATCAGAAAATTTCATCTCTAATAAGTCAACCTTCAACTCCAAATACTAATACTAGTAATAATAGTATACCATCAATAAATTCAAATTCAGATCCAAGTACTCCTTCACAAATTCATCAAATACCAATAATTGATCAACCTTATGACAATTTTATGAATCATTATTCAAATTTATATAAAACTTCCCTATTAAGTAAATATAACTTAACTGAAATTATCAAACTTGATCCACCTCAAAAATTAGATATAAAATTTACAAGAAATTTAACTTCATTATATTTTAAAATGTTACAATATAAATTCCCTTTACTAAAAGAAGATGAAATTTTAAAATTTCATGATTTTTACTATTCAAATACAAATAATAATACAAATAATGAGGATGATGATTTTGACTTCAATACTGCAAGATTACATTTTATTTATGCAATATCTGCTTTACTATACAAATCAACTGGTAAATATAAAGGTCCAAATCCTTTTAATTTTTTTTCAAAAGCTTTACGTCATTTCATTTTAGCTTCAAATAACCTTAAAGAACTTCAAAAAATTGATTTATTAATATTAATGTGTATTTTCCTAATAAGAGCTGATAAAAATACAAATAATATTTTCTTAATTATAACTGACGCAATTCACATATGTGTTGGTTTAAAATTACATAAGGCTAAAACTTATCAAAATATTGATAATTCTTTAAAAGATACATTTATGAGAAAATTTTGGTGTTGTTATATTCTGGAACGTTCAATTTTAATTTCAATTACTAAAAAATTTATTTTACCTGAATCAAAAATTGATTCAAATATACCTTTATTTGATTATGAACCTTCAAAAGCTTTTAGTCCAAATGGTAAAACTTATTTTATTAATCAATCAATTAAAATCAAACGTTTAGAATCAAGATTTACCGAACAATTATCAATCTTTTCTAGTAATAATAATAATAGTAATAATAATAATAATAATAATAACAACAACAACAACAATAATAATAATATCGTTAACAACGTTAACACTACCATAACAGGTAATTCAAACAGTAAAAATTCATCAAAACCAAAATCTTCTAATAAAAATTTAACATCAAATTCGAACACGAAATCAAAATCAAATATACCACAACCAATTCAATTACCACAATCAAATAATAATTCTCAATCAACTTTAAAATCTCATTTACCAAAAGTTGAAGTTTTCTTTCAAGATCTACAGAATTGGAGAACTGAATGTCAAGGTTTTAATAATAATGGAATTGAAAATCAAACTTTGTTATTTTATTATTATAAAGCAATTAGACAATTAATTCAACCTTATTTAGAATTATTAGATCCTGATGATAAATTATTTAAAGAATGTCAAGCAGCTGCAGGTCAAATTTGTCAATCAATTAAACATTATCATTCAAAAACTTATTATGGTTTTTCAAATTTAAATATTCATCTTGTTTTTATTGCAGGTATAACTTTAGTTTACTGTCTTTGGTTACAAAGAAATAGAGATGATATGAGAAGAAAATTATTAGGTGATGATAAAAAACATACAAGACCAACAGTTTCTGAAGATTTATTTAGAGGTTTAGATGATTTAAGAGCTTGTTCAATTTCCCTTTATGTTATGAGTGAACGTACAAAATTTGCATTAAGTTTTAGAGATATTTTTGAAGAAATTATGAATGCAACAGTTGGTAATTTAATTTTAAGATGTGGTCCAGATTCATCTGAAATTTTATATAGAGGTATTGGTTTACCACCTGCAATTTTCCGTAAACCTTTAAAACATTTTCATATTGAATCAAATTATATTGAAAAATCAGATGATGATAAATCAGAGGATGAAGAAAGATTGAAAAGAAAAGGTCATTTAACTAGAAGTGCAATTCCAAAAGGTTTAAGTCATTTACTGTTACATCCACCAGGTTTAGAAAATGATAATAATACAAATACTATTACCACTAATAATAATAAAGAATCGAAAGTTAATGATGAAAAGGTAAAAGAAAATGAAGAAGAAAAAGAAATTAAAGAAAAATCCGAAGATGATAATATTAATAAAGATAATGTTAAATCAATTGAAAGTGTTGATATCAATAATAGAATTTTACCACCACCGATTAAATTACCACTTTTACCACAACAAAATAGAATGACATCATCTTTAAATAGTAAAAATATTGATAATGATTTAAAATCAATTACAAATAATCATTATAATTTAAGTAGTATTTCATTGAAGAGGAAATATTCTAAAACTGAATCTGATAGTGATTCAATGATTTCATCATTTTCTAAACGTTCATCACCTGGAATTCATAATTTATCTCCAATACCTTCCAAAAATTTATTATCAACTAATAATATAAATAATTTACCAACTATTAATACTGAATTATCTCCATCAAATGTTAGTAGTTGGAGATCACCAAATTCTGTTTCAAATATTTCATCAAATTTGAATCAAAATAATACAAAGACACCCAATACTAAAACAACAACTACACCATCAACTTCATCAAATACACCGGATTCAAATGTTTCATTACCATCTAATATATCAGATTTTAGAACACAAGTACCTGAGATGCTTGATTTTTTCCCATTTGTTGGAGGTACTAATGCAATGATTAGTAATATTTCTACATGGACTGAACAAAGTGGTCAACAAATTCCACAAACTGGTCTTACAAAAATCAATAATAATGATGATAATACTAACAATACTATTAATAATAATTTCAATAATAATAACACTCCTACTACCAATAATAACAATAATTTTAATTACAATTACAATGATTATAACATCAATAATTTTGTACCAATTATGAAAACAAACAATGGTATTAATACTTTAAACACCACCACTAACAATTTATTTCAACAGGCAAACACTAGTAATAATATAAACTATGGTATTGGTATGAATATGAGTAATATGAATATGGGTATTACCGGTATGAGTATTAATGGTTTAAATATGGGTAATCAATTATTGAATTCAAATAATAATATTAATAATAACACCAATAATAATAATAATAATAATATTAATAATACTAATAATATGAATAGTATAAATTCTAATAATTTAAATACTAATACGATGAATTATTCTAATTATTATGGATCATTAAGTTCTAATTCAAGTTTAAGTTCAACTAAAAAAAATCCACCAATCAATAATCAAATCAATGGTTCACCATCAACATTTAATCAACAAAAGCAAAGAACACAGCAAGAACAACCCTCTCAGCGACAACAATCAGTATCATCACAAAATCATAGTAGTATATCAACACAACAACAACAACAACAAAATCAGAATCCAGGACTTATGTCTGAGACATTTGATAGTATTTTCGATGTTGTCGGTAGTGAAGATTTTTGGAGTTTAAACAATGATTTAGGATTTATACCCTAAACAAACGAAACACTTCATTGTTTTATAAACAATTAAATAAACTACTTTATAAAATAAGAATTAAATATTAAATTCTCCACATTTTTCAACAACTTTCCATTCAACATTATTAATCATACAAGTATCATAAATGTTTAAATTTTTACCAATTTTCAATAATTGTTCATAATGTGGTAAATAATCAATAAATTTACCAAATTCTATTAAATTTTCATCTTTATAACAACGTAAAACACCAACATTATCAACAATTTCATTAGAAATTATATCTTTCCTCCAAAAAATACCTTGAATCCAAGAATTTAATAAAATAATTCTACCTATATCAATATTTGAAACTGTATCTAAAACAATACAATTATTATCAATTAATTTATTACCAATGAATTTACATTGAGGACCTAATGTTGAATCAACAGTAATCCATTTCTCTTGATATTTTTCCAATTGATTAGTCAATGGATTAATCATTTCACCAGTTTCTAATCTAATACCTGCATTACGTTCATTTTCATTAATTGGATCACTGAAATGTCCAATATCTGATTCAATTTTAAAATTTTCAGTGTTACCATTATGCATTAAATAATGAGTAATTAATTTTGAATCAAGAAATTCATGATTAAATTCAATAATTGTTGATGAATGTTCAATTTCATAACCTGCAAAGAACCAATCGAATTGATTTGAAAAATTTTGGATATTTTTAAGTTTCCTAATATCAACGTATTTACCCAATGGGGAAGTTATTACGATTGTTGAAGTTGATTCAGATTCTTGTGGTTCAGTTTCTAACCATTGAATTGAATGTCTTATTGATAAACTCATTGCATGCAAGATAAAACATGAGTGGATACCACTTGAATTTAGGAATTATTTTTTGAGGTATTTATTTTTTTTCCATTAATTACCGGAATCATTAGTATTTTCGAAAATTTAGACATGTTTATAACTATAGTTTATAAAAAAAATAATAAAAGGTACATTCACAATATATACTATACAATTGTATGATTATGACCAGGATCATTAATTGTATTACCATCTTCATCAATTGTACAATATTTAATATCTAAGAACCATTCATCATTTAAAATTTCTTTCATTGTAGCTCTATTTTTAATATCAATTGTTAACATTTTACTAATTATTGGTCTTGATGCATGTGGTAAAAGTCTCATTAATCTATAAGGACCATGTATTTGCTTTTGACTTTTAGTTGCAGTAACTGTACGACGTTCAGGTAATTCAGATTGTCCATCAGTTGGACAGGTATTGGTATTCGCATTATTATTAACAGATTGTTGTTGTTGTTGTTGTTGTGTAGGTGGAGGTGTGGAATCATGATGATGATGATGATGGTGAACATGTTCATCAACATGTTCATCTTTCGGCGTTGTGATGGTTAATGGTTTATCATCATTTTGTTCAGATTCTGTAACTGGTTTAGGTAATTCCTGTTGAATAGGTTGTTGTTTTGATGGCGATACTTCTTGATTAAGAATTTTAGGTCTTATTGCCATTTGATTTGGATCACCTAATAATTTTTCATCTAAAAATTGATCTCGTTTGTTATCTATTATTGGATCATTTTTATTATCATTGATTGATAAATCATTAATTTTTTCAACTGTTTCATTAATTTGATTTTCCTTTTCCTTTAATTCTCTATCCCTTTGTTCTTTTTCCTTTTGTAATTGAATAATTTTTTTCTTTCTTTCAATTAATAATTCTTTATGTTTTTGAGCACTTTCAACATAATCATGAGGTTGATCATCTTTCATACAATAAAGACTAAAACTTGGATCATCATCCTTTGGAGCTTTCCAAGGAAATCTTCTTAATGTCATACAACAATAAATAATTGCAATTGACCAAATATCAACAAATTGTGGATCATAATTATCAGTTGAAGTTAAAACTTCTGGAGCTAAATAAGGATCTGAACCAACAATTCCATGAGCTAAAACAATATCATCTTCAAATGGATATTTGAAAACAACTGCTGAACCAAAATCAATTAATTTAACAATACCATCCTTTGTAACAACACAATTATCTAATTTTAAATCTCTATGAGATAATCCAACAGAATGTAAATAACTTACACCTAAAGTAATTTGTTTAAAACAACAATTAATTTCAGATCTAGTCATTTGACCTGACATAACAACTGCAAAGAAATCAATTGGTGCATATTCCATAACTTCAAAGAAATGATTATTTTCATTTATAATATCTAAAGTTTGAATAATATTTGGATGATGTAAAGTTGAACCAATACAAAATTCAGCAGTACATTTTTTAGCATATTCTTTAACTGATTCATTTGGTCTTCTAGCAACAAATTCTTTAACAGCAAATGTAACACCATCACTTTCTCTAACAATTAATCTAACTGAACCACCTGCACCTGAACCTAAAACTTTACCTAATTTACCATATTTTTTAGTAACTGAACCTTCTAAATCATCCCAAAATTTTTGATCAGTTTTAACAATCATATTATTATTTGCATCATGAGTAAAAGTTGGAGTTGAAGGAGTTGAAGGAGTTTGATCTCTTTCCTTTAAATGGAAATAACCTGAAGAATTAGTTTGTTTTAAATTAGAAATTGAATTTGAGATTGAACTTGATAAAAGATTAGAACTTGATTGATGATTATTATGTCTTTTATTATTATTAGAAGAAGAAAAACTATCTAAATGATTATTATTATTATTAGAGGAAGATCCATTATGATTTAATATTGGACTATTATTATTACTAGAATTCGATTGAGAATTTTTACGTGCAGGTCTAAAGAATTTTTTCAATTGAACCATTGAACTTGAACCATTTCTATGAATTGGGGGTGGTGATGAATAATTTGAATTATTATTACTATAATTTGAGTTATTATTATTATTATTATTATTAATATCATTTTTAGAACTATATGAATCTTTATGATGATGATGATGATGATGAGTATCATCAGACATTATTGATATTTGTGATTCATTTGAAGATGATCTACCTAAACTTAAACCGAAAAATGATCTCCGGGATGAAAGATGATGATTACCGGGGGAATTTGATGAATTATTATTATTATTATTATTAATAGATGGAATATTAATATTTGAAGAAGAATGTCCATGTCCATGGAAATGATCATTATTGGGCACAGGAGATTCAAAACTACTTTGACTATTCTCCCTGTGTTCCCTATGAGCTAAACCTGCAAATCCTAGACGTGGCATAGTGAATTATTTTATTTGAGTATAATTTTATGAATATAATTTCTAAATTGGATAAGTTAAGTTAAAATAGTTAAAATAGATCAAAGCAGCAGTTAACTAGCCTACATGCAACAGAGACAGACACAGACCTGAACAGAGAGCAACCCCAAAAGAAGGACACACCTATTAAAATACCTATAAATATTCAATCATCAGATCCTCCCACTCTTCGCCTCTTAATAACCCGCTCCCGCGTACTTTTTCTCTTTTTTATTACTTTTACTTTTTACTATGACACCGCTTTTGTTGTGTTTGATTACATGTTTTTTATACAGCTTACACTTCTATCTAGATTACTTACAATGGAACACTCTTATCTGCTGGATCTCTACCGTACCAGATATACCATCCTTCATACTTATGACGCAATGGTACATCCCTAGCATCTAATTCACTAATATCAACTCCCCCCTGTTGTGGTTGTTGAATTATCCTCTTCACTTTAATTGCTGATTTAACATCATAATATTGAAGTCCAAAACATAATTTACGTGAAACTACTGGTAATACTTCAACAAGTTTCCCATATTTACCAAAATCTTCCTTGATTTCATCAATTTTAAATTCTTCACTATAATTAATACCCGCATCAGGATATCCATTCCTTTTTCTTGTGCTATTAGTGTTATTATTCATGTTGTTGTTATTTATATTGTTGTTAACTGTGTTATTATTAGTGTGATTAAATTTACTGGTTCGTCTCTTATCATTCAATGGCTTCTTAAATACTAATACCCTACGTGCTTTCTCTTCTCCCTTCATAAGTTTAGAAATATATTTATCACTATATTCACTTATATTGGCACTTTCATTATCTTCATATTCATATTGATCTTCATTATATTCATCATTATTATCAACATTACTTACATCATTACCACTTTCATCCATTTCAGGAATCCAAACAGTCTTTAAATGAATATCATTAACTTTGAAAAGTCCCGTCTTGGAATAAATATAAAATTTCTCTGCATCTTCAAATTCATTAAAATGTAAAAAAATTGAAACTTCATCCCAATTAATACTTTGATTCATTTCATATAATTTATCATCCTCATAATATTGATAATTATCCTTACGTACAAGTTCAATCCTTCTTAATGGTCCTCCATATAATTGACTAAGTAATGTTGATATACTCATCTTTTTCGGTATATTGGTAATAGCAATTATCTTAAAATGTGGTTTATTAATATTAATTTCTTCAATATTTTTAAATCTGCTATTGGCATTATTACTAACATTCATTATACCTTCATTCTTTTGTAATGCTTTATTAACGGTATTAGTATTATTATAAGAATTACGTTTCTTCTCCCCTTCATTACCACCACCTACACAAACATTATAATTATGACTATGACTATAATTATAACTATAATTTAATGGATCATATCCATATGTTTGCTTAGTTTCATATTCTTGTTCAGAATTAAATAATAATGTTTTAGCAAGTTTACGTAGACTATATCTATCCTCTTTTACAAAATTTGATGCATTACTAAATGTTTTGTGTTCATTATTATTATTATTATTATCAATAACATTGTCACTAAAACCATTATTAATAGACTTTTGCCATCTTTCATTATTAGATTGTCTTGATCCAACCCTTTCTTCAGTAATATCTTGCATTTTTTACTATAGGTTTTAATTACTTTTATTTATGAAGGTATTTTATTCTTTAATTAATGAGCAATGTCTTTAGTATATTGTATTTTATGTGATAGAAAAGTAGTGAAGTAGTGTTATATATAAATATCACCAATATACTAATTGTAATACCCTTACAGAGTTTAAAAGAAAAGTTCTATAATAAAAAAGTAATCATTATAAATAGGTATAGTAAATAATAATAATAATAATAATAATAGCAGATTATCCCCTTTTATTTTTCAATCTTTTTCATTCCTGTTTTAAGTTAACAACACCTCCAAATCTTGATGTATCACCTTCAAGTAACTCTCTTAATGCCATAGTGGCATATGTAGATACCCCTAATTGCATCTTTAAAATAACTGCAGTCTTTGATCCACCTTCAATTCCATCTAATATTTGCTTTACTTCTTCATCACTTTTACCTTGACTTTTATTAAATTCCTTTAATTTTAAAATTTCTAAATCAGTTTTAACTAATTGATCTGTAACTTGATTATATTTACGGAAATAATATTCTAAATGATTAATTTTAGCAATTAAATTTCTATATGATCCACTTAATGAAAATTCTCTAACTTTACGTGTCATATTAAATGGATCTAAATTATCTTTCTTCATAATTTCAACATAAACTTCTCTTAATTTTTCATTAGTTGGATAAATAACATCAAATCCTGGTGTCGGTAAAACAACATCATAAATATTAAATTTCTTAGATTCAATCTCTTCCTTAGTAATTGGTCTTGCTCTTAATCCCGGTAATTCTTTAATATCTTGAATAATTTCATCATCATCTTCATTATCAATTATCTTTTTATTTAATTCTTCATTATATTCATTAGAATTCTTTTCATTATTACATAAAACTAAATCACCTTCAACAACTTCTAATCCAAATAATTGAATTCTCTTTGATGCAACTAAATTCCAAATATATGATTGATATGAATGTCCATACATAATTCTTAAATTTCTAGGTATACCCATAATTGCATTAAAATATGAATTATCACTAAATTCACCAGTTTTAGAATCTTTCTCTGATTTTTCAAGTCTACTTAAAATTGAATATTCTGCATTACATTTCCTTGGCATTTTTTTAATTGCTAATTTTGCATCCTTAGTTTCTTTCCAAATTTTTCTAGATTCAATTGATCCAGGTATAACAATTTTTTGTTCACTTAAAATTAATTCACCTGCATTTTTCCAATTACCTTGTAAAATTTCTTTACCAATTTCATGTGTTGAAACAGAGAATGTACCAAATCTTTGCATACCATAATAATTAATAAATCCAACATCCTTTAATGAATTTAAAATTGGTGTAATTGCTTCTTCAATACTTAATTTTGGATCAACACTTTCAACATCTTTAATTGTAATAATAAATTCATTACCCTTTAAATCACCTAGTTTAATTGCATTATCATCATATTTAAAACAACCTAATTTACAACCTTTTAATGCTTTATTTAATTGTGTAACTCTTTCAACTGAAAATCTTTCAATTGACATTCTTTGAACTGTAACACCTCTTCTATCCTTTGTACCTGCATATTTAATATTCTTAATTTGAGTTTTCAAAAATTTAGATAAAATACTTGCAACTTCCATTGTTTCCTTATTCTCCTTATAAAGTGAAAAATGTAAGAAATTTTTAATTTCACCTAAATTATGTTCAATATTGTTTGTAACTTTAGTATTCTTTCTCTTACGACCTTTATTTGCATTAAATCCAAATATAAATGTATTATTAGTAGTAGTGACAGATTCAACTTTACCATTGAAAACTTCTCTAATTAATTGATGAATCTTTGTTCTAATTGCTTTATCTTCAAATTTTTTACTAATTTCAACAGTTTTCTTATTATCTTTTAATAAGCTAACAATTTCAGTAACTTCATCATCACTGAAAAATTCTTTCAATTTTTCCTTTTCCTCTTCTTCAATATCTAATGTAATCTCTCTTTCCTTTAATTTACGTTCTTGTTCAGCTAAAATTGCTTTTTCCTCTTCAGTTAATTCTTTTGGTTTGAATCCAACATCAGTTAAATGAACAACATTTCCATCAACATCAATTTCATTAACTAAGAAATCAGTGTATCTTTGTTTTAATGTACCTCTAATTCTAACATCGGAATTGGCATGACATATGAATTCAGTTATACCAACATCAACTTCAGTTACACCACCTAATGAATCATTATCTGATGTAGATTGTGGTTGTGATTGTTCGATTTTAGCCTTTTTGGTAGATTCTTCAACTGGTTCTTCAACAAGTGATCTCTTTAATGTTTCAACCTCTCCTGTACTCTCCATATTGACTATATTCCTTATCAACAAAAGACACCAAACCTCTTTTCAAGATAATAAAATATAAATTTAAAATAAAATAAAAAAAATTTTGAAAGTGAAAAATTTATCATGAAAATGGAAATGGAAAAATAAACGCGTTCACTTTGAAGTTTCTCTACCTGCAGTTGCCAGTTCTTTAACTCTGATTCCATCTTAAGGGTGGTATACGTGTTTGAGCTAGGTTATTAGTTGCTAAAGTTGGGCAGCGGGAAATGATTGTCAGTGGGGAATATTTGAGAAAGAAAAATAGCATACCATTGGAAGATATAAAGAATAAGATAATTAATAATACAAATACAAAAATTAATAATTTCATCATGGATGATAATTTAGAGAAGATGGTTGAACCAATTACACAACCTACCCAACCTAGTAATTATAATCCTGCAAAGGATACACTGAGTAATGAATTAGTTGAACAGGGTGTACTTTGTAGATTAATCGGACGTACATATGAGAAATCATTTCATATTGATGTTAAATATTCACAGGGTAAGAAAATTATAGATGATAATAATAATACTACTAAACAAGAATGGTTATTTGGTAGAAATAGTCATACATGTACATATTTATTACCTGTACAAAGTACACGAATAAGTAATAAACATTTTAAATTATGGATGAATATAAGTAAAAATAATGAAGAGAATGATAATAATTTAATGATTCAAGATTTATCAACTAATGGTACATGGTTAAATAATTCTAAATTAATATCTAAACAAAATTATATTTTGACACAAGGAGATGAAATTGCAATTGGTATTGGAATTGAGAAAGATGTTGTTAGATTTGTTGTTCATTTCCCTAATCCAATAATTAATCAAATGTTACAAAGGAATGAATTAAAATATGAGACTGGTATTAATAAAGATTTTATAATTCGTGATGAAATTGTTGGTTCAGGTGCATTTGCAACAGTTAAGAAAGCAATTGAAAGATCATCAGGTATAACATTTGCAGCAAAAATTATTTCAAAGAAGAAAGCATTAGGTGGATTAGATGGTGTTGCAAGGGAATTACAAATTTTGAAAAAATTAAATCATCCAGGAATTGTTAAATTAAAGGCATTTTATGAAGATGATGATAATTATTATTTAGTTATGGAATTTATATCAGGTGGTGATTTAATGGATTTTGTTGCATTAAATGGTGCAATTGATGAAAGTGCAAGTAAAGAAATTGCTAAACAAATTTTAAAAGCAATTTTTTATGTTCATTCAAAAGGTATTTCACATAGAGATTTAAAACCTGATAATATAATGATTGCACAGGATGATCCAGTTATTGTTAAAATAACTGATTTTGGATTAGCTAAAAGTCAAGAAAATGAGAGTAGAATGAAAACTTTTTGTGGTACATTAGCATATTTAGCACCTGAAGTTATAACAAATAAGAAAAAAATTTCTAATAATAATAGGAAAAGATATTTAGGTAATGGTAAAATAACTGAAGATTTATATTCTAATAAAGTTGATATTTGGTCAATTGGATGTCTTTTATTTGTTATAATGACAGCTCATTTACCATTTAGTGGATCAACACAAGATGTATTATTTAAACATATAATTAATGGTGATTATCATGAAAAATTATTAGAATCAATGAATATTTCAATTGAAGGTAGAGATTTTATAAGTAGATTATTAGAAGTTGATGTTACATTAAGATTTGATGCATTACAAGCATTAAATCATCCATGGTTTAATGATTTAGATGATGAATCATCATCACAAGTTAGTTTATCACAACATTTATCACAATCTCAAAGACCGAAAATGAAATCTATATCACAAAAAAATAATAATTTTATTAATAATAATAATAATTTTAACAAACCAGGTTTTAAAATACCTGAAATACCCAAGGAAAAAATTGATAATAATATTTCAACAAGTCAAATTGATAGTCCTGATAGAAATTTTTCTAATATTAATGCATCATCAACACCAATTAAACCAATATCATCAACAAATTTAACATTAGATAAATTATCCCTAGATTTACCATTTAATCCAATACCTAAAGGTACATTAATGTCCTTAACTTTAACATCAACTAAAACAACTAAAGAAATGATTGATAAAATTTACATACCACAGGGATCATCATCATTTATTATTGGTAGATTACCCAATGTTAATATTGTCATTAATGATGATAGAATATCTAAAATTCATTGTATTATCCTTAAGAGAAGACATGTATCTGATGATATTAATGTATCAACAATTGAGAATTCTACATTAAGTATTAATGAATCAAACAATGATGGTGATAGGGATAAGATTGTTTTGGATGATTTATGGTTATTAGATTTCAGTACTAATACATGTTATATTAATAATAAGAAAATAGGTAAGGGTAAAAAAGTTAAGATTTCCAATAATGATATAGTTTCATTTTTCGTGGATAAGAAGAATAATATTAGATTAGATTATAAAGTGAAAATCATTGATAATACTGGATTATTTATTGATAATAGTAGTAATTGCCAATGTATTGGAATTGATGAGAATGATAAGAAATTATTTGATGGTAAATTAAGGGAAGGATTGAAACTGGCTGAAGCTAAAATGGTTAAGAAACGTAAAAATGATACACCTATTGAAGTATCAAATAAAAGAGTGAAATAGATATAATAGATAGAAACACTTTGTAAATTAAGAAACATGTACAATTAAAAATAAAAACTAGAGATAATGTTTATCATTTATTGTATTAAAGTTATATAACTATAGATAATAAATATAATGATAGAAATAATGATAGAAATAAATGTAAGAAAACCCCAACCCCAGAACCAGTTCTTTTTTTTTGAATTTTTTAAATTATTTTATGTTATTTTACTTTTTTTTTAATTAATTAATATCAATGGGGGAATGTAAAAGAAAAAAAATGTAGTATATGATAATCGTACAATCAAACTCAACAAATGAAAATTAATAAATGCATAAAAGATTTATTATAGATTAAATAGCAGGAGCTAAACCAACAGCATCTTTACCTAAATCATAAATTGAATAATATTTTCTTAAGAAAGCATCACCAATAATTGCTAATGGACCAATTGGATCAGGGAAATCCATTGGAGTGAAAGCAGAAATACAACTACCTGAAACTTCTAAAGTATAATCATAAGGAGTAATTGTAAAATTATAACCATCAAAAGTGAATGTTAAATCAGGTAAATTATCTCTTGAATTACAATCAACAGTATATTGACCATTCCAAGATTTTTCTGCACCAATTTGAGCATTTAAAATTTCAGCTAATTGAGAAGGTAAAGCAATTAATGAAGTACCAGTATCAATTGCTGCACCATGACCTTCTAATTCAGCATATTCATCACCTAAACCAATACCATCGAATTTAACTTCCCAATAAGCTTTTCTTCTAATTGGTAACCAAGTAATATCACCATTAAATTTAGATTTATCATAACCACCTAATGAACAAACACCACCATCTTCACCTGCTTTAGCGGAATCACCTAAATAAAATGCAAATTGTGGTGCATCTAATAAACCTTTACTAATTGCATTATAAATTGGTGGAACAACTTTATCAACTGAAATTGTATCATAAGCTAAACCTAAGATACCATCGAATTTACCGAAAGCGAATGCTAAACCTGGTTCACTTGTTGCTTCAGCAAAATCTTGTTCAGGTATAACTAAATCACCAAAAGTTAATAAATCTTGAGAGATGAAACCTTCCAATGAACCTGAACCATATCTAATTGCAAAATCGGTACCATTTTGTTTATAAGTTGAAGAAGAATCATGATCATATTTAGCATGTAAATAACAAGCTAAAGAAGTACATTCAGTACTTGGAACCCATAAATTAGATGAACCAGTATCAAGGATAACTTTAAAAGTTTGACCAGGAGTACCTAATTGAATTTCAGTAAAATATTGAGCATTCATATAATTAGTTAAAGGTAAATCATGAGATGATGAAGATGAAGATGAATAGGATTCAATAATTGAATTTTCAACAAATGGAACAAATGGTGCATTATAATTTTTAACAAAATTAGAGATATATTTACCCTTAATTGAATCAACATAATCTAAATAGGAGATATCTTTAAAATTTGATTCAAATGAATGTTTCTTAATTTTAGCATTATGAACTTTTGCCTCAGCAGAGCCATTGAAAGAGGCTAATAAAAGAACCATTGAGGTAAGAATTGAGTTTGAGAAGTACATTTTTTTAAATTTGTTACCTATACAGTGTTAATTGATGATAGTTATCTGTACTAGGAGAGTGTGCAAAGGAAAGTTATAAAGAAAGTTAAGAAGAAAAGCAGGATATAGAAAGATGGCAATAGATAAGAGCTAATTAATTAATCAATTAAAATTAAAATTAAAAAAAGGATGAGCCAGCCTTCTTTTCTTGAGGGCAAATTATTTTTATTTAATTATGGCTTTATTATTATTATTATATTTCCTATCGGTGATTATGTAATCACATCACGTGACAGTCACGTGATCATATATATTACGTAATTATTTATTTATTATTATTATTATTATTATTACTTGCCATGTAATCATCAATAAGGAAATCCATTGGTGATAATGGTGTAAATTCACTTAATTTACGTATATGTTTAGGTGATAATGTAGATTTAACACTGGAACTCATCTCAATTGGATCTGTACTTTTCGTATAGTATGGCTTTATATTGATATTACTATTTCTTCTATTATTATTATTATTATTAACATTAACTATATTCATTGGATCATTTTTATTACTATTATTATCATTATAAACTAAATCTTTAACATCAATCTTTGGTGAAATTAACTTTATTTTACCACTTTTACTAATCCTATATTGCTTTTCATTTATTTGATAATCATAATTAAAATATTGTATTATTAACATTGAATCAAATATAACTGTACCCATTGCACCAATAAAATAACTAATTTCATTATTCCAAAAATTTAAACTATTTTCACCACCTTTAATGGAATTTTCACAAATTAATAATGAAATTGAATAAAATAAATTACCAAATAATGCAAATATTATAAGTTTTAATGAAATTCCACTTGTACTTTTAATCTTATAATTGGTGTATATTTGTGGTATTCTTGAAACTAAATAAAGAAATGTACATATCCATGCAAGTAATTTACCAAATTGTTCCTTATTTATAGAAATGAAAAATATTATTATCATATAAAGTATTGAATTATTATTTTTATCCCCTGTATTATTATCCTCTATAATAGGCACCCCCTGAACTTTGGAAATACTTGATATTAATGCAACTGATACAATCTTCTTCAACCCATTGGATGATGATGATATCGACATTTTCCTCTCCCTATTACTCCCATTTCCACTACTATTTCTAAACATCCCCTTTACTCGTATCTTTGGTGATGTTTTATACTTCGGTGAATTTAATAATTCATTTCTAATTGTACCATCAATAGATCCAAAAGTCTCTAAATTATCCCTTAAACTACTTCTTGGACTATTAATATACTTATCCCTACCATGTCTATGTTTATTCTTTTGTTTAGGATGATACCATTTACTTTCAGGATTATTATACATTTTGGTATAATAATAATATTGAAATCCTAAAATAATATCAATAATACAATAATAACTACTAAGTAAAATTTGAAACATCATTGCATTATTTAATAAACAACTAATTAAATTAAGTAAATCACCACCAAACCAACAAATTAAAAATAAAAGTGAAAATCCTTCAATTGATTTATCTGTAAAATTTTTAATAACTTGTGGTAATTGTGCAAAAAGCCAAAACGATATTGACATATATCCACTTAAATTAGATAATGAATCTAGTGTTTTGATAGTATTCGATGAAAGTTGAAGATTTTGAAAAAAATTTGATATCCATTCTGCTAATGTATTTGATATCGATATCGATGATATCAATAATATTATTCCCATACCACCATCATCTCCCAATACCATACTCTCCTAATATAATACCTTATCATAAGAAACAACAAACAAAACCTTCATAAAAACTATATAAAATCAACATGTTATAAAATCATTGATAAATAAAGCTTCTCTCGCAGATCCTTCCCTTCCCTTTCGTTTCGTTTCTTTTTATTAATGTTACCGAAAATTTATACAGAATTTTATATATTCACATACTATATACTATACAATATTAATATCAGGATAAACTTCCTTAGAGTATTTGACAAATTTGTTAACATTTAAATCTAAAAATATTGGCCCCCAACATACAAGTAATCCCTTTGCTCTATTAAGTGAAATTGTACGAAATACACGTACATAGTTTTCATTTGGATAATAATTTCGTGTCAATTTTTGAATATAATATAAATCAGAATTCTTAGGTAGGAAAAGACATATATTCTTCGTATATTTACGAAGTTGAAGTATTAAAATTTCTAATGAAAATGGTAATAGATTATTAAGATCATATGTTTCAACATTAATATATTCAGGTCCACCCCATGGTGGTGATCCAAATATACAATCAATCTTAACATCTTCCATTTGCTCTAAACTATTTTTTGATTCCTCCTTATTCGCATATAACCTTCTAACATTATGTATTTCAGTATCAATATTATATCCATCACCAAGATCACCATCAACATTATCCATATGATCATCCCCAACAACTTTACATTCATCATTTTCTGTAATATAATACATCCAATTCAATGGGAGTAATTTTAAATTATCCCTCCTAGTTTCACCAAAATATACTTGTGCATTATGTTTAGTACAAAATAAATGAATATGATTAATATCAGCTGCAAAAACTTCATCAAAATATTTTAAAAATTGTATAACATTACCTCCACCACCTGCAAATGCATCAACTACACGTGTTGGTCTATCATCTATCTCTCCAATACAATATTTAATTAATAATGCAGTAAATTTACTTATTGATTCAGGTGTAACACTAAACCATAATTCCTTTGTTAATATTATACCTTCATCATATTTTTTGAAAAGTCTATGTCTTTGTTTCCAATATTTAAGCATAACTCCATCAAATTGTTCCTGTTTCATAAATATCTTGTTCATATTCTCATTGGAATATTTATTATTATAAATGACAAAATCTTTCTTTACTTTCTCTTTCTCCTTATCTTTATCAATACTTATATTTGTTTCATTATCATTATTTATTTGTACTGGTTCATTAGACATTAATGCTATATCCGTACTTCCATCTTGAACATCTAAACCCATACCAATCAATTGTACCAAAACAAATAAGTAAATAAACAACAATCTGAGCCAATTGTGTTACAATTTCGAATCTCATTTTGGTAACATGTTTTTTTTTCACCACTGGCTCAAAAAGGAAACTTATTATAGCTTTTTCTTCTTTCTTTCTTTTCTTTCTTTCTTCTATTTCTCTATCAATAATGTCAGGATACACTAGGGGACATATCTGTGGTGTTGATAATTGTCCTTCTAGACTTTGGAAAAGAGTTGATGGTAGAAATGTTTGTCAATATGGTCATATTAATGAACATGATATTGAAATAAATGATGATGATGAAATGATGGCAGGTGGAGGAGGTAATGGTGGATCATCAATGCCAGGTGTTGGAGATTTTAGTAGAAGATTAGGTAATGTTGCCGGATTAACTACAAGTCAAGCAGTATTAAATAAAGTTCAACAATTATCATCAGAGAAAAATTCAAGTAGAAAATATGGTGAAGATTTTAAAAAATTACAAGCAAGATGTTATCAAATTATACTTGCTAAAAATACTAAATTTATTATAAATAAATTAAATTTAAGTCCCATTCAAGAAGAATGTTATATTAAAATTGTAATGACTATATGGTGTAAAATATTAGATGCATCAATTAATCGACGATTAGATACAAAACATAAATATGTTGATATTAGTTATTTACAAATAATCAATTATCTAGCAATAATTCAAATGAATATACCAATGTATTTATCTGATTATATTAATTTAACTTATAATAATGGCTTTAATTTAGAAAGAACTGAATATTGTTTACCTAAAAGACTTAGAATTCAAATACCAATATCTCAATTAAGTTCATTTCATGGTCATTTAAATTTAAATTATTCTAATAAATTAAATTCAAGATTTATTACTACATATATGAAAAAATTTATTAAGGAAACTGAAATTAATTATTATCCATTTCTATTAAGAACTATATTAAATTTATTTTTACCTATTGAAATTTGCAAAATGTACAAGAATTGTGTTGATTTTTTCAAAATTAAATTTACATTTAATGAAATGATGATAACACATATCCATCCCGAATTGAAAATGCTTGCATTATTGATAATAATTACTAAAATATATTTTTCACAGAAGGAAAATAGTAACAATTTGACAAATTGGTATCATAAATATCTTAAATATAAAAACAGTAATGAACTTTTCACACTAAACAGTAGTTTTATTCATATGAAAAAAGTAATATATTATGAATCAACCTTCGAACATATTTACAATTGGGATCAATCATTTGTTGATGAGTTTATACAATTTTATGAAACTAGTATATTACCTAACATCAGTGTTTTCAATATTGCTTCAAGTAATGAATATTCAGATAGGAATAAATTAAAAATTGCCAAATCTATTAAAGATTTATTTAAATCTTCAATTGATCCACAAAGAGATGATGTTGAAGTTATTGAACAAAATCAAAGTGAATACATGGAATTTCTCATTAAAGTATATAATGATACTGATGTTACTAATAAAACTACAGAAATTGAAGAAATTGATATTACTAAAATTGATTCAGTTTTAGGTGAACATATATTATGTCTTTTACAATGTAATCAAATGCAATTATCTGGATCAATTAAACAATTAACCAAACAATTAAGTCATATTCAACAATAGAGATACTTTTCTAAAGGACAATAAAAACACAATTTATATACAAAATTTATAGACCATTATAAATACTTCATTGGATCCTTAGGAGCTGGATCATTTTTCAATGATAATAATACTTTATCCCTTAATCTAAACATTGGTTGTAAAACCCAAGTATTATAATGAAGTACATTTGTTTGTTCCTTTGGATCTCTAATAATATTAAATAAATATGGTGATTCTAATTTACCCTTACCTTCATTAACTTCAGGTTCCCACCAAAGATGTAATTTCCAATCTCTCCATTTAATTGCACGTAAATCATCCTTAATAAAAAATAAAAATCCTTCCCTTTCAGATTTTTTATTAATTGGATCTTTTAAAAATTTTAATTGACTTATACCATTAATTGGTCTATCATTTGGAATTTTACCATTAATTACATCAATAAATGTTGAAAAAATATCAGTTACATGAATCATTTCATTTGTACGTATATTTTCAGGTATAATTTTTGGCCATCTTGCAATAAATGGAACTCTTAAACTACCTTCCATTGCAGTATGATAAGTACCATTATAAAAACCTGCTGAACCTCTATAAGGTTCTCTGAATTCAGGTCCATTATCACTTGCGAATATTAAAAATGTATTATCTTTAATACCTAATTCATCAATATGTTTTAATAATTGACCAACACGATGATCCATTTCAACCATTGAATCTGCAAAATTCTCATTTTTAGTAATACCTTCAAAATCTCCATGTGGTAAAGTTGGGAAATGTAAATAAATTAGGGGGTGATATAAGAAAAAAGATTGTTTCTTGTTTGTCATTCTATTCATAAAATCAATACTTTTATTAACAACATTTTCATCAATTAATCTTCTTTGATCTAAATCATAAATACTAAATTAGAAAAACAAGAGGTTAATGAATCTTCACTAAAATGGAAATATCAATTATGACCATATAAATCTAGGTTGCTTTTTTTCTTTATTCTCTTACTTTATAATAGTAATGCTATTTTACACATCGATAACACTTTCTATAATTATTCGATTGTGATAAACATCTCTTATCTATAAAATTACCGAATTAGGCAACTCCTGCCGTTCATGTTAGATTTTGAAGGATTGGTTAAACAAGTTACCAAGACAAACATATAAATATAGATTAAACCCGCAGTTTCCCACACGGTACTCAAAGCTTAATTTACAAATACTTTCTTTCTTCAAAACACCAACCAAAATGATTCCTGAAAGGTATGTACACTCTCAAATAACTTACATATAAAAGAGGTACTAAAACCCACCCTTTAAAAGCAGAAGAAAGAGCTAAAATTCCAGCTATTTGGTTAAGTACTTTCCGATCAACTGGTGAAGAGTTTTACAATTCCGGTAAGGCAGCTTTAGAGAATGGTTACACTCTTATTGATACTTCTAGTATTTATGGTAATGAAGAGGCGGTTGATAGAGCAATTAAGAATTTAGGTACTTCAAGAGATAAATTATTTATTACAACTAAATTATGGTGTGCTGATTGTAAAGAACCTGAAAAAGCTTTAAGAAAATCATTAAATAAATTAGATTTAGAATATGTTGATTTATATTTAACTCATTGGCCAATTAGTATTCCTAATAGTGGTGGTTTATTACCAATGAATGATAAAGGTAAAAGAATTGCTATACCATATGATGAATGGAATTATATTGATACTTATAAATGTATGGAAAAATTAGTTGAATTAGGTTTAACTAAATCAATTGGACTCTCTAATTTCAATGTACCAAAAATAAAGAATATTTTAAATAAAAAAGAAATTAAAATTAAGCCAGTTTGTAATCAAGTTGAAATGCATCCAAGTTTACCACCAATTGAATTAAAAAATTGATATTTCACCTGCTTGTCTAGCAATTTCTTGGGCTGTTGCAAGAGATACTGTCGTTTTACCAAAATCTCTCAATCCACAGAGAATTATTGATAATATTAAAATCGTTGAATTAAATGAAAATACTGTTAAAAAAATAGAATCAATTGGTATTGAAATTCCTCACAGACTTGCTAATCCACCTTGGGATGTTAAAATTAATGTTTTCGCAGATTCAGAAGTTAATTAAAGTTAATTGGAAAAGTTCTTATATTTATATTTTTGATAAAAAATTATCTAATTGATCATTCTTTACAATTATATTATCAATTAAATTTTGATAAAATTCCATACCATTATTTAAATTATTTAAACATTCATTAAATCCTTCAAATGTAGATTTTAAAACTTTAATAGATTCTAATCGTTTATTTGATATTTTAACATTTTCTTTATTTCTATTGAAATCTTTGAATAGGTTTTCAAATTGTTGATATTTTTCAATCTTATCTTCATTGAATTGAGTAACTGTATCCACATCTTTGGTAAATTTGAAAATTAAATTCTTCAATAGTTCATCTAAATCTATGTCCCTATTATTTCTATAATTTTCAAAAATATCACATTTTTTAGCCTTATCGTTTACTTTAATAATTGTATTATCAACGTTTTTCTTAAATTGTTTCAATGATTCTATAATGTTTATTAAATGTTCATACTTCTCCTTAAATTTAGGATTAATCTCCAAAACATTAGATGAAGGTAAGTACTCCTTTAATGAATCTTCAGAATTATAAATTTCCAAAAATGGTTTTAATTCATTAACTTGAGTATTTATTAATTCATCACCATCTTCACTCTGTTTTATATAATTTTCATAAATTTTAAATGAATTAATCAACATTGAACCAACTGGATCTTTTTCAATTTTTTTCATATCATGTTCATTTATTTTAGTCCAGGTATTATCTAAACTTAAACGACATTTTGATTTTAAATTAGTTAAATTTTGATATAATTCATTAATTATTTCAATTCCACCATTTTGTAAAATATGTGATTTTTGTTCAACAATAATGGGTGGTATTTGATCATCATTAATTGAATCTTGAATGATTTTTTCATTCTTTAGCAATTTATCAATTTCAATTGATATTTCTTCCAATGGTGATGTTAATTGTTCATTTATGAAATTTTCAAATTGTTTAGAACAATCAATTAATTGTGTTACTATAGTATATGGAATCAATGAATCAAATATTGTTTCATCATTTAAATGATTAGGTATTAGAGATTTAACCAATATAACACGTGGTAGTTCAGGAAGTGTATTAAATGGTTTAACTAATGCATTTGAATCCATTTCCATTTCAACATTCAATTTTAATTTCAAACTTTCAAAATCTTGTATAATTTTAGTAAATTTTGAATAATTTTCATAATTAGATTGATTTATTATATCTCTTGATTCTAAAATATACATTTGACCAATTGATTTATTATTTTTATTAAAATTAATATTAGCAAATAAAATATATGAGAATAATTTAAAATAAGTAAACTTGAGGTAATTATAATCATTATCAATACAATCATTATAATAATCTGAAATTTGCATTGATATTTTAATTAATATTGAATTTTTAAAATTATCAAATTGTGCCTGTAATAAGTAAATTTCCTGTGATTGAGCCAACATTAATTTCATTAAATACGTGTATGTATCATTTAACATGGACAAACAACCAATACAATATTGTGAATAAATACCGGATTTTTTATAATCTTCATTACGTAGTTCAATAATTGCAAGTATTGAATAATATGAACCTAATTGATAAATTGATGAATTAATTTCAAATTGTAATGAATTATCAATTTTGTCATCCCATTGGAAATTAATAACATCAATTGGTAGTTTATCATTATTTAATGAGTTTATTAATGATATATATTTTTTCAATTTGATGATAATTGATAAATTAATTGTCCAAATGTCATTCATATCTATAAACAATTCATTTCTTAAATCATTTAATAATTGAATTGTCTGTAAATAAGGTTTAATATCTTGATTTAATTCAATTTCAAAAACTCTTTTGAAAACATTAACTAAATCTACCTTTACTGTCCTCAATGGACGTAAATACATCATACCAGATTCATCATCATAGATCTCCATACCTACAGGAAAAGAACATAGAGTTACTTAATTTGTAAACATCACGAAATTTCCAACATGTAATTATTATTTTCGTGTACCCAACACCAACTTCACTCTTTTACTAATGAACAATGATAACGGGTTTAGATTTGCTACGTAATCAACCAATACATTGCACTACTGGTATAGATAAACTTGATGGTGATGGATTTGATGAAGGTATTTATGATATTAGTGGTAGTATAGGATATGGTAGTATTGGAGTTTATGAGATTATAATTGAATTAATGATAAGCAAGTTAGGAAATGGTGGTAAGGTATTATTTATTGAAAGTTATAATAAGTTCCCATGGTTTAAATTAGAGATGAATAAAAGGTACGATAAGAGATTTGCAAATATGGTTGATTGTATTAGTATTGATAATTTAATGGAATTAATTATATTAATGAAGAATAATGATAGGTTATTAGATAATTATAATATGATTATAATTGATTCATTTAATTTAATGTATGAAGGATTTATTGAAGAATTAAAGGGAGAAAAGAGTAAATATGAGCAATGTGTTCATTTATTATTTTATCAAATGAATAAATTATGTGGTAATGGGAAAATTATGTTTACTATTGGAGGTATGAGTTCAATTAGTCAACGTGTATATAAGGAGGAGGAGGAAGATGATGATGATGAAGGAGAAGAATCAAGTGAAGGGGAGAATATTATAAATAGGTATATTAAACAAGATATACTTGTTCCAACGATATCATTGAATAATAAATTAAATATTTATTATAAGAGAAGAATTATAATTTATAGGGATTGGATTTATGATGATGAACAATTGAGTAATTGTGAATATATATCATTTGAAAGAGATGTTATACGATTGAATGAGGGTAAGATTAAATGTGTACCACATTATATAAGTATAGGAGAAGGTAGTAGTGTTTGTGGATTTTTCTTAATTAGTAAAACATTTGAATTAATTGATATTGAAGGTGGGATGGGAGTAGATGATTATGAAGTGACTGATAATGATATGGATGTTGAAATACCAGATTCTCAAGAATATTAAAATTAGATATTAAAATTAGATATTAAAATTAGATATTAAAATTAGATAATAGAATTAAATATATATGAGAATAACAATTATTTATGATTAAAATAGGATTAAAATTAAAATTAATTTAAGATAAGATAGATAATGAACAAAACAAAAATAGAAAATAGAAAATAAATTATAATTGAATAAACGAATGAAGGTATATTAATTAAAATGAATATAATAAACTATTCAAATTTTTCATTATCTTCATTACCTTGATTATAATCTAAGAAAGTCCAGAAATACCAAATACCAGCAGCAATTAAAGCACCAATAATTGGACCAATCCAATAAATCCAGAAATAAACAGGGAATGAACGTTTAGCAACTGCTGCACCTAAACTTCTAGCAGGATTAATACCTGCACCAGTATATTTAATTGCAATTAAATGTCCCAAGAATAATGATAAACCAATTAAAACAGGAGCAAAATCATTAAATGAAGATTTTTCAACAACTGTCATTAAAACAGTAACACAAAGTAAACAAGTAACAAAAGCTTCAATCATTAAACCTCTACCTTTTGAACAACCACCACCTAAAGAATTAGCAAAAGTAACAGGACCAGGAGCCATTGCACTTGCTGCACCACCTGCTGCCATACCTGCAATAATTTGAGTAACCATCATACATAAACCTTTAATTGGATCAACAACTTTAGTTAAAACAAGTGTTAAAGTAACAGCAGGATTAAGATTACCACCAGAAACTTTAGCAGTTAAAGTAATACCAATCATAACACCGAAACCGAAACCAATTGCAATAACTAAAATTTTAGATGAACTTGAAGTATCAACTGAATCACCTGCATTAACAACGGATGCAATCATATAAGCAACCCAAAGGAAGATAAAAGTACCAATAAATTCACCTGAAATAACAACAAATAAATTTTTTGGAGAACCTTTTAATTTCCAATCGAAATTAAAACGTTTATTAGAGCTTGGTTCAGGAGCATTGGATGAATAACCTAATTTTTGTTCAGGATCCATAATTATAATTAAAGTAGGGTGTTAAAAGAAAATGATAACAAAGAAAATGAAATGAAAGCAAGGAAAGCAAAATAAAATAAAAAATAATTAAACTAAAATAAACTAAATTAAATTAAATTAAATTATAAATATATGGGCAGACACAGCTACATTTATACAGCCATTGCAGACAACCCAATAAACAAACAATTGCAACTGACATGCAATGCCTAAGTTCAAAAGAGAAATAACAGAAAGAACATAAAATAGGGTTAAACCCTATAAAATAATTTAAAATCTCACCTTCTTTTTCTGCCCGCTCTCTCCCATTGTCTCTCTACTCATTCTCTACTTATTCTACAACTATCCTATTGTCCCAAATCGTTCTTCCTCTTCTACACCTTCTATCAGGGTTTCTCTCTCTACTATTATACTTTAGATACTACTCTACTCTACAACCATCTAGTAAATTGTAATTATACCAAACATATCCTCCTATGTAACATTGAGCATGTCACCAGACACCATCACCATCACCATCACCATCTCATTAAACCTGTCCTTAAAAGCAATCATATCTTTTACTCACTTTATTATCACCATTTTTAAACTTTATGTACATCATACTAGTCACTATTGTCTTTGTTTCAACTTTCCTTCGTTAATACACTATTAAATATATCACTCTTTTGTTGTCTTTTTGCCGTTTTGGGCTTTTAGTTACCGTATTCGTATATTTTGGTGAGTTTCTTTCTAATTATTTTTTATTATTTTTATTATTATTATTATTATTTATTATCTAAACTACTATACAAATTCTAGACTAAAAACTGTCAAAATGTTTTTTAACATCATCATCATTATCAACAACTGCAAATGTGTCATCTCCATCTTCCTTCTCTTCCTTCTCTATCTTATCTTCTATATTATTACTACTACTAACTGGTGGTGATCCAGTCCATATAATTTTACCCTTTTCATTAAATGAGGCATTTTCATCACTAATTTCAATAATCTCTTTAAATTGTTCAATTATTTTCTTACTAATACCCATTTCATCTCTTGGTATCCAAATAACTTGCATTTTATCATCTAAAAATGGACAATCATATCTACCAATACTCTCATCAATTAAATAATATTCCTTTGGTATATACATTCTTAAATCATGATATGTTAAATATTTCCATGGTTGGAAAAATTGAATTAATTTATTAGGTTTATTCAATTCAGTTCTATCTCCTTCAATTAATAATGGTTCCTCAATTAATCTATCAGTATCTTCCTTCTCATTTAATCCATTATCCCATGAAACTGTATTACTCTCTCCATCTAATGGTTTCATACATGTATTTGGTAAAACTGTTAATAATTTATCATATGCTAAATTCATTTGAACATGTGCTAAAACTGTAAATCCTGTAAAAATTGCCTCTAAAACAATACATCCCCAACTCTTTGAAACTGCAAATAATCCAATTAAACAAATTTCACCTAAATATAATCCAACGAATAGATGGAAAATTGCTCTTGGATAACTTTTACCCATCATTTCAATTCCAATTCCATTAACATAATTTAATGTATTTAAATATGTAATAAATAGAAATAAAAATGAAACAAATGTAAATAATAATATAATTGGTGAAATAATTGAATATGCAATTGAAATAGTTGCTAAAACTTCATAAACTGGATATAATGTACCCCATAATTGTCCACCAATTGAATTATATCTATTATATTTACTTCTAACTGTTTTATCCATAAATGAAAAAACATAAAATAATATAAATGCAACAATTTGAAATAATGTACCACCAGCAACTGAGAAACCATTTAAAATTATATAAGAAATGAAAAAATTTGATGATTTTGGTAAATTATTTGATAATAATGATAATGCACTTGTTGGTTCTTCAATAATTTGTGTTACAACAGTTGAAACTGATGAAGAAATTGTAATAACTAAAAAGGTTTGAACAACTTGAAATGCAAAATATGATTGTTGGGTAAAATATTCAATTTGTTGATTTGTAACACATCCAGATAATTTACCCATTGTACGTATGAAAATTGGTAATAACATCATTAAAACTGCTAATGCAACTGATGGTAAAAGTGATGTAATTAAACCTAATAAAACTTTAGGTAAATGATAAATAAATCTAAGCCAATGCATTTTATTTGTTAAATAAGTTAAATTTGAAATAAAACCAACAAATGCAACTGGAATTGCCCAAATTATAATTAAAAACACAATTAATGCAATTGCACCTGATAATCTACCTAATTGTTCCCACCAAAATAATCTCATATTTGGCCAAAAAATATCACTTGGTTCAACACCAATATGTTTTGGATTAAAATGTAATGGTTGATCATGAACAATTACTTGATAAGCTAATTGTGCATAATATTGATTTTCAAATTCAACTGTAATTGTATTTAAAGGTTTTAATGAATTATTTTTATTATTTTGTAATTCATTAATTTCCTTATTCAATTTTGGTAAATTTTCAATACAATAATCAATTAAATCATGTTTTTTACCAATAAATTTAGTTTCTTTAATTGTTGGCATTTTCTTTTGTGGAATATATGAAACAATTTCATCTTTCAGATTATTATCAAATTCATCAGGATTTTTTCTAAATTTTGAAACACATTTAATTAAAATACTATTAAGATTATTTTCTAAAGTTTGAATTAATGAATCTCTTTTATTAACAGTTTTAATTAATTTACTTGAAACTTTTGCAACCCAAATATTTTTAACACCTTCAAATAATTTTTTAAATTCATGTTCATTTAAATATTGATCAGGAACAGTTTGGAAAATAACAGTTCTTGAACTTAATTTAGTTGCCATATAAGGAGTTGATTGAACTAAAATTTTCAAATTACCATAAAATAATAATTCTCTATAAATTGAGAAAATAATTGCACCAAAATAAATCCAAGAAACAAAAACATGAGCATAATATCTACCAACATTATTACAATTTGAAATAGATAATTGATTTAAACCTGTTTCACCATTACCACCAGTAGCATTAACAGGTAAAAGTATAATCCAAATGAAAATACCACCAAGACCAAATGATGAAATTAATAAAAGGTATCTTAAAAATAGATAACCATCAATACCAGTATATTTAATAATTAAATGAGGACATTGCCATAAATCATATAATGCCCTAAACCAATCAATTGGAGAAGGTGGTAATTTAGGTGGTTGATCTTCCTCTGGTAATAAATCTGGACAAGTTTTAGGTTCATAGACACGTTTAAAACGTAAACGTAAGATAAAGAATAAAGTAACGAAAACTGCACAAACTACACCATTTGAGATGATTGCAGTAAGGACATCTTGAGTTGATGTAGATGTAGCAGTACTAGACATTGCAGTTGCCGTTTGAAACTAGGGTGGCAAAAGAAAGAAAGTGTAGAAACAAAACAAAACAAAATGTAAACAGGGCACAAAACCCAGATCAATCCAAAAGAGGGAAAAAAAGAGGCAATTTGAAGTTGAAAAGTTTTTGCTAAAAAAAAAAGAAAAAAAGAAAGAAAAAACTTCCCTCGCTACTGAAAACAATAGAAAATGGTACCTGAAACAATAGTGATATAATGATATAATGATTACAATATTATGACTATTATTGACTATTATGACTTAATATTATAAATTTATATAAAATATTCAGCATCTAGAACTGTCTCCTCTGAACCTCCAAATACAACAAATT
Organism: Pichia kluyveri; assembly: GCA_030062975.1. Lineage (NCBI taxonomy): Eukaryota > Fungi > Ascomycota > Pichiomycetes > Pichiales > Pichiaceae > Pichia > Pichia kluyveri. Next base: position 1,960,333 of record CP125793.1, on the reverse strand, counting down.
CTCTATTTAATTTTTCATCAATCTTTAAAACTGCTGCAACATTACCACATCTACCACAATAATTTGGTGCTGACCAAACTGTAATTACACCTCCATTAAAATGATCCCTAAATCCCTCCATTGCTAATTGATGTGCCCTTGCAACTCCATTAAAATTATTTTCATGTAAAAATCTTTCAACTGCTAATTTACCGAAAAGGAATCCAGCTCCTCTTGGTGATAATGCCCATTCACCTTCCATTGAATCATCGGGATCTGACCAAAGTAAATCACAAATTGGTCCCTCATGTGGTACTTCATCACATCTATCAATACATCGAATTTCATTAATTTTACTAATCATTGGTGATAATCCTCCATGAACACACATAATAGAATTCTCAATAACTGCAACTAATGGTAAATAATCAAATAATGAACAACATCGTCTCCAAATACTACTACCATTAGAAAATTTCCTTATACATTCATCATAAAATCCATAAACTGCTGTAATTTGTCTACTTTCATGATTACCTCTTAATAATGTAACCATATCTGGATCTCGTACCTTTAATGAAATTAATAATAATAATGTTTCAACTGAATATGCTCCTCTATCAACATAATCACCTAAGAAAAGATATGGTCCTTTACTAACTTCATTACATATCGTTACTAAATCTGGTAATTGTCCATGAATATCTCCAATAATTGTAACTGGTGCATAAATGGGTACAACATTACCTTCACCTATAAGTATTTCCTCACATAATGATAATAGTAAAAAAATCTCCCTCTCTGTGGGCACTTTCATCACTTTCAACTGCTCTATTATACCATCTATATCCATCTTTTACTGTGTGTGTCCCTTATTCCAATAGAACTACGTCAAATATAAACAACCGTGTCGTTAATGATGTCGTCCGATTTATTATATTTACTATGAGATTACGTAACACAATGCTAAAATTTAACAAAGATTACGTAAATAATCAATGTACCACTTACACAACAGTACTTCTTCTAAAACAACCACACTGCAATGACAACAAAACCATTGGTGCCACGAAAACCATCTACATTGCAATGCAAACAGAAACGTCCCCCTGTTCCTAAAAAACCAATAAAACTTACCTCAACAGATATAACTACAAAAACGCATACAGTTACCAACACTAGACCTGCAAAACCAACAATACCAACAAAACCTAAAATACAACTACCACATAAACAACCACCCCCAACACCTAAGAAATCACTAAATGCAATATGGGCAGTAGCTGCACAGAGAATAACACATCGTCACACTTCACCAATAAGTACTTTTCCTTATAATAACACCAATACCAATACTAATATCAATACTAATATCAATACTAATACCAAACCAATCGCTTTTAAACCAAAACAGGAAATCCAACGCAGTAATACCACTCCATCTAACATTTCACATCTCACCAAGACTCGTTCAAGAGGTCCTAAACGTCGACTACCAACTAAAGTCTAATACTAGTACTTATATACTATTTCGGTTTACCTGCCTAATCGGGTAACTGCTTTCCACGGGTTACATGATTTTATCACCAATTTTTAATTGAAATCTGATTGCTTAGTGTTATGAATCTTTTTACAGAACCTTTGTATAGAACAATATAGACAATTCCACTCTCTTTATAATATAAGTAGAATACAATGAAACTTGTAATCTGGCCATTACTAGTAACTTTAATTACTTCAATATATTTCATATACAGTTATTTTATAGGTAATTCAAATATAATAATTGATAATTTCCCTGATATAATAAATACTTCATATATTGATCTACTAACTGATGCATCATCATCACCAACTGGTTGGAATGATGGTGATAGAGTATTGTTCTTAGTACCTTTAAGAGATGCAGCTGAACATTTACCAATGTTTTTCAATCATATGAAAAATATGACTTATCCACATAATTTAATAGATTTATCATTTTTAGTATCAGATTCAAAGGATGATACTCTTGGTATGTTAAAATCTCAATTAAATGAAATTCAATCGAGTGATGATCCATTAATGCCATTTGGTGAAATTGAAATTTTTGAAAAAGATTTCGGTCAATCTGTTGGTCAAGGATTTTCTGATAGACATGGATTTAAAGCTCAAGGTCCACGTCGTAAAAATATGGCAAAGGCACGTAATTGGCTTACTTCAATAAGTTTGAAACCTTATCATTCATGGGTTTATTGGAGAGATGTTGATGTTGAAACTATACCTCCAACAATTTTAGAAGATTTAATGTCACATAATAAAGATATAATTGTACCAAATGTTTGGAGACCATTACCTGATTGGCTTGGAGGTCAACAGCCTTATGATTTAAATAGTTGGCAAGAAAGTGATGGTGGTTTACAATTAGCTAAAAGATTAGATGAAGATGCTGTAATTGTTGAAGGTTATCCAGAATATTTTACTTGGAGACCTCATTTAGCTTATTTACGTGATCCTTATGGTAATCCAAAAACTGAAATTCAATTAGATGGTATTGGTGGAGTTTCCATATTGGCAAAGGCATCAGTTTTCAGAATGGGTGCACATTTCCCTGCTTTTTCATTTTTAAAACATGCAGAGACTGAAGGTTTAGGTAAAATGGCTAAAGCAATGGGATTAGAAGTTGTTGGTTTACCACATTACGTTATTTGGCATATTTATGAACCTTCAGATGATGATATTAAACATATGGAATGGATGGCAAAGGAGGAAATTAGATTAGCTAAATGGAATGAAATTATGGATTTATATTATAAAAATTTTAAAAATTCATTTCAAGAAATTAATTTTGATGATTGGGAAAATGAAAAGAATAAAATGATGAAAAATAGTGATCCTTTTAAACTTGATAGGAAAGTTATTGTTGATTGGTCTGAATAATTCATTTTCTATAAATAATATTACTTTTAGTTGTTTGTATATATATATATATATACATCATTAAATATCTAATTAAAACTTACGTTGATTCACCTTTATCTCTCTTAAATGCAAAACTTAATTTACGTGCCATGAATCCTCCTCCACTTCCACCACTACCACTACCGCTACCGCTTCCACTGCCACTACCACTACCACTGCCACTGCCATGTGCATTGCCATTACCATTTGTAGCATCTTCACCACTTTCTAATGATGCACTCATTGAATTTCTTGAACCAGAAATTGCACTTACTGCCGAACCTGCTGAAACTCCAGAAACAATGGAATTCTTTCTTTGTAATTTGAAAAATCTTGATGATCCAAAACTTGTACTCTTTTGATGATTGGAAACGTTTTTACTAACTTTATCATTCCATTCATTACCATGTTCATTATCCTGTTTACTATGATCATGATGTTTATTATCATCCTTGTTATTATGATTATTATCTTTATGATCATCCCTTGTTGGACTACTACCAAATTTACCAATCATACTTTTCAGGAATGATGGAGATGTTGGATGTGCTTTATTTTCAATGTGTTCATCATTTTTATGTTCATTAATTGATATTGGTGCATCCAAGAATGAAAATTGTTGATTTTGAATATCATTAATATTATTAACATTCATATTCACACCCATATCCAAATTACTAGTATTTGGATTTAAATTCATAACATCATTCATATTCATGTTCATATTCATATTAAGTGAATTTAATGTATTAATTGAATTTAATGTATTAATATTGGAATTTATATTAGAATTTAAATTAGAATTTAAACTTGAATTCATGTTTAATCCATTCATATTAATTCCATTCATATTTAAACTATTCATATTCAAACCATTTAAATTAAAATTATTCATATTCAAACCATTCAGATTAAAATTATTCATATCGATTCCATTCATATTAATTCCATTATTCATATTTAATCCACTCATATTTAAATTATGCATATTAATACCACTTAAATTCATATCAATTCCATTCCAATTATTATTATTATGACTTGAATGATGTCCATGTCCATGTCCATGATGATTTTTATTATTACCACTACTCCAAATACTACTACCAAAACTTGTACTACGACCTCTTGAAACTGCAAATTCCATACTTTTCTCATCAGGTATAGTAGAATTATTACTATTTAAAGTATTAAAGATATTAGATCCTCTATCAATTTTATTATCTATTTCATTTTCACCATTATTTAAAGTATTACTCAACATCATTGAAACTGGATCAATTTCATTTGATATACTTGCATTTGGTTCTAATTTTTTAGAATCAAATGGTGATGTGGTAGTTATATCAATTAAATTATTGATTGAATGTGGTGAATCCATATTTGTAAGATTAACAATTTCATTATTTAATGCACCTAATGATGTAACTCTATGATGTTGTGGTGTGGAATTATTCATTACAATATTATTCATTGATGGATTATATAAATCAAATGAATTGATTTGTGATAAATTTGGTGATGTTGCTAATATATTATTATTACTTGTATTTGCAGAATTTGTATTATTTGAATATTGAGTATTTGGTGGAATCATTGATTGAGAATTAAAAGCATTAAGTTCAGGTGATAAACCTAAATAGTTGTTATTATTATTGTTATTATTATTATTGGAAATTTCACTCTGTGAATTAGCAGTAGTATTGGCAGGAGTACCTTGAAATGAACCGTTTGTTAATATTTTCGGACGTAAATTTTGAATTGAAGACATATTCGAATAGTTAAATGCTTGATTCGATGATGATGATGAAACTTTGTTTTTTGATATAATGGATTTTTTATTTGAATCACCTTCCTCTGAATCTATTTCAGAATCAGTTTCATCTGGGGTTATTTGTTTATTAATGTTGATATTTGAATTAAGCAGGTTGTTACTTGAATTAACTGCAATATTATTACTTGCAGATTGTAATGAGTTGTAAAAATATCCATTAGCATTGATATTATTAATAGAAGTTGTTGGGATATTGTTAACATTATTATTATTATTAATAATGTTTTTGATATTGATATTATTAACATTATTTTGAGATGATAATAATAAATTTAACTTTTTCTCTTCTTCAATGTCAGATTTCATTTTATTAAATTTAATCCATTCAGTTTGTTGTAATGTTTTATAATCAGATTCAGCCTTAGCATCAATTGCAACAATTTGATCATATAATTCATCTTTCCATTCAGGTTTTAATTCAAATAAAATCTCTAAATTTTTTTCACCTTCCTTATTTAAAACACCTGTAACTTTATCAATATTCGCATTAATAATTTCAAATAATTCAATAATTTTAGATTTTTTAATTTCTAAAGATTTTCTTAATTGAATTTCATCCCTTAATTCATCTTCATTTATATGAACATCAGATTGTAATGAAAAAATTTCTTTATTCAAATTAATTATTTCACTCTCTGATTTTTTCAATGATTCAGGTGTATCATTTGAAATAAATTTTTTCTCCTTATTCATTAATTCAATTTCCATTTCCCATTTTTCAATTTGTGTATTGAACATTTCAATCTTCTTTAATCTTTCCTTGATTTTTTTCTCTTCAACAGATATTCTAGTTGCTGCTTTAACTCTTTGCTCTTCTAACAGTTTAATTTCTTGACGTAGATTCATTCTATTATTATCCTCATATTTCCTCCTATCTCTAGCTTCATCCCTAGTTGCTAATAAATTATTTTCTTCTTCTTTAAATTCATTCTCTAAATTTTCATATGTTAACATTAATGAATGGACCTCCTCCAGCCCACTCTCTAATATCCATTTCAGTTCATTTATATCATCAATTAATTGTGGATGCTTTTTCTTATCACTAACCACTGTTGTATTTGAATGAGTGTTATTAGTAGTACTATTATTATTAGGATTATTTGGGTTTGCACTATTATCAACAGTACCACTTCTTGATCTAGTTGAGATTATATTAACAGATGACTTGAAGGTATCATTTTTAGTCAGTGAAGCTCTCTCTCTTTCACGTAATAAACATTGAATAACATTATCAGTATTTTCTAAACTTTGTAATCCATCCATTATAATTGGCTTTGCAGCAGTTTTAACGAAAATTGGTGAACTTCTTGATCTATAACCATCTTTATTAAAAGCTACTAAATCTATCTGATAATTTGATCCAGGTTGTAATGATAATAATGTACATTGATTATGTTTACCATCAATTGTTAATGTTTCAATTCCATTAATATATAATAAATAATATGATATGATAGATTCACTAAGTCCTGTTAATCCATTATTTTCTTTCTTGTTATCATTTGTGGAATTTGAGGAATCATTATTTGAATGTTCTGCATCCCAATGGAAAACAATTGAAGTATCTGTAACTTTATCAACGGATAATAATGGAATTTTAGGTATTGGTATATTAAGAGTTTTTATTGAAGTTTCAGTTGATAATGACATCAACAATGATAATCTATTAGTTAGCCAAGCTAGACTGGCTAGCGCTAGTAATATTATGACCATCATGGCTCGTTATTTAATGAAGAGATTTGTGAAGATGTTGATACTAACACCCTGGGGCAAATCAAGTCTATCAAAATTATTACGTGAAAAATATCGACAATTTTTTCTTAACTAAGCGTTTTGGTATTGTGAGATATCAAGTTTAAACAGTTTTAAATTTAATTTTATTTTACTTTGTTTTGTATTGTACAATATCTATTTAGGTTATTTAGAAAAGAGAGGGAAATAAAGAGTGTATATCTAATTTTAATTGACCAAAGTCTTACTAGAAGATATAGATGCGGAACGATAAAGTTTAGCTGCACCTTTTGTAATATAAGGATTTTTCAAAGAATCTTGATAAGCTTCTAATAAAGCTAATTTTAAATTTTCAATTGATTGAGGAGAATTTTGGAAATGGAATGCAATTCTATTACCCATTGTTTTAACATTATATTTTTTAGAAATAACATCATAAGTATGTGGATTTATTTTAATTTTCTTTGAATCTAAAAATACAAAACTTGTATCAACTGGTGATTCTAATGGTATATTATTTTCAATACAAAATTTACCAAAATCTTTTGCATAATCATGAGATTTTTTAATTTTATCTAAATTTGAATCAATTGCAATTGATGCCATTTTAGCTAACATACCAGCTTGTCTTATACCACCACCATTTTGCTTTTTAAAATGATTACATTTTTCAATAAATTTCTTTTCACCAACAAGTATTGAACCAAATGGAGCACCAATTGATTTTGATAAACAAATTGAAACTGAATCAAATAATTTACAATAATCATAAATTGAAATACCAGTCTCAACACTTGCATTCCATAATCTTGCACCATCACAATGTAATAAAATACCTTCATTTTTACACCAATTTGAAATTTTAACAATTTCATCATAAGGAGTAATTATACCATGTAATGTATTTTCTAATGAAATTACCTTTGTTGGTGCCATATGAATATCACCATCATCAGGTATATAATTATCTAAAATATCATCTAAAGTTAAATAATTTTTATTTGCAGGAATAACAGGTGAAACCATTGCTTGTGATAAAGTTGCTAAACCACCTGCTTCATGAGTATAAATATGAGCTCTATAATCACATAAAATTGAATGAGGTGGTTGGAAAAGATGTGCTCTTAATGCAATTTGATTTGACATTGTACCTGATGAACAAAATAATGCAGCTTCCTTACCTGACATTTCACAGAGTTTTGTTTCTAAATCTAAACAATCTTGATCTTCTTTATAAACTGAATCACCAACTGAACAAGTTAATACTGATTGTAACATTTCTTGTGTTGGGACAGTGAATGTATCACTTCTAAATTCATTATGAGTTGGAAAATTATCTAATGTCATTTTAATGTAGTGTTTTATATTATATTAAACCTGTTAATTGAAACAGTAAGGAAGAGATTAAAACAAGAGAAAGAAACCTAAATTGCAGTCCTCCATCAAAAGGGAGAGATAGAATAGTATTTATAACCAATTGATGAGTAATAGTTGTAAACCATAATGAATTTCTGGAATATCCGATTGACTAATAGATAATAACGGAAAGTGCCTTTTTCAGTGAAAATTCTCATCGGAAAATTCGCAAAATGAAAAAACAGTGAAAAATCACTAAAATTCCGCCCATTCGAGGGAAATCATCGATTTTCAAACCATTATTATAAGATCAATTTAAATGATAATAAGTATCTAGAACATGGTAGATATGGGTAATTGATGTCAAATTTTTCATATTTTAGCTCATATTAAATGAATTGGGTTATTTTGGTGTAATTATTGATGATAATAATGTTTAATCATAGTAATTCATATTAATTTGAGGGAATTAAATTTTTTCAATTGAATGTCGGAAAAAAGTGGATATAAGATGGTGCGGATGTTATAATTAAGAGGGTTTGATTAGTTAAAGAGAGAGGGTTAATTTTAACTAAGTGAATAACATAATAGATGGTTAGATAGACAATAGATAAGAATAGTATAAATATAAGACAAGATGTAAGTTAAGAAAAGTTGTAAAAGGAGGTTGGAAGTGATTAAAGTGATGAAGATAGTGAAATAGGGGCAATATGGGGGGAATATAACTTCATCGGGAGAAGTTACAGTGACTTCTGTAAAATTATAGTGACTTCTACCATTTTTATGTGACTTCTATAATTTGGATGTGACTTCACCTGACTTCTGCTGACTTCTGTTGACTTCTACTCAACTTCTACCACACAACGTACGGCTGTGTACCATGGTATCATTGACTTCTCTGCTTTTTTGACTTCCCGCTATTTTTTTTGACTCCAGTTGCCAAAACGGCAGTCACCCGGCACTTTCTTTACTTTACTTGCCAAAAATTAAAGTCACGTGCCTGTCACGTGATCCTAATATTTTCAAAAGTTTACTGTTACTACTGGTAATAGTAGTACTGAAATACTAATGAATAGATTACTAACAATATTTACAACATATCACAATACAATAATACACTCTAATAACACTAAACCTAAGTAAGATAAAATTTCCGAATTGTATCATTTCTTTTTTCTTTTGCTAAAAATGTCTATATAGATAAATAATTTAATGTTAATAATAATAATAATAAATAATACTAGTAGTAATTACATACAAACACAATTAAGCATTAACTTTTCTTACACCAACATCTCTGAAAACTGAATCAGCTTCACTATAACCTCTACCAAGTCCAAATCCAACACCTAACCAAACAGGGAATGATCTTCTCTTAAATAAAAGTACTGAAACTAAAACACCTGTACCAAAACCTAAACCAGTTTTAACAATTGCATTAGAAATTGCTGTATCCCATGCACTTGAAACAATTGATGATGATGGTGTATTAGCAATTACAGGTACTTGTACTTGTGTTGTTTCTTGTTGTGACATTGTTTGTTTAATATATTATATTTTAAAACAATGAATTACTTAATCTCCATCACTGGAATCCAATCTGATGAAATTCATGTCCTATACTTAATATCATTACATACTAAAGAATCAAGAAAAGCCCAAACGACGCGACGGCCCCTTCTGGTGTACAGATTACTTTTTTCAACCAATAAAATTTCATTTTCTCAATTAAAATTTCCACGCGCTACATCAATTTCAAATCAAAATTCCATATTTTCAATTTTTTCACCTCCATTTGGTTCCCATTTGGCAATTATTTATTGTTGAACATTGCAACGGATTTTATATCTAATTTCCTTTCGTTATTTTTTTTTACTTTTTCTTTCCTTTTCATTGAACAAACATGTCTGCATCATCTGCCCCTGTTATCCCATCTTTCACAGTTTTAGATTACTCTAAATTCGCACTTGCTGGTGCAATCGGTTGTGGTATTACCCATGGTTCAATGACTCCAATTGATGTCGTTAAAACTAGAATTCAATTAGAACCAACTGTTTATAACACTGGTATGTTTGGTTCATTCAAAAAAATTATCTCACAAGAAGGTGCAGGTGCTCTTTTAACTGGTTTAGGTCCAACTATTACTGGTTATTCAATTCAAGGTGCTTTCAAATTCGGTGGTTATGAATTATTTAAAAAAATTTTCATTGATGCTTTAGGTTATGAAACTGCTTCAAATTATAAAGATGCTGTCTATATTGGTTCTGCTGCAATTGCTGAATTCTTTGCTGATATCGCTTTATGTCCATTAGAAGCAACTAGAATTAGATTAGTTTCTCAACCAACTTTCGCAAATGGTTTAATTGGTGGTTTCTCAAGAATTTTAAAGGAAGAAGGTTTAGGTTCATTCTATGCAGGTTTCACTCCAATTTTATTCAAACAAATTCCATATAATATTGCTAAATTCTTAACTTTTGAAAGAGCAAATGAAGCTATCTATAACTTTATTTCAACTCCAAAGGATCAATTATCTTCATCTGCAGTTACTGGTGTTAATTTATTATCTGGTGTCATTGCAGGTTGTATGGCTGCATTTGTCTCTCAACCAGCTGACACTTTATTATCAAAGGTTAATAAAACTAAGAAAGCTCCAGGTCAATCAACTATTGGTTTATTAGGTCAATTAGCAAAAGAATTAGGTGTTATGGGTTCATTCGCTGGTTTACCAACAAGATTAGTTATGGTTGGTACTTTAACTTCATTACAATTCGCTTTATACGGTTCAATTAAAGGTTACTTAGGTTGTCCTCCAGTTGTTACCCTTGGTTCATCATCCCATTAAGTTAAGTAATTGTTAAGTTATTTTCTTTATCTATTTATATTTATATTATTATTTATTTAACTTATTCTTGTTAATTAACTGTATTCATTATATTATATTATATTATATTATATTATATTATATTATATTATACTACTTAATTTATACACATACTAAACAACTGGTTCTTGTGTTTGTTCTTGTACTGGAATTTGTTCCTCTACCGGTGCTTGTGGTTGTTCTTGAACTGGAATTATTGGTACATATTGTTGTTCAGATTCTTGCATTGGTTCAGGTTGAGCATCTGAATTACCATTCATATAAGAATCTAATTCATTATCTAATTCATCAATAGATTTTGGTTTAAACTTCTTTTCATTTTTCTTTTTATTATTATTATTATTATTATTATTTTTACCTTTATTATTATTTTTTTTAATTGGACCAATATTAATACCAATTCTATCAATTAATGGAGTATTTAATGAAACATTAATAACTTGACCTGCAGCTAAACGTCCATCAAATTTATCAACTGCTTTAATTGCATCATGATTATGAAGAAATTTAATAAATGCAACTCCAACACTTTGACCTTGAGTATTTAATTTTAATTCAACATTTTGAACTTTACCAACTGTATTCATTAATTTCTCTAAATCATTTGATGTTAAATTTGGATGTAAATTAGTAATTTTAATTTCATTACTACTTGGACGCTTTTTGAATGTTTGTTTATTATTATTATAGTTGTTATTATTATGTCTTGGTTTGGAAATCATTGATTTACCATTCTTACGTTTATTATTGTTAAATTTCTATATTAATCTGTTAGTATTTTGTATTTTTATGAATAATATAATTATATGCATTACATACTCTTTTACCTGCATCCTTACCGATAATTGCATCTAATGATTGGTCTAATAATGATGACATCCTTGTCTGCAGAATAAAGAAATTTGTCACACCTTATTATCAACAATTTGTGTCGCCCAATATAAATTTCCTCAATCTCACATGTGTTCATGTTAAAATTTCAAATCTCCCGGATATAAGTTACAGAACATTTCACTACATTACTTTCTTTCAATCGAACTATTACTTTTACATTTAAAAAACAAAAGGGAAAACGTTATATAAGATATATATAATGGCACATTATCATTCTTTAGGATATTCATTATTAAGATACTCACTTGCCAAACGTCCAAGTGTATCTAACATGTGACCTCCATTGGTCGGAGATAAAATTTGTGCATTTTGTATTGGAGTTGCAGTTGATGATATCGTATTAGTATTTGTAGTTGTATTATTATTATTAATAGATATGGGCAGTACTGAAGATGTATTTAATGGTGACGGGAGATATGAAAATCCACTATTATTATTATTATTATTATTAGTGGTATTATTTCTTATACTTGATTCAAGTATTGCAATATGTTCACGTAAATGATGATTTTCAGTTAATGCAACTTTAAGTTTTTCATTTTTAAGTGTATTTGCATATTTAATTAATTTTAAATTTCTTGAAGATATTTGTTCATTCTCATCTTGAATTATTCGTAATTTTTTCTCTAATCCTTCAATTTGTGCTAATAACATATATCTCTCCATTTGATATTCATCCTTACAAGATGAAATTTCATTTTTCAATAATGTATTTTTCAAATTCAATCGTAGTAAAATATTTTTAATTGATTCCATCAATTGTATATTATCAGAATTATTATTCGTTTTATCTCTATTATTGTCAATAATATTTTCAATTTTCATTATTACTTTAGCAACTTCACTATCCATTTGAGTTAAATCCATTCTTAATTGTGACTTTAATAAAGGTTCATCATTACTTGGACTACTACCTGATGATCTTGATGAATTCTCTAAACTTAAATCACCATTATTACCATTAATTTGAACATTTAAATTTTCGTGTCCATTTTCGTGTTCACTAACACGTCCATTAATACGACCTTCTTCAACATTATCAACATTCATTACTTGATCTAAATGTGTATCCATTCTTGGAGATTGTAGCAATGTCGGTGAGACAAGTATATTAGCTATATGTTCCTGTTTTGTGTCCATTGAGTTACTCTACAGAAATAAAAGTTTTAATAAAAAAGACGTGTATACTGATAGCAATTTTACTACACCAATAAAATATTAACGTGTAATTTCATACTGAGATTTCTCCCATAGAAGGTCCCCCTATAACAGAACAATTTACCCCCTTAACTGCCCTTCGCGTTGTTTATGTTAAGGCCACTGTGGGTGATTACTGGGAAGGAAGGTAAGGTATTCAACTACCTGTCTATGTTCTATATTTATACCCTGTATTGGGATAAGAGATACAAGATAGTAACTAATATTATAATAAAGCATAGTAAAGTAAAGAATTGGAAAAGAGGGCAATTTGATTAGGTCTTTCATACCACTTCTTTCTACTGGTAATGGTACTTGTGGTGATATCTCATTATATACCTGATATACCTGCAATTACTCATGTAGTAGTGTTGATATGGTTATTTCCACTATCTGCATTGTTCATAATACTATTTGGAATTACTTTATTGTATGTATTGGAACTTAAACTCACATTTTCTTCATCAGAATTTATACTAACATTAATTACAGAATTGATCATCTCTCAGGTTCTCCACTGATTAATCGCTTGAAAGTATTATTATATGGTGATTTTGTTGAAAAGGAAGTTTATTAACCTGTACGAGGTATACTTAACAGATCGTGTCTCCTACCCCATTGGGTCACTCTGAAATATTTCCGTTTTTTAATATGGGACTCTGCGCATGTTTCCCGATGCGGTAACTCTTGCGATTATGATAAGATTACATTCAAGACAATAAGATATATTCCTACGATGCATGTTATATTATAAATACTGATAGTTATACCCCATCATCTCTTCAAATATTCCATCTCTTCACTAAACAAAAGGCAAAATGTCTTTTAGACTGACCAATGTTTTGAAAAAAGTGACATCAAAATTCTATATTGGATCACGTTCATTTGTAACATCATCGTCTTCATCAACTAGATCATTTAAATACAAGTCATTATCTTCATCTTATCTATATCTGGCATTGGCTGTATCAACTTCAACTTTACTTTACACAACTTCTCCAACTGTTCTCAATGACTCTAAGAAATCAAAAAGAAAAATCATTGTCATTGAAGATGATGACGATGAAGAAGATGAAGAAACTGAAGAGGAAAGAGAAGAACGTTTAGAGCAGGAACGTCTAGAAAGAGTTAAAAATAAACCTTCACTCTCTCAAATTTTCAATATATCAGATTTTGAATATGTTGCTAAACAGATTTTACCTTATGGAACTTGGGGTTATTATTCAACTGGTTCGGATGATGAATTTTCATTAAGAGAAAATCATTATGCCTTTGGTAGAATTTTCTTCAGACCAAGATGTTTAGTTGATGTTAAGAATACAAACACTGAAACTGAAGAAATCTTTGGTATTAAAATGGATGCCCCATTTTATTGTACTGCATTTGCAGGTGCTCCAATGGCACATCCTGATGCTGAAAAAAATTTAATTAATGCTTGTGGTAATGAAAATATTCCTTATTTGATTCCTTTCCAATTATCTTTCCCGTTTGATGAATTTATGGAAGGTGCAAAACCAAATCATCAAAATTTCCATCAAGTTCATTTTTATAATGAAAAACAATTAGCTGAAGGTCCTGCTTATTTACAAAAAATTGAAAAACAATATCCAAATATCAAAGCTTTTTTTATTAATGTCGATTTACCTTGTCTTGGTAATAGAGAAAAAGATTCTAAAATTAGAGCCTCGTTAGATGATTCAGTTAATGAAGATTTATCAGTTTTTGCATCATCTAAAGTCTCATATTTAAATATAACTTGGGATGATATCAAAGTTTTAAAAGAATCAACTAATTTACCTATAGTTTTAAAAGGTGTTCTTAATAAAGATGATGTTTTAAAAGCTGCAGAAGTTGGTCTTGGTGGATGTTTAATTTCAAATCATGGTGGTAGACAACTGGATTTTGCTATGCCACCAATTGAAATTTTAGCTCAATCAAGAAAATTATTACGTGAAAATGGTATACCTGACAAAGATTTTAAACTGTTTATTGATGGTGGTATTAGACGTGGTTCTGATATCATTAAAGCAATTTGTTTAGGTGCTGATGCTGTTGGTTTAGGTAGACCATTTTTATATTCAATGGCAACTTACGGTCAACCCGGTGTTGAAAAGGCAATTCAAATACTGAAAAATGAAATGATTGCAGATATGAAATTACTTGGTGTAACTAAAATAAGTGATTTGAATGAAAATTATGTCGATATTGAATCTTTGAAATATAAAGGTATTTCATCATCTGATCATTTATACAATTATAATTATACAAATATGCCACCACCTCCATTTAGAAGATAAGAATGTTCATATAGTTATTGTTCATTCATATTATATTTATACGTATATGTAAAAAAGTAAAATTATCTAGAGTGTATAGATTATATAAAACATAGAATAGATTATAGACTAATAAAATTGTTCCATCATTATATATCAGCAGCTTCATCCTTTGAAGTTGTAGTTACAGTTGTTTTATCCCAACCTAAACGTTTATTTAATTTTTCATATTTAGCTCTATCCTTATCACTAACTGAAGGATTTGTTGAATTTAATGCATTATCGAAATCATTTGCTGTAACTTCAACATCAGTTACATCATGATTATCTTCATTTATATTTTCATCTAAATTTTGAATACCTGTGAAAATTTTCCTTTTAAGTGCAATAACACTGGCTTCTCTGACCAATGATGATAAATCTGCACCACTGAAATTTCTACATCGTTCATCGTGTGCAATATTATGTAAATCAACATCAGATGAAATTGGTGTACCATTTGATTTAATTAAAGTTTTCATAATCTCTAATCTTTCATTTGCATTTGGTAATTCAATATAAAGTGTTTTATCCAATCTACCAGGTCTAAGCATTGCAGGATCAATCATATCAGGTCTATTAGTTGCACCAATAACAAAAATTCCTCTTCTATTATTTAATCCATCAAGTTCAGTTAATAATGTGTTAACAACTCTTGATGAACTTTCACTTAAACTCGAATCTCTACGTGGAACTAATGCATCTAATTCATCAAAAAATATAATACATGGTACACTTGCCCTTGCCCTTGCAAAAACTTGTCTAACTGATCTTTCACTTTCACCGACATATTTATTTAATAATTCAGGTCCCTTAACTGATATGAAATTAGCCTTTGATTCATTTGCAACTGCTTTAGCTAATAATGTTTTACCACAACCTGGTGGCCCCCACATTAGAACACCTGCGGGTGCACTAATACCAACACGTAAATAAATTTCAGGACGTTTGATTGGTTGAACAATAGCCATATGTAATTCAATTCTAATTTTACTTAATGCACCAACATTTGCCCATGAAACATCTGGCACGGTTGCAAAACCTTCACGTTTAGCAGTTGGTTGAATAGTTGGTAATGCAGTTAAGAAATCTTCACGTGTAATGGATAATGGTTCAAGTTGTTTTGATGTAAGTGGTTTTGGATGTTTTTCAAGGAATTTTTGAATAACTGAAAGTTCCTTTGTCGTTGATGTTGTTGTTGAATGAATTGGTGATTTAACTTCTTCTTCAAGTAATGATGATGGGTTAGATGGTGTTAATGGAGTAGTTAATGGAGTTTGGAAGTTTTCAATATCTTCATCATTTTCCATTTCTATATCCATATCAATTTGTTCCTCTAACTCTGATGGTAATTTACCTTCAGAATCTGATAATGAACTGAAAATTCTTTTAATTGCAGCAACACCAGCAGATGTAACTAATGCCTTTAAATCTGCACCAACAAAACCCGGTGTCATTTTTGCCAGTTCCTTTAATCCTAAATCACCGGATATTTTTAATTTACTCGTCATACTTTCTAAAATATGCATTCTTGCCTCTTCACTTGGAACATTAATACTAATTTCTCTATCAAATCTACCAGCTCTTCTTAATGCAGCATCTAAACTATCGGGACGATTAGTTGCACCAATAACAATAACTGGTTTACCATTAGTATTTTCTAAAGTTAATTCATCCATACAAGTTAATAATTGTGCAACAATTCTTCTTTCCATTTCTCTTTGTGCACCACCATCTCTTTTAGGTGTGATTGCATCAATTTCATCAATAAATATTAAACATGGAGCTAATGATTTTGCTTCATCAAATAATTCACGTACTTTTTTCTCAGATTCACCTGACATACCACTAACAACACTTGGTGCACTAATATTTATAAATGAGACACCTAAATCACCAGCTAATGCATTAGCAATTGTTGTTTTACCACAACCTGGTGGACCATGTAATAAAACACCGCGTGGAGGTTGAATACCTGTTGATGTATAAATTTCAGGATGTAAAACTGGCATACCGACAACTTCCATTAATTCTGCAAAAACATCATCTAAACCACCAAGTGATTTAAGTGACATCTTTGGTGGTGACCTATCTACTTTAACACGTTTTTTACCATTATCTTGGTCTTTATTACGTCTTTTCTTTGATGATTCCTTCGGTGATTCCTTGGATTGTTCTTGTTCCTTTTCTTTATCCTTACCATTCTCACTTTCTTTGTCTTGTTCCATGTTTTTCCATAAACTAACAATAGATTTATTAGCAAGATTTAAATCAGTTACTTCCATTAATTCATTTACTGGAGTATCATTTGATGGTATGTCAGAATTATTTAAACCTAATGTTGACATTTCCTCAGCTTCTTCATCCCTAATTTCGGACCATGTACGTTCAATACTTTTCCCCAATATATCCATTTTCATGCGTCCGAGTCCTTTATCCTTAAGTCTTATATATTGAGATATTTCGTCAAATGATAAATCTTTAGCCAATGCCATAGAAAATGCTTCATTTGATGAATCTGCCTTTGGTTGTGACTTTAAAGTATCTGTTTTATCATCTAATAACTGTAAAATATGATTATAAACTTTATTATCTAAATCTCTTTGAATGAGACCTGGCTTAGTCTTTTGTTTGGACATTGTTCTCTGACTATATCTAATCAACTGCAACTCTAAAGATAGACCTTTCACTGATATAGAAAAAAAATTCATGAAATTGAAATATTTTTTTTTGTTTCAGAATTTTTTCCTCAGCTGAAACCACTTGCGCAGGGTTCGAAATGGTGTCAGTGGCTACAAGACAGTTTTTTAATACAATAATTGCATGTATAAGAGGTATATGAGTTATATAAAATGATAAATATCAACATGATTAATGACTTTAACTAAAATCAGCAACTTCGATTCTAGTACATTCACCCTTTTGAACAGCCATAACACATCTTTTATAATCAAAAGCTACTTGCCAAACTGCACCATCAATATCTTCAACCATATTACGTATAAATTCACCAGTTTTAGCATTCCATAATTTAAGCATTCCTTGACTACCTGAGACAACTCTATAATCATCATTTTCAACACAAGTTATTGCAGATGTATGACCTCTAAGAACATGGCGTGGTACACCAGTATCAGGATCCCAAATTCTAACAGTTGAATCTGCTGCTGCACTTACAAGTACATTAGGTGATGATGATATTAATCCAACTAATATTGTATGACCTTCTAATATAGCTGTACATTCACCTGTTGATAAATCCCATATTCGTACAGTATTATCTGCTGAACCTGTATATGCCCTATTTCTAACAACATCATAGACACAACTATAAATTCTATCAGTATGACCATTAAGTACATGTAAACATTCACCTGTTGTTAAATCCCAAACTCTAGCAGTTGCATCATAACTGCCACTAATTAAGATACGACCATGACCAGCAACGGCTCTAACAGATGCAACATGACCTTTAAGTACAAATAATAAATTAGGATTTGTATTTGCATCTAATTCAATTGGTGTTGTTGAATTTGTTGTTAATGGTAATTTCCAAACATACAGTGTTGTATCTCTTGAACCCGTTATTAATAATGGTTCAGTTGGGAAAATAATTGGACGTCCCATAACGTCTGTACCTATTTGTTGTGGTTCAATAATTTCAAGACATCTAACAGTTGATGTATGACCTTTGAAAACGTGTGTACATCTACCAGTATCTAAATTCCAAATACGAACTGTTCTATCAGTTGAACCTGATGCTAAAATATTTTTATAAAATTTCATTGCCCAAACACCACCTGTATGACCTTTCAAAGTATGACGTAGAGAACCTGTTGATGTATTATATATAAGTATTTGATTTGTGTTTGAACCTGCAGCAATTTTATCTTCATCCAGTTGCAGACATGTAACAACATTAAGTATTTCACCTGTTTGTAAAGTATAACGTTTTGGATTATATGAAGAATCCATCCAACGTTTTAAAACTCTACGTCGAATATCATAAACTATTCTTGATGGGAAATCTTTTTCCTTTGATAATTCATCCTCTGTTATAAGACCTTCCTTTAATAATAAACGATTCCATAATTCAGGGTGTGTTGTTGCCAGTTGATTCCATTTACGACATACAGCAGAAACTGATCGCAGGTCTTCACTTGGTAAATGTGATAATATTTTAACTGAAAGTTCTGGTGGTAAACTTGATAAAATATCTTTCCTTAATAAATTTCCTAATGCTGCATGAACTGTTGATAACATTAATCTAGGAGTTTTCTGCATAAGGGCAGCCCATGTGGTCTCTGATATATCAAGAGGTAAAGGTGGAGGTGAGGGAAGAGGAGAAATGGGAGACTGTGGATGAGTATTAGGTCTCTTAGTTGGATTAGAGGGTGGTGTAGATGGGTGTTTCATTGTCCTAGGATGAATAGAAACTGGTTATAGATATACAATATCGATGTAGCAGTAATATAGTAATAACAATACGTATTATGGCTATTCGTCATCTAAAAATTGTTGATAAACCCACCACTGAGTGGAAAATCTGGAAATAATTAGCAAAGTTACGTAATACATGATATAATTGCTTAAAGTGGTAGCAATTTGCATGATATTACTATCATGTTGTCTTCTTCCTCTTGAGGGATGGAACTAGAGGAGCATTACATGGCTAATTGATGTTTCATTGTTTCATATTTAATAATAATTAAAAATTTTATTGTTAAAAATGTATAATCTTACATAGCAAAAAGACTTACCAACTTAACACCTTGATAATCACAAACACTAGCAATGAAGAATATTTAACTGATTCAAGCAACAGTTTTTGCTTCCTTTGTAGCTTTAACTAGAGGTTTTAAAACTTTACCAACTTTAACCTTTGGTTCCTTATTTTCTTTACCACTTGCTTTAACTTTTTCCTTAATATTTACTTTTTTAGCAACTGAAATGGGTTTTAGTGCAGACTTAAGTGCAGATTTAAGTGCTGGTTCGGCAGTAGGCTTAGTAACTGGTTGGACTGCAGGCTTTGGTTTTGGTAATATTGGCTTTGGAATTTCATACTGGTTGAGTTTTTCAACATAATCAACTAAATGAAGATAATTCACTTTCTTTGGAGGGAACCTGGCATTATCCTCTTCTCTTTCTTTTCTTTCTTTTTCAGCCTTTTTGAACAACGTTTTTCTTCTCTTTTCTCTGTTATTTGAGTATGCCCAAAATTGAGGGATATCATCATAACTGTAACAACCATCAGTATTGGAACTGTCAATTATTTCATGGAAACGTTCTTCGGTTTCAACGTCAACTTTGGCAAAAGGAACATTATCAAATAATTTACCAAAATTACCCATTAAGCATGGAAAATATTATAAACAAATTCAGCTTCAAAATAACTACCTACAAAATCCTTTTTAACTCTTTCAGTCATTTCATTCATTGCAGTTTCAAATTTTGTTTCAAAATATTCTTTCCAATCATTAACTGAATCATCAAGATCCTTAAGTATGAGTCTACGTGTTCTTTCATACTCTTCCCGTCTTTTATCATCTTCCATATATAAGTATGCAAATTGCATCATATTATATAATTCTATTTTTTCAGGATTTCTCTCAGGATCGTAATCACAGATTTTGTAGTAATATTTTGTCGGAATATTTTTAAAGTGAAAAATTGGATCTTTTTCAAACAAATCTTCCTCTTTTTCCATGGTGCTTTAAGTAAGAAGATTATCAAAAGGAATAAAGCAAAAGAAAGGAAGACAAGTGATAAGAATTGGGAGGCTCATCATATAGAAGTGGTTTATAAACGCGTTTTACATTGCCAAGATCTTATCAGTATATTTACTATAAAGGTCTCTATTGATATTATAATAATAATACCACTTTAAATAGCTAATGATAGTTTAGATAATATATAGCAAATCATTAATTAAAATTATGTATTCAGTTTTTCAACTATACTTACTTTGTAGCAACGGTACTTACTTTCTTTGCAGACTTAACTGGAACCTTTGATGCTTTAGAAACTTTAACTTTTGGTTTCAGATTCTTCTTTACCTTTACTTTGTCTTTTTCTTTTACATTTACTTTTTTAGCAGCTGATATAGTTTTGAGACCAGATTTAGGTATATTCTTGGCTAAAGACTTAATAACTGGCTTAACAATTGGCTTAGCAGATGGCTTAATGACTGGTTTAACAACAGATTTTGGAATTTTAAGCTGATTAAGTTTCTCAACATAATCAACCAAATGAAGATAATTTGGAGGATTCAAAGCATCGAACTCTTCCTTTTGCTTCTTTAATTTTGCGGCTTTATCAAGCATTGATTTGATTCTCGTTTCTCTGTTTTCGGAATATTCTTCAAAGTCTGCAAAATCATCAAAACCACTTTGGCTATTATCATAACTATAGTCGCAACAACTATCAAGAGAATCATAGAAACGTTTTTCAGTTTCAAGATCAAGTTTTGCATATGGAATAAGATCAAATAATTTACTAATATCACCTTCCACCCATGGTGATTTCTCCCAAAAAATTTCAAATTCCCCGTGAGCTAAAAATTCTGCTCTAAGTCTATCATCCATTGTTTTCATTGCAGTTTCAAACTTGGTTTCAAAATATTCTTTCCAATCTTTAACTGAATTATCAAGTCCCTTAAGAACAACTCTACGGGTTTTCTTGTACTCCTCGTATCTTTTATTATCTTCCAAGTATAAATAAGCAAATTGCAACATATTGTATAATTCTCTTCTTTCGGGGTGTTTATCTGGATCAAATTCACAGTGCTTATCATAATACTTACCTATCTCTCGAATATCAATAAATTCGTGAACAAGTTCTTCTTTAAACCAGTCTTCTTCTGTTTTTTCCATTGTGTTTAGTTACAAAGAGCTATGCCAAAGAAAGCAAAGAAGAAGATAAATAATAAAGATAAAATGATAAGAATAAGGAGGCTCATCAATACCATACATAAAAGATAACGCGATTTAGTTTACTAATTGAATCGTTCTATTATACAAATTATTAACAACAAATCTCTTAGAAAAGAACTCTCTTTTAGATGGTTTGAAGATGGTAGAAGAATTGGATATATCTTTTAAGCTTCGGCTGATTTGGTGGTCTTTTTGGTAACTTTTGGTTTAGTAACTTTGGCAGTGATAGTATTGGCTTTTGTAACATTAGCTTTGGCTGCAGATTCAACAATTTTCACTACCTGTGGCTTTAGTTCAGGAACTTTTTTGATTTCATTATTCAATTTCTCAATAAAGTCTAATAAATGTTTATTACCTTTAAGTTTAGCTTGCATTTCTTCACCTTGTATAATTGCTTGTGCTTTTTTTTGCTGTTTTGCAGTCTTCATGGCCATCAACTTAATTCTTATTCCTCTATCGTCCATATATTCAAACCAAGCTGGAACTTCGCAATCTTTACATCCTCCATTAGTCCATAAATCATATACATTTTCATATAATCTTTTTTCTTCTTCAACATTGAACCTTGAGTATGGATTGAGTGCATAAAGTTTGTCTAAATTACCCATAATAGTGGGTACTATGTCAGAGATTAAACACGCTTCATCATCGTAATCTATGTATTTCTTTCTATCCTTTTCACGAATTTCATCGACGGTTGGGTAAAATTTAGTTTCAAAATATTCTTCCCATGTACCAACAGTGTCATCTAATTCCTTCAAAACAACTTTACCTGTTTTTTTATAGTTTTCAAATCTATTATCATCAGACAAATATAAACTTGAAAAATTTGCCATATCAAACAGATGCTTCTTTTCAGGGAATATTTCTGGACGTAATCGTGTATCTATGTTTCTCAAATTATTACGACTGTAAAGAAAAAACTTACTTGGTTCTGTTTCAGAGTAATCACAGTATTTCTGGTCTTCCATGTTTTGTAGTTGTATGTATAAGAAAAGAAATAAGAAAAGAAAGTATATTAAATTGTAATACAAAATCAACGTTTTAACTGTCAAATTGTTCACTGAAAAATTTCAAATTTAATGACGCGTAGATAAGAAAAGACGTGTCTCTATTTTGACAGGATCGATATTATAACTTTAGGATTGATATTCATTATATATACGGTCTATATACATCATTAAACAAAGTTTCTTTTTTAGTCACTTTACCTTCAGTTACCTAATAGCTATTGACAAGTTAAATAATATATAGCAAATCATTAATTAAAGTAAAATATTTAGTTTTTCAACCGATATACTTACTTTTTAGCAAAGATGTTTACCTTTTCTGCGAGTTTAACTGGAACCTTTGATACTTTAGAAACTTTAGCTTTTGGTTTCATGTTCTCTTTTCCATTTACCTTGACTTTTTCTTTTACGTTTGTTTTTTTAGCAACTGATATAGGTTCAAGTGCAGCTTTAGGTGTAGTCTTAGCTGAAGGCTTAACAACTGGTTTAATAACTGGTTTAACAACTTGCTGGACTACAGGCTTTGGAATCTCATACTGATTAAGTTTCTCGACATAATCAACCAAATGAAGATAATTTGGAGGATTCAAAGCCTCTAGTTCTTCCTTTTGTTTCTTTAACCTTGCAGCTTTATTAAGCATTAATTTGATTCTTCTTTTTCTATTCTTGGAATATGCATTAAAGTTTGGAATATCATCATAACTATATTCGCAACCATCAACAGAATTATAGAAACGATTTTCAGTTTCAAGATCAAGCTTCGCATATGGAATCATTTCAAATAACTTCCCAATATCACCCATGGCCCAAGGTAAACTCTCATAAACCAAGTCATCTTCCATACTATAGTCGCCATCTAAAAATTCCGCTCTAAGTCTATCATCCATTGTTTTCATTGCAATTTCAAACTTGGTTTCGAAATATTCTTTCCAATCTTTAACTGAATCATCAAGGTCCTTAAGAATGACTCTACGTGTTTTTTCATACTCTTCCCGTCTTTTGTCATCTTCCAAATATAAATATGCAAATTGCATCATGTTGTATAATTCTCTTTTCTCAGGATGTCTATCTGGATCATATTCACAGAGCTTATCATGATATTTACCTGGTATGTAAATAAATTGAGAAACAGGGTCTTTTTCAAAAACGTCTTCCTTTTTTACCATTGTTGTTAGTTTAAAATGCTATGCAATAAAAAGCAAAGAAGAATGCAAGATAATTAATAAAGATAAAATGATAAGAATAAGGAGACTCATCAACACCATATAAAAGATAACGCGACTAAACTAACTTAATCTTCTATTCAAAAGTTTATACTACATAATGTTATCGATAATATACATAGGATTAACAGTCGGTTTATAGCCAGGAGAGAACTTCTAAATAATTGACTTGTTTGGTGTTATTTGTTTGGGTAACTTTTGGTTTAGTGACTTTTGCTGCAGGTTTAGCTTTGGTAGTTTTAGCTTTAGCTTCGGTTGTGACAACCTTAATTACTTGTGGGTTTGGTTCGGGTTCTTTTTTAATTTCATTATTCAATTTCTCAATAAAGTCTAATAAGTGTTTATTACCTGCAAGTTTAGCTTGCATTTCTTCACCTTGTATAATTGCTTGTGCTTTTTTTTGCTGTTTTGCAGTCTTTATGGTCATAAAATCAACTATATCTTCTCTATTGTGCATATATTTAAACCAATCTGGAACGTCTCGGTCTCTACATCCTCCATCATTCCAACAATTTTTGAAAATCTTATATAAACGTTCTTCCTCTTCAATACTGAACCTTGAATACGGATTCATTGCATAAAATTTGGTTAAATTTCCATCTATGTATGTCATTACATCAAAGACATATATATATTACTTCATCTTCTGAATCGTGATGTTTCTTCCTATCTTTTTCACGAATTTCTTCAACTGCTGGGTAGAATTTAGTTTGAAAGTATTCTTCCCATGTACCAACAGTATCATCTAGTTCCCTTAAAACAACCTTGCCTGTTTTTTGGTAATTTTCATGTCTATTATCATCAGATAAATATAAACTTGAAAAGTTTGCCACATCAAACAGATGCTTTTTTTCTGGAAATATTTCTGGACGTAATAGTGTATCTATATCTCTCCAGTTGTTACGACTGTAGAGAAAAAACTTACTAGGTTCTGTTTCATTGTATTCGAGGTATTTTTTGTCCATAATTGGTTTGCTGTATAAGAAATAAAGGGTAAAATTGAAAAAAGAAGATAAAAGAATGTAGAATAGATAGATAAAACAAGAATTTCGTGTCACTTTTTAACGGTTTTTAATTTTACGCGTAAATGTTCCTAATAGCTTATAGAAGTTATATAATACTGGATTCTATATAGAAAAGGACTCTTTTATAAATAGTTCATGGATTGATTATGGGGGTTAGATCACTTGAATATTTCTTCTAAGCTTTGACTAATTTGATAGTCTTTTTGGTAACTTTTGGTTTAGTAACTTTTGCTTCAGTAGTCTTAGCTTTAGTAACTTTAGCTTTTGCTGCAGGTTTAACTTTGGTGGTCTTAACTTTTGCTGCTGTTTTGATAACTTTAACCACTTGTGGCTTTGGTTCAGGTTTTTTTCTAATTTCATTATTCAACCTTTCAACAAAATTTATTAAAAATTTACAACCTCCAATTTCGGATTCCATTTCCAAAAATGTTTGTTTCAAAGATTCTTTCTGTTGTTGTGTCTTTTTAGTCATTAACTCAATATTTTCATTTCTATTATCCGTATAATCAAACCAATCTGGAATCTGATCTTCATCAAAACCCATTTCAGCCCAACAAATCTCAACAATATCATATAAACGACTTTCTTCTTTAATACTAAACCTTGAATATGGATTAACTGCATAAAGTTTATTTAAGTCACCCTCAAAATATGGCAATATCTCTTCGATAAAAGAATTCTCTTCATCTGATTCGATATATTGTTTTCTATCCTTTGCACGCATTTTGTTAATCTCTGAAACACATCCATGTTGTTTTGAATTAAAATATTCCTCCCATGTATTGAAAGAGTGAGTTAGTTCATTCAGTACAACTTTACCTGTTTTCAAATAATTCTCATATCTTTTATCATCAGACAGATACAAACATGAAAAATTTGCTATCATATAAAGAGGAAAGTTTCTTGGATCTCTTTCATAACGTAAAAGTGTATCTATTTTTCTCAAATTATTACGACTGTAAAGAAAAAACTTACTAGGTTCTGTTTCAGAGTATTCACAGTATTTTTCGTATTCCATTGTTCGTAGTTGTGTATATATGAAATAAAATGGAATAAGAAAGTATACTAAAATGTAATACAAAATCATTGGTTTTAACTGTCACAATTTCCAGTGAAAAATTTCAAATTTAATGACGCGTTGATAAGCAAAGACGTGTCTCTATTTTACAATTAAGGAGTATATTAATATGATTGGTATTGATTATACATGATCTTTATATTTTATTGAACAAAGTTCCTCTTATAGATTATTTCTTCTTTTTGGTAACTTTACCCTTAGTTACCTTTTCACTACTATATTTATCCATTATAGCTTGCATTGTACTATTTTGACGATTTCTATTTTCACTGATTTTCCTTGCAAGTTCTTCAAAACTATCGCATCCTTCATCCTTTACATATTTATCAGCTGCCTTTTTCTCCCTTAATGCTTTACGTTCCATCTTTTTCACCCTTTGTTTCCTCTCAGAGGTATATTTAGAAAATTGTGGTATATCTTCGTCCTTTAGTTCACCCTTTTCAATGAGTTTTTCGATTATTCCATACACTCTCTCTTCTTCTTCCTTACTAAATTCTAAATGAGGAATTCTTTCAAATAATTTCTCTACATTACCCTTAACATCAATCATTTCATCTCTAATATCATCAAGTTCTTCCTCGCTATTTTGATATTGTTTCTTATCTTCAGCAATCATATCTTTAGTAACTTCCTTAAATTGTGTTTGGAAATACTCTCTCCAATCAAAATTTTCATCATTTTCAACTTCCTTAACACTTACTACACCTGTCTTATCATATCTTTCACGTTTCCTTTCATCAGATAAAACTAAATAAGCTAATTGTATTTTATCAAATTCTTCTCTTTTACCTGGTGCTTTATCAGGATGATATTTCAAACATTTTTTACGGTATGCAACAACTATATCTCTCTTATTTGAATCTGATGATACACCTAGTATCTCATATGGGTTTATGTTTTCCATTGGTTGTGTTATGAAAAGAAGTAATAACCATTAAAAAAGTGAAATTTGCATTTAGGTAGGGTGAAATTTTATGTAACGCGTCTTTAATATGACAGCTCTTGTTTCAGGGTATTGTGATTTAATAATCCTATTTACTTACATAGATTATAGAGATTATGTGTTCATTTTATAACTTAATTGTATAATTTATGAGCCATATGTAGTTAATACTGTAAAAAAAGAACAAAATATGTAAAAAAATTATTTTAATTGTTTTTTACAGATAAAATAATTTAGAAAAAGTTAAACAAAGCTGTACCTTTATCATTTTAAATTAACAATTTCCTAAATTATAACTATTTTTGATCTTTTTTAATTTACTATCGTATGGCAAGTGCATATAAGATAGTCAATATCAAATATCAAGAGTTATAGAGCAATTTTGAACATACTAGTAACAATCAAACTTTTCAACATTCCAATACTCACGACACAATATTTGTCATAGTCGATTATACAGTGTATTTAACAAATACTTCACTTAACTTTATTTTATTAAAACAAAAACCTTTAATCAATTACTCTACAATCTATTGATTCTATATATCAATTTAACTATTTATAAATATACAATCTAAAACTATCTAGATTCTTTTAACTGGACCACCCGGTGAAGTAGCCTTTCTAGCAGTTAAAACTTCAACACCATCTTCAGTAACAAGTAACGTATGTTCAAATTGTGCACTTGGTTTACCATCAGCAGTTGTTGAAGTCCATCCATCAGGCCACATAACATCTCTATAAGAACCTAAATTTAACATTGGTTCAATTGTAAAACAAATACCTGGAGTACATACACCAATTGCTTTATTTTTAGCATAATGAGGAATTTCAGGTTGACAATGAAATAATTGATTAACACCATGACCACAATAAGTTCTAACAACTGAAACATTATTATCATCTGCAATTTTTTGAATTATATTACCAAATTCACGAACTGGTAATCCTGGTTTAACAGCTTCAATACATTTATCTAATGATTCTCTAGTTGTTTCAACTAATCTAACTAAATCAGGATTACTCTTTGCCTTATCACCAACATAATAAGTTTCATTTAAATCAGCATGAAATCCATCTTTATAAAATGAAACATCAATATTAACAATATCACCATCAACTAATTTTCTCTTATCTGGAATACCATGACAAATAACTTCATTAACTGATGTACAAACAGATTTTGGATAATTAAAATAATTTAATGGTGATGGATATCCACCTCTTTCAATACTTGCATTATGAACAATTACATCAATTTCATCAGTTGTAATACCAGGTTTAACAGCTTCACCTGCTAAATCTAAAATTTCTCTACCTAGTTTACAAACTTCTCTCATTTTTTCAATTTCATCAGGTTTTAAAACACGAATTTTATTTGTTCTATCATTCTTTAATTCACTTACTGGTTCACCATTAAATGCATAATCTGGTTTGGCAATTGAATCTGGAACTGGTCTTCTTGGTGAAAGTGGGAAAGCTGGTTTAACAGTACCTCTATATGCAAATTCTGGATATGGATCATAACTTTCAACACCTTCCTTTGGGTGAATTGCCTTATGTTGAGCAAATGATCCACGGAAACATATTGAATTACAGAAATAATTTTGCATTCCGGCTTTAAGACAAATTGGACATTTTAAATTAGATGTAGTTTTCTTACCACAATTTGGTGCTGCACATGTTTTAACAGTTGACATAGTTACTCAAGCAATGTATCTGTTTATAGAATTATACTCAAAAAGAAGCTTAATCCAACAATAAGAAAAATAAAGAGAAGACCTTCCCATAGTAAAAATACATGAAATTGAAAATGACCGTGAAAAATTTTATTTTCAAACCATCTTCATTTTTGATATCATGAATGTTGAATGTTATATCGATTTTATTAACTTCTGTTAGGACATAGTAACACATATCTATCCACATACACTATATACTATGACTACTAGAGGGTTTGTAAAGCTAGAGATTGCCCTTCCAGAAGTTGCTAATTTGCCATCATCAACACATTGTTGTTATGTCAAACCACATACATCAAAACTACCGAATCAACAACAAGATAATACATGTTCATTATTTGTTGTTAATCCATTACCTCAACCAATGTGGACACTAGCATCAGTGAGGACGATTTTCCGTCAAATTAGTTCTGCAAGTCATATATCAAATGTTTTATTACATGATTGTATTGACGAATCACGTGTATCTTCAATAGGTAGTGGAGTTAATTATGATTTACATATTAATTTAAGTATTTTAAGTAATCCAGATTTAGGATTACCATTAAGTGAAGAAGAAATGTTACCATTTGGTACGAGTGTTGTAACATTTGTTGATAGAGATGGATTAGAATTATTTTTAACTAATTTAACAAATATTAATAATAATAAAAGTAAGAAAAAAGATAAGATAATAACATGGAAGGGAGATGAAAATGTTTTATTTGGATTTGAAAGATATTCTAAGGTACAGAATTTAGTTAATAGAGATGAAATGGAGAAAATTGTTGCCAAATCACTTTTAGATTTCCAAAATCGTGAAAAGGAAGCAGAGGATGATGTTAATAATTTAAAGAATATTGTTGATGAAGATGGATTTACATTAGTTGTTGGACCACAACGTAAGACTAAATCTGAAATCTTAGGTTCATTAAGAAAAAAGAAATTAGAAAAAGATGTTATAACTACAAATGATAAGAAAGAAAAGGAAGATTTCTATAGATTCCAAATAAGAGAACGTAAGAAACAAGAAATGGGTAGTTTATTAGCTAAATTCAGGGAAGATCAAGAAAGAGTTAAGTTAATGAGACAAAGACGTAAATTTAGACCATATTAAGTTAGTTTTTATATTGTATATTGTATAATATATTTACTTAATTTATAATCTCCCACCAGGAGTTTCATAATCATCAAATTTATGTGAATCACCAGTATCATCAGTTTCTTCAACTTGTCTAAGCATAAGTGAAGGTGATAATCCTAATTCATTTAATTCTTTGAAAACAACAACAGGTTTTTCATCATATCTTAAAACTCTTTCCTTATCACCTCCATAACAAATAACTAAAACATAATTTCTCCATTCACTACGATCTAATCTATGACTACGCATTGCAGCTTGTAATATTTTATAACATGGATCTTCAGTTTTAGCACGTAATTGTCTTAATGTATCATTACCAGGATCATCATTTGAATTATTTTCAATTTGTTCATGAGTTGAACGTCGTGATGATGAACGTCTATTTTCAGTTGGTGTTTGAATAGATTGACTGTGATTACTATTTGAACTTGGTGGTGGTATAATTTTATCACTAGTTGATGATCTTTTCCTTAAAAATTCAGCTCTTAATGGTGATTGTACAGGTGTAGTTGATTTTGATTTTGGGGTATTATTATTAGGTTCAATCGTTTTATTATCTACAGGTTTTGGTAAAGGTTTTGTGTCTAGAATATCTTTTAAAACTGGTAATATCTCTTCACGTAGTTTATTTATTTTAGAAACTAATGAATGATAATCTTTATTTCTATCCCTTTCATCATTTTTAACTTTATTTATTAATTTAATTGAAGTCTCATCAACTATACCTTTAGAAATTGATTTAATTAATGAAGTTGCAATTATAGTTGTCTGTAATTCAGATAATATTGGATGTTTACTATCATAAATACCTAATGATAAATCTTTTTCAACAATTAATTCACTTATATTATTTAAAATTTCTAATCTTAATCTTAAATTTTCAATACCCATTTCCTTTAATTCTTCACTATTTAACATTGGTAATGTAATACCAGTTATATTATGAATTCTAAATGATTCAAGTACATTATCTGGATATTTATTGTTTTTTAACCATAATAACACTTGATCGTTCTTCCACGTAAACATTGCTTACTGAAGTATATATTGTTGATGGTTCATTTAATCAACACATGCATGATATAATAAATCTACTTCACTAAAAATAGATCTTTAGATGATAAAATACGACTCGTCGTCTATAAAATATCACACCTTCCTAATCGGGTAATCTCATCGCGTTTATTGACATTTTGCCGTATTGGGTAATCTAATTGAATTTATTAAAATTTAAACAAAGCAATTTACTTATTTTTATAGTTTTGCTATTATTTTTTTGTGCCCAATGAATTTATTGGATGATAAAATAGATAGGTAAAAAGTTTATTTGTTTAAAAGTATAAGAAGTTAGTTTAATCAGAGTCTTATCATTATTATTTATCATTCAATAGTTTTAGTTTCTTTAAGTCAAATCATTGATCATGCTTACGGATATATCTAATAGTGTGAATAACACGAATATAAATACAAATTTAAATACACATGTGTCAAATGGAAGTTTAAAGCCATTAAAGATAGTAAGTCGTACTAATCACCAATTATACAACGATGAGAATATAAATCCAATATTAGTTAAGTTAAATAATGTTAGAAAGCAAAGTAAATTTAATAATAAATCCAATATCAGGAAAATTAATACTGATAATAATTTAAAAATGTTAGAGATGCCAAATTATAGATTTAATAAAATTATTAATAATGAAAATAATGTTATTTTTCCATTTTATGAATGTCCATTAAAAACTGATAATGTTTATAAAAATAATGAACTAAAATTAGATTTTACTGGTGACATTACATTTTTCAAAAATGTCACTAAGAAATATTGTAATCCAATTAAATTTAAGTATATTAAGCAAGAGAATGTTACAAATATGAATGATGATCCAATGAAAGATTTTTTTATGCATGGTAAGGATGATAATAAAATTAAGTTTGGTGACAATGTTGTTTTAATCAATGGTAATGGTACACATTCAATGATTCGTGATGTTGAATTTCAAAGTGAGTTTGGATTCAAAGAGAGTGATGAAATTGAGTATAATGAAAATGATGAAATTTTATATGCAAGTGATGAAGATGAGGTTAGTAGATTAGAGAATTCTGATTTAGATGAATCAATAGATAAAGATGAGAGTGAAAGTGATGAAGATATTAGTAGTAATAATAGTAATTTAACATTTGATCTTGATTTAGTAATGGATATGGATATGGATATGGATATGGATATGGATATGGATAATAATAGTTATAAAGAAGAAGAAGATGAAGATGATGATAATGAATTAATTTCACAAAATATTTCATCATCATTTGTACTTGATAATTTGAATGAATTTAAAAAAGCAAATATGATATCACCAACTAAGAGAACAGTTGTATTAAGTTCCAATAAGAATCATGGTAAGAGCAATAATATAATGAGTAGAGTTAATGATGATAGTCCAAAGAAACAAGAAACAATTTTACGTAAATTAAAGAATAATAGTTCACCAATTAAGAATCTTAAAACTCATAGATCAGGTAATATGATTAATTCTATTAAGAAGCCAAATCGTACAAATTATAGTAAATGGGATAGTTCAATGACTATTAGTGCCAAGGCAATTATGAAAATGGTTGATGATAGTCTTGTTTCAAGTGATACGGAAGTTTACAATCATTCATATAGTTATTTAGCAATTAAGAATTCTAATAATAAGGGTAAATCATTATTAGATAATATTAGTATTAATGCAGCAGATTTAATGTGTGCATTAAATGATGAGGAAGGAGATGTTGATTTAGATAATAATGAATTAGTTAATCAAATTCAAGGACTTGAAATCAAATAAAGTGATGTTTGTAAACATAAATAAAAAATAAAAATAAAAATAAAAAAATGATTCCCTATATTTTCAGTTCTCTAATTGTATATTGTATTTTTCTTTAATAATTAATAATAAAAAAACATATTTTCTAACAGTATTATATTATATGATGCTATAAAATGATGTATTTATTTAATATAAAGTAAAGTACAGACTATAATCAAGAAGTGATAGATTTAAAACCTATTATATTATATAGATTTTGGTATAACAACAAAACCTGGATCAGATTTACGTTCAGCACGCATATCTGCCTTATCCTTATAAACAGGTGATAATTCTACCTTAACTAACTCCTTAACTCTTGCAATTTGACCTGCTTGTTGAGGAGTAATTTTATGATAGACAGTTTGATGTCTTCTACGTAATCCCAAAGCATGTAAAGTTTCCTTGTACAAGCTTGGAAGACCGATAGTGGATCTGAGTTGTGTGACCTTGAAGTACTTAGCAGGAGCAGACATTGTCAGTGGTAACTAACCAAAAGATGTACCATCTACTCCAGTGAAAAATTGTTCAACTGTTAAAATTCATGTTGAGTTTTAAGGAAAGAGAGCGGAAAGTCTTAAACAGTGGTTACGTAAGGTATTATGACGTTTTCCAATTTTCAAATTTATTTTTATTTTTATTTTTTCATTTGGTGATGGCAATATTATTAATATTTACTACTACTAAACAGTTGATTTCAGAGACTGGCTTTCAGTAAACAAGTGGGTGAAGTGGTTTGATACATTGGATATACTATACACTCTGCAGTTTATCTCTTTCTTCTTTTATTTACTCTATCACTGTCATTCTCTCCTTAAGTTACAGTCTTTGGCTGGTTTGATTGTTTAATTAGACGGTTTAACCCCCCTTCATCTTTCTCCCATTTAAAGAGCCATGCTGGATCTTTTCAAAAATATAATATCAAGGAAAATCAGAGATAAAGAAGGTTCTGAATTGATATCTTCCGATTCATCATCTATCAATGAGACTAATAATGAAATCACTTCAATTAGTAACTCTACTTCAAATGGTGAACAAAATAAATCTTCAATTAAAGTACTATTAGAAATTCATCCGGAACTTGCGGAATATTACTCTGAATTACATGAAAGATATTTACTCTCTGATAAAATTGGTGATGGTGCATTCTCAGTAGTTTATAAAGCTTATGATTCAAAGGAGAATAGATATTTAGCAATTAAAATTATTAATAAATTATCAATGAAACCTGATCAAATTGCCTCAATTTTAAAGGAAATTGCAATTATGAGACAACTTAATCATCCAAATATTGTTAAATTATATAATTATCAAAATTCAAATGATTCTAAATATTGTTTCCTATTCCTGGAATATATCGCAGGTGGAGAAATATTTAATCAAATCATTAAATATACTTATTTTAGTGAAAATTTATCAAGACATATCTTAAGACAAGTGGCATTCTCTGTTAAATATTTACATGATAATGGAATTGTTCATCGTGATATTAAACCTGAAAATTTATTATTTGAACCTTCAACTTTAATTCCAAGATCAAATGATGAACAATTATTAGCTCGTAGAAAATCAGATGATGATAATAAAGTTGATGAAGGTAAATTTACAATTAATAATGGATCTGGTGGTATAGGTATTGTTAAATTAGCAGATTTCGGATTATCAACTCAATTACAAAATTCTTTAGCTAGAACCCCATGTGGTACAGTTGGTTATACATCTCCTGAACAACATATGAATGTTGGTTATGATAAAAAAGTTGATATGTGGGCATTAGGTTGTGTCTTATATACAATGGTTGTAGGTTTCCCACCATTTTATTCAAATACTCAAGATACTAATGATATTAATGAAAAAGTTATTAATGGTAAATATCAATTTCTTAAACCTTGGTTTGATGAAGTTTCAAATGAATGTAAATGTTTAATTTCAAATTTATTAACAGTTGATCCTCAAAAAAGATATTCAATTGAACAATTATTATCTGATCCTTGGTTAAATATTGGTTATGAAGATGATAATACAATTCAAAAAATGATGAAATCTTCAAATCCTGCTGATGATATACCAAAGACAACTTTTGATGATGGTTTATTTAAAACTTTTAGTGAAGATTTAATTAATACTGATAATGTTGGAGATTATTTTTCAGGTCATAATATAACTTGTGATGATGGTACTTTATTAACTCCAAGAGCTGAAGCTATCAAACTGGTTTTTGATACGGCAGGTTCAATGATGATATCACCAAATGATAATAATAATAATAATAATAATAATAGAGTTATAGATATTGTTAAACTTGAAAAACCAACTAAAGTTTTATCAAGTACTGATAGTATAAGTGATTTAGATTCAGATGCTTCAATTGAATTCAATGCTCCAGAAAATATCGTTACAGGTAATTCAGAAGATGATGACGACGATGATGATGATGAAGAGGACGAGGACGAAGACGAGGACGATGATGACGACGACTTATCGTTAGATTCTGAGGATGATACTGATGATTATCCAATCACTTTAACAACATTATCTAAAACAAAAAGTCCAATGATTCGTCGGCATTTGGTTGAATCATCAACTTCATCATGTTTATCACCTGTTCATAGTCATGCAACAACTGCTACTTTAACAACTCAAAGTACACAAAAATCACCATCATTAAAATCATTCAGATCGACTAAGTCAATCAAATCATTTAAATCAATTGATGAAAAACCTACAAAGAAAATTGCATTTATTGTTAGTGATAATGATAGTAAAAGAAGTGGTAGTATATCATCAGATTTATCAAATTTAAGTTTGAGTAGTGGTATGAGTACTAATTCCGGTATTATCAGATATGATTATTCAAATGCTGTTCATGATTATAATTATGATAACGATAACAATAATACTACAATAAATGATTATGATAATCATGGTGATAAAACTCCAATTGTCAGTGAAAGTTCAATTAAACATAAAGAATTTAGATCACGTTGTCAAACACATACCCCATACGTTTTCAAGGGAGAAAATGAAGATGTTGAAATTGATTTAAATAAATTAGCAAATTTAAATTTGAATCCATCTGAATCACTTGAAGATAAATTACAACAACATAGTGTTGTTCAATTACAATTAAATTCTGCAACAATTTTAAGTCGTCGTAATAAACAACGTGGAAATGAAGTTGCTTAGAGTTTAATATATTGTTTTTATTGTTACATTCCCATTCTTACATTTTCTATTAATTTATTCTTGCACTTCCATTTATTACATTCCCTGTCATTTTCTTTTCTTCTCTTCTCTTCTCTGTCTTTTACTTTTACTTTTACTTTTAGGTTTCTTTTCTTTCTTCTCTTCACCCATTGTCATTCCTTTCTTACTTTTTTGTCTATTATAGACACAATCTCTCATACTTAGCATACACATGATACATACACACATTATAAATTTATATAATTTTTTTTATAGCATTATAGCATTTGTATTTTTTAAACCTTCCTCCTTCATGGATTATATAAAACATAATCATCTATATTAACTGAATTATTATTAACAAGTTTAGCATTTTCCTTATCATTTGAATTATATCTTTCTAATCCTTGTTCAAATGAAGAAACCAGTCCACATTTTAAATGACGATTAGCAACTCTAAATGACATTTTCTCATCATCACCACCATTAACCCGTATAACTAAACATTGTGGTGATGCATTATTATCTTCTTGATTATTTTTGAAAAACTTAACATTTTCGGGTATTTGATTCCATGGATCTTTATCAAGCATTAAATAAAGACCTTCTAATATAACAATTTTAGTATTTGAATTAATTAAAACACCGGGATTAATTGGATCACCAACTGAATGATCAAATTGTGGTACTGATAAAAAGTTCCAGTTTTTCTTAAACAGTAATTCAACTAATTTAACTACATTATCACCATCAAATGATTCAGGACATCCACGTCTTGATATTAAATTCTGTGGTAATAATTTTAATGGTAAATGAAATCCATCCATTGGTACATGTACGGCATTGAGAAATTCGTGTGGGGTATTAAGTTGTTTATTAGACTTGTATATTCCAATTGATGTCTTTGAACCACCTTTACCAGTAATATATTCATCAGGTGTTATCCCGGACGGTATTTCCGAAGTAATATTAGCATTTTCATCATCATTATCATTATTAAGCATATTCACCAGTCGTTCGGCAGATGTAGTTTTACCACTACCAGGCGGTCCATATAATAATACTATTATTCTTTCATTTGATTCCAATGCCCTTCGTTTTAAAATATTTGCCAATTCATCAACTGAGATGTCCATGTTTTATTTTTTGAGCAGTTGAGTGAAGTATAGAGGTATTAAAACAAGAAAACCACACTTAAACATCGATAAGGAGCATTCATGATACGAGAAATTGTCATGAGATCAAATTCAAAACTTTTCAATTGCTTATACCTCCCTCATTGCCGCACGACCTTGTTCTTTACGCAACACTGGCCTCCGAAGAGTATAGTGTATAGTAGAGGTGATAACAGAGAGTATATAATGGATTCTATTATTATATATACATAAGTATGTGGTTAGATTATAAAGTAAATTAAAGTAACTAACTAATTAATAGATCAAACACGAGAGACTTTCCACAATCTTACACGACCAACGTCATTAGCAGTTGCAAGATAACCACCTGAAGGTGCCCAAGCAAGAGTTGATACACGACCCAATGGTGTTCTAGCAGTTGGCCAATTAGGAACAACTTTCCCACTTTTAACTCTAATCAATCGAAGTGCATCTCTTGTTGTACGACTTGCAACACATAAAATACTATTATCAGGTGAAAATTCAATACTTGAAATTGAAGTTGTTAAAACTCCAATTGCACGAATCAATTCCTTTGTTGATTTATTATAAATATGAACATAACCTGAATTACAACCAACTGCAATATATTTACCATCATTTGAAACCCTTATTGTTGTTAATCCAACTATTGAACCATCAGTCCATTTATTTATTAGTTTACCACCACCATTTGCACCTGCAGTAAATTCCCATATTTCACCATTACTTGTACCAATAATTAATATATTATTATTTAAGAAACAAAGATCTGAAACTATACCTTCAGCTTTAACTGCATGAATCCATCTACCAGTTTCAATATCCATTAAATGAACCCAACCACTTGAACCAACAACTGCTAATAATTCACCATTTGATGAAACGACAAATTTTTCAAATGATTTTTGTCTATTTTCACCAGAATAAAGTCTTGTAATTTTTTCAACTGCACCACCTTCAACTGACCATTTCATCATATATTTTCTA
This sequence comes from Pichia kluyveri, assembly GCA_030062975.1. Lineage (NCBI taxonomy): Eukaryota > Fungi > Ascomycota > Pichiomycetes > Pichiales > Pichiaceae > Pichia > Pichia kluyveri. Next base: position 1,921,945 of record CP125793.1, on the reverse strand, counting down.
CGACCACCTGATACAACAAATGTTTTACCATTATTATTTTGAACAAATGATGCACTATTAACAGGTGACTGTCGCATATGTAATGATGTAATCATTTCATTTTGACGTCCATCAATATGAAATACACGTAATGTACGATCTAATCCACCAACTAATAATAATGGTTGTGTTGGATGGAAACTTAATGCATGAACTGGTCCATGTGATACACGTTTAATATTTGCATCAATTAATCTTTCAACTGATATTTCACCATTTCCACCTTCCTCTGGTGCATAACTTCTATTTTGTGATAAAAATTCTTTCAATGGATTAGATGAATTAGTGACAATTGAATGTGATGCACTACCAATTTTATCAAATAAATTGGTATAATTACCTTCATTATTTTCATCATCAGAATTTAATTCAATATCTTCTTCATATTTATGTGCAGCCCATTCTGGTGCTGGGAATATGGAATTGTATTGTTTTTGTAATCTACCAATATATTCATTACCTGCAATAAATCTTTCCTCTTCTTGTTGACGTAATTTACGTGTTCGATCAACTGATGAAATATCAATATTTAATCTCTCATCATCTGAATCTTCCCATGCATCCTCATCAGATTCATCATTATCATTATCATCAGAATCATCAGAATCAACATCCATTTTATTTTCATCATCAACTTCTTCACCTTCAGAATCATTGAAAAATAATTGATCATCATCTAATTGACCAATTTCACTTTCATTATCTGAATCATCCTTCTCACTATCAAATCCATATTCCTGGTTACCCATAGAATCTAAGAATTCATCCCTATCGGAATCAGATTGAAATTCTAAACCTTCATCATCACTTTCTTCATCATCACTATTTAAATGTTCAACATTTCTTAAATTTGATGCAAACCCTTCAACATCACCGAAAACCAATTTTGCTAAATATTTTTCTTCAGCATCGGGCAATTTAACCTCGACTTGTTTATCATTAATAGTGACAGTCTCCATTACTCCTAGTTCTAACACAATTATTCAGCAAAAGACACTTTCAGAGGGTGTAAGAAGTGAAAAATCTGAAAAAAATTAAAATTTTTTTTTCCACTATGAAATTCCCAATATGGCAGTGAGGAAAATCAGCTTTTTCAATTTTACTGCATGATTATTATCGTTTGAATACTGGTGGTTTATGGTATTGAAGGAGAGTTTCCTACACTTCTTTTCACAACGAAATGGCTAATTACTACGATCCTCACACATACCGTATGTCACCTGCACTATTGCGTGCACGTCAACCCTATTTTGTTAGAAATATGATTGGTTTGGCCGTACTTATTGCAGTTCCTGTCTCAATTTACACATATACTTACAGATTCCTTAATCAAGATGATTTCGATGATATCCCAATTCCACCCCTTGATGATGCTACTATTAAGAAATTACAAGCGGAATATGAACACGAAAAGGGTAAAAACTAGTTATGTTGGTTATATTTATTATTATATAATAGTCTTGTCTTGTCTATAGTGTATTTATTTTTATGTTTATCAAAGAAAGAAACAATTAATTAAATTAAAGGTTATAATTACTTCTATATTGTTAATACTCCATAACTTTATTGGCAATATCATAAAATATCTTTTTCAAAACTAATCTACTTCTCTCAACATATTCCGTATTCAATAATGGTGTGATTTTAACCCTATTATCAGGTGCAAATTCATATAATTCATCAAAGAATTCAACAAGTTGTTCATCTTGAATAACTTTTAATCCATCCTTCATATTATCATATTGTAAATCACACCATTGTTGTTGAACTGTCAGTTCCGGAATTGTATGTTTATTTGACCAAACTCCTGAAGCTGCAACTGCATTAGCTTCAGATGTTAAAAATAATAATGTATTATGTGCAATTCCTGAAAATGCAAGTGTTGCATCTGTCATGGAAAATGTGTGCATGTAGATATTATTAAACTTTAAATGTGCATAATTATTGTTATCTTTCTTACCTGATACAATATTAATGTAATTCTTCCCATCATTTTCTGGAATATCTAAAAATGGAAATGAAAGATGATATCCAGTTGCAAATATTATATTATCAAAATCATCAACTATTAATCCATCCTCAAATTCAACACTTTTACCATCATTAATTATAGCTTTAATCCTAGCACATTTAACATATCCAATATTGGAATCGTTTAAAATATCATTCATCCATTTACCTGGAACTAGTTTATCATCAGTTACAGGCTTAGGTGGTTCAACTGTTGATTTATTCGTTGATAAGTAAACTTCCTTACATGCTGGAATTAAATATTGTAAGATATCAATTGCACTTATACTTGAACCAACCAATAATACTTTTTTACCACTGAAATCTTTGGCATTTCTAAAAGACCTTGTATGAATCAGTGCATTCGATGAATTATCACCTTTGAAAGATTTCAAATTTGATATCTTTGGAATAAAAGGAATGTTGAATCTCCCAGTTGATACCATAACTGCATCAAACACTTCAATCTTTATACCACCATCTTTATCTAATACATGAATAGTCCATTTACTAGTATTTTCATCCTTGTAGATTTTCTCTACTGATGAATTGAATCTAATATGTTTCTTCAATTCATTCACATCACAAAATTTTTCCAGGTATTCCAAAACTTGTTCATGTTTAATAAATGGGTAATATGGGTTCATCTCAACATTCGTATCACTTAACTCGATATCCTGTGCTGATGAAAACTTCATTGATCCTTCGGGAACATTTGAAAATAAATGATTATAAATGCCTGATTTATCCCACATATTCTTTGAAATCTTCATTGACTGACGGAACTGATATGGTTTATTATATTCTTCAATATCATATGGAAACGGTGGATCACAAGCTTCACTGTATCTCCATGTTCCACCAACTTCTGAACCTTGTTCAAATAATATTATTTCATCAAATGCACAATTTGTTGGAAGTTTCTTATTCTCTAAACTGTTATAACTATTTATAGTTGATGAACCATTTTTTGAAGTATGTAAAAACTCATTCAATGCAACCAACCCACTTGGTCCTGCGCCTATAACTGCTATTCTTTTAATGTCCATTTATTGTTAGGGCTAAAAAGAAATTGGAAAAGAAAGAACTTGTTATCAATATCACTCTTTAATTTGTATACCATGACATGTCGGGATTTCCTTATTGGGTTTTTCTATAAATTGTTCAAATACTTGAAGTCATACCCCACGGATCATTTTGTATTTACAAGTACGTTGTATTATATGTGTATATGATAGTTGCATTATGACACTAAAATAATAAATCGATCTACTGTTCATTGTTTATTGATGCATGAAATTTTCATTTTCATTGATTTCAAAAATTGAAAAGTTTCCTTTTACGGAACTGAACTCTTTCTTTTAGACAACATGACTCTCTGTGATGTGTGTACAGCTAAGGAATCCAAATACACCTGTCCAAAGTGTAAATGGAAGTACTGTTCATTAGTTTGTTTTAAAGATTTCAAACATAAAGAACATGATGAAGAAATTTTATCACAGAAGGAAGAACATGTAAGTGAAGAAAAAATTATTAAGGAAGAAGTCAAACCTACAGCTGAAGATGATGGTTCTGATCCAATGATGACTGAACTTTTGAAGAATGAACAATTTAAAGACTATATCTCATCACCTGTACTGCAGTTCCATATTCTTAGTATAATAGAAATCATCAACAATATAGGACTAACGAATGAATATTCAAAGGAAGGAAGGTTGGAAATCGCCAGTAGGAAACTGAATAACTTAAGAGAAGGTGGTTTGGAAGAAAATGAGTTTGTTGAGGAGTTTGTACAATGGTTATTACAATGGTTAGAAACATATAGAGAGAATAATAAATAAATACATTAATAAATATTACTATTATAATTGAAACTTGTACTTTGGAACACCTTTGATGTTTAAACCTGAAACATCAATCTTATACAAAGCAGCACCCAAATCATTATCATTTGGTTCATCATCAGGTGTTAAACTTGCAGTTGTAACATATAAAGTATTAAAATCTTTACCACCGAATATACAACAAGTAACATTTTTACTTGGGAAAATCCATTCCATATCAATATTACCATCTGGTGTGAAACGAACAACTTTATTACTACCCCATAGACAAACATATAAGTTACCATCTGCATCAATACATGAACCATCAGGTGTACCATTATTAACAAACCATGGTTCCTTTGAATTAATATCAACTTCATTAGTTTCAACATTATATTTATATCTATAAATTGTACCATCTGTAGAATCTGTCCAATACATCAAACCTCTAGTAATATCCCAATTAATACCATTTGGAATACCACAATCATTCCATAATTCAATTAATGAATTAGAATCTTTATTTGATAATTTCCACATTGATCCAAATTTACCAGTTTCTTCATAATCCATAGTACCTATCCAATAAGATCCATCTGGTGCAATTGAACCATCATTTGATCTTAATTGTAATCCATTAACGATATTATCATTAGGATATTTAGCAATTGATGTAATTGAACCTGAGTTTAAATCAAGAACTGAAATACCCCTTTCAATACCACAAATTAACTTATTAACATTAGAAGTTAATCCAATAACACCAATTGATTTATCTACAACATAAGTTTGAGGAATTGGTAATGGTTTATCAGTATTTGAAAGCATTGAAGATTCCGGAATAGTGAATACCGTTCCAGTTGGAATATCGATATAATATAAAGAATCTGTTCTTTCATCGTATGTAACACCTTCTAATAATGATCCATGTGGTACCACATGGCTATTTTCCACTTTAAATGTAGACATAGTGATTGAAGAAAACAAAGGAAAGAAAAAGGAGATCAGTTTAAGCTTGGAGATTCAAAGAAATTCGCATACCAACTATAAACTTAGATGCATGAAAGACCTTCTTTTGAATATGGATCAATACGATATTTCATTGACGCAAGTACATGCACCATTGGTTGTCATCCAGGGTATCTCCAAGACACTACGTCCGGCAATATCCAATGATGAAAATAAAAATTCAACTGATTCATCATTGTATGGGTTAGAAATTACAATTGAACGTCAACTTGATGATATTCAATCAATTTATGTTGAAAGATTTGTCAAAATATTACAACAATATAATAATAGAGGCAAGTATTGGTGGTCTGGTAGCAATGGTAGTAATACAATATCTAATGGAATGTGGTTTAATATTAAATATGTTGAACAAAATTGTCAAATTGTTGTTAATGGATCAGGATCACAATTATCACCATATAATTCAAATAGTCAATATTATGGATCATTATTACCATTAGAATGGATAAAAAAATATGTTGAGTATTTACCAAGTGTTTTCATTACAGTATATGAGATTAAGAAAGATGATAAATTAGATGCATTAATGATTGATGAAATTAGTAGGATTAAATCAAGATTTAAAAATAGTAATATTGAATATATTGTTTTATTAATAAAGCAAGAAAGTATTGATAAATTAGATGAATTACGTATGAGTGAATTAATCTCTAAAATTACAAGTGGTGGTAAAACTTCCTTGTATATAATGAATGAAGGTAATGATGAAGATTCGATTAGGGAACAAAATATTTTTTGTAAGAAATTATTATTTAAAATAAGAAAATATTCTAATGATTTCTTTGATTTAAAGATAAATAAATTAAAGGAGAAACCAATTAAAGATGATCAATATTTGGAGAATTTTTTCAAGACTAGAAATTTAATTAAAATGACGTTATTTGAACAATTTAAAAACATTAATGATTATTCAACAAAATTATTAGAATATTCATATGATAAATTATTATCAATTTTAAAATCACTTGATGAATCGTCGTACCCATTGCCATATAGACAAATTTGTCAATGGTTAGATATAATTTGTTTGCACATTGTTCGTGCATGTATTAAATTACATGATTATAATGTTTCATATCGTAAATTTATGTTTCATTTAGAAAAATTACCATTAATTAATAATAGAATTTTCAATACTACATGGATATCTAATCAATATAAATGGTTTGGAGAATTGATTAAATATTCAAGTGATGAAAATTTGATTATTGAAGGTCCAATGTTATCAAGTAATAATCCTATATTAAAGGGTAAAAATATTGTTAAAAATTCAATTATTTTCAATAGTTTTAATTTACCACAGAATGGATTTATTTTCTTAGAAGCTTTTCAATATAGAAAACTTGCGGAAATGAAGGAAGAGGCGACGATTAATGATAAGAAAACATTACTCAATTGGTCATTAGATTCATTTAATAAGGCTAAAGATGGGAAATTTAATAGAATTGAATCGTTTATTTACATAATGTTGGGTGATTTATATTATAGTGAAAAAAATTATAGTATGGCAGTTAATAATTATAATTCCGTTTTGTCAATTTATAGACTTGAGAAATGGAAATTATTAATTAGAGAAATTTTAATAAAGATATTAAAATGTTATATTGAACTTTCAAGAGTTAATGAAGCTAAGAAGGTGTTCATTGAATTAATTTGTGTTTATGATAATGATGATGAAAAATTTAAAGAGTTTCTAAAAGAATCAAGGGATAAAATAGATAGTTTGGAATTAATTGAAGATGATTCACAATCAATTATAGTGAAAGAAGCAGATGATGTTGATGATGAAGATGAACGTGAAGTATTTATAAAGGAAAAGATATTTAATGTTGATGCAGTTGTCAAAAAATACCAGAACTTAATGAAAGATGGAGTTGATGTTCAAATAGTTATTGAGAAAATTAGTAAAGTTGAAGAATTAGAAATTACTAAATTAGAAGTTGATATTGGTAAAATAGGTAATGAAGAAGTCGATATCAAAAAAGTTATTAAGAACAAAGATGATCATTTTATATTCAATAAAGGACGATTGATTATTACTATGAATATACCATTTAAACAAATTGGTAAATTTTACATATCACATATTAAAATAAACGGAATTGTCAATAGTATTAAATTTAATACAAATACTAATATAGATGTAAGTAAATATGAGAGATATGTTACATGGTATGATGAAAATGGTCAAAATGAGAGTATACTTTGTCATAATCCACGTAATGAATTTAGGATAATACCAAGAATACCTAAAATTAAAGTTGTGCTAAAATACGATAATGTTACATATAATGGACGTAATTGTCCTATTGATATAATATTTGAGAATGAAGATGTTAATGAGGGAGAAGATGTTGAAATTGATGTTATAGGGTATGCTATGATTAGAGATAAGAAATTTTCTATTGAGTGTGATCAAAGTGATGATGAGGAGGATAAGGTTTTGAAAATTGGTTGTAAGAAGTTAATGAATTGGAATGTAAAGATACCACAAATACGTAATCTTAAACGAGATATTAATAAAAGTGAAGAATGTTATATTAAATTTGAAATAAGTTATAAACTTATTAATGAATTTAATGTACGTGTTCATACTGAAAAGGAGGCAAGGATTAAAATATTGGAAATGTTGGATTGGAAAAGTGAAATACGTGTTGAAAATATCAATAAAGATGGTAATTTACAGGATAAGAGAGTTTGGAATATTAAAAGTAGTGTTAAGAATTTAACATTTGAAGATTTACATATTAAGAATTTACGATTTAAAGTTAAAGGAAGTAAAGAAGTTGAAGTGGTAATTCATTGTGATGATGAAGAGGGTAAACTTGAAGAATTTAAAGACTTTAAAGTTGAAGAGAGTAAAATTATTGGATCTAAACTTGAAGTTAAGGCAATTAATGGATTTATCGGAGAGGTACCAATATTAGTTGAATGTAATATAATTTATGAGGATATTAAAGGTAATGAAGAAATTTATATTGCCGAAGTTTTCAATGGTATAATAAGAATAGGTGAACCAAGAGTTATAGTTGATTTAATTGATAATAATGAAGAAATTGTTAAAATTTTATATAAAGTTGAAAATCCTAGTGAAAATACAATTATTTGTCAAACAAATCATTCAAAAATTGATGGTATGATGATGAATGAATATATTAAGAATGGTACATTTAAGGTTAATTCAGGTAAATATTTTAATATTCAACAAGAATATAATATTTCTAAATGTATTGTTAAAATTGATATTAGATTACCAGAATTTGCAATTTATGATAAAATTAATGGTATTTTAATGAGAATTTGGAGTTGTAATAATAAGCTTAAAATTGAAGATGGTAGAATTGTTAAATTTCAAAATATATAAAAAGCTAACTATATAGATTTATTTAATTAATTTTTAATAATTCAACATCAAAGATTAAAGTTGACATTGGTGGGATTAAACCTGGGAAACCTCTATTACCATAAGCCATTAAAGGTGGAACTGTAAGACGAGCTTTTTCACCTAATGATAATTTAGCAAAACCTTGTTCCCAACCTTGAATAACCATACCTTGACCAATAGTAAATTGAAATGGTTTATTTCTATCAATTGATGAATCAAATTTTCTACCATTTGTTAAAGTACCAGTATAATGAACTGTTAATAAATCACCATTTTTTGGATAAGTTTTACCATCACCTGGAGTAATGATTTCAATTTGTAATTCAGTTGGAGCAGCAGTTGACATTGAACGGTAAATAGGTCTTGTAATTGATGATCTAATTAAAGGTCTAAAAGCAGATAACATGTTTAATAAATGAAAGAAATGGTGATGTTGGGAAAAAAGGTGGAGTTGAGAAAAGAAGGGGAAGGGCGAATTGAAATAAGGTCTTTTCATAATAAGAGGTTCTTTCTTTTATTAGACAATGACTAATATACATCCAAGATACAGGGCATCACATGTCTTTAATCACGATACATGTAGTAGAGATGCAATGAGTATTGAAATCTTTTTAGATTATAATTGTCCATATTCTGGTAAAATGTTTAAAAAGGTAACTGAAGAAGTAATTCCACAATTAATTAAAATTGATGGTAATATAAACAATTATGAATTTACATTTGTTAATGTTATTCAACCATGGCATGGAATTCAAAGTAGTATTTTACATGATGTATCATTTGCAATTAGTAGAATATTACCAAAGGCATTTTATCCTATAAGTAAGATATTATTTGATAATATTGAGAAATTTTATGATAGTGAAGTAATTGATAAGAGTCGTAATGAAATTGTTGAAGAAATTTTACAATTAATACCAGGGGAAATAATTTCAAGTGATGGAATTAAACAAATTAAAAATTTACTTTCATTACAAGGTAATGGTAATATAGGTAATGGAGTTTCAATTGATAATAAATATTTTACAAGATATTCACGTACATTAGGTATTCATATTACACCAACAATTGTTGTTAATGGTATAATTCAATCACAAATTGAGAGTAGTACAGAAAGTCACAAGATTATTGAAATATTGAAAAATTTATAAAATCACTATAATATAAGTCTTATAATTAAATTAATAAAGTTTCAATTTTATCCTTAACACCATAAATTTGGTTTTTAATAGTTGAAGCATCATTAGTTGTAATTGAAGCAGCAATGACAGGTCTTGAAACACCACAAGCTCTACCAAGAGCAGCTTTAGATGGAACGAAAACGTAAGGAACATTTTTATCTTCACAAAGTAAAGGTAAATGTAATAAAATTTCAATTGGTTCAGTATCAGCAGCCATAATAATAAATTCAGAAATACCTCTATTAAGAGTCTTTGTTGTTTCATTTGCACCTTTCTTTAATTGTCTTAAATTTTGAGCTTGTTGAACTAAATCTAAAATTTGTTGAGATAAAGCAGAATCTGCTAATGGGAAAGCTTTTGGATTAACAGCGGACATTGTAGTATTATTAAGTTATTTAGCAAAAATATAGATTATATGAAAGTTCCTTGCTATTGCTCGCCTTAAAGAAAGAAGTAAAGTAAATGAAAGTATATGAAAGTAAAGTAAAGTAAAGTAAAGGTGAAAAATTTTTATTTTAACTAGTAATAGACTGTATACTCTATTAAAATTATTTTTTTTCTTTTTTGCGGTCGATGCGTCGGTGTCTTTTAAAAGGGTCGATGCGTCTGTGTGTTACGTAATAATTATAAATTGCGTCGGTGAGACTGTGGTATAATATAAATTACTTTAGGGACGATGCGACTGTGTAGTGATGATATACTGTAAACCAGGGATTCAAAAAATGGCTGCTTCTACTATTCTGTTAATTTACACAGACTTTAAGGTATTACTATACTGTAATTGACAATTTAAGATAAAAGAGATTGATTTTATCTTTATTTTGTTTTAGTATTTCTTACACTTCCTTCTTTTAACTAAAGTCAATTACTCTTTAATCATATAATGTCATCAGATCTTTGTCCTGTTTATGCTCCTTTCTTTGGTTCACTTGGTTGTGCAGCTGCAATTATTTTCACTTGTTTTGGTGCTTCTTATGGTACTGCAAAATCAGGTGTAGGTATTTGTGCAACTTGTGTTTTAAGACCTGATTTATTAATTAAAAATACTGTTCCTGTTATTATGGCAGGTATTATTGCAATTTATGGTTTAGTTGTCTCTGTTTTAATTTCTTCTTCATTAAAGCAACAACAAGCTTTATATACTGGTTTTATTCAATTAGGTGCAGGTTTATCAGTTGGTTTAGCAGGTTTAGCTGCAGGTTTTGCAATTGGTATTGTTGGTGATGCAGGTGTTAGAGGTACCGCTCAACAACCAAGATTATTCGTTGGTATGATTCTTATCCTTATTTTCGCTGAAGTTTTAGGTCTTTATGGTTTAATTGTTGCATTATTAATGAATTCAAGAGCAACTCAAGATGTTATTTGTTAAATAATCTAACTTTTATATAATCCTATTTATATACTTATTATATACATTATCCATTAAAATTTCATCTTGTTCATTAACAAATATTTCACCCTCTTTATTATAATGTTCAAAATTTTCAAATCTAATTAAATCTTTACGTGTTATAATACCAACTAATTTACCTTCTTCATTAATATAAACATTTTTACTACCAATTTCAGTGAAAATTTCAAATATCATATATGCACTTGAATTTATATCTAATTCTAAAAATTCAGTTTCAATTAATTCCCCATATTTATTATCTTCACTAAAATTTATAAATTTTCTCTCAATTAATCCAATTTCATCACCTTCAACATTATTATCACCTTGAATATCATTCAATATCTTTTCAATAACTTCTCTCTTTAAAACTCCCATCATATTCTTTCTACCTTCGACCACAGGATATTCTCCCTTATCATATTTTAATACTTTTAATAAATCATTACTCCACATACCTTCATAATCAATACAAATTACCTGTGGAACCATTAATTCTCTAACTTTAATATTCAACCTGTGTTCCTCATTTAAATCAATAAATGGCATACCATTAAATTTAATCATTTGATCTGCAATTCCACCAAATCCATTACCGAAAATTTCAGTTATAATTTTAACTGTTAAAATTGTAATCATACATGGTATAATATATTTAACTGCACCTGTTAATTCAATCATTATAACAACAATTGTAAATGTTAATCCCGTTATACCACTTAATGCTGCACCTGCACCTAAAAATGAATAAATACCTGAATTAATATTACCACCACAATTTTTAACTAATATACCTAATAATTTACCAAATGTACATCCAATTGTCATACTTGGTACAAATATACCACATGGTACTTTACTACCATAACTAATTATAACTAATAAAATTCTAATAATTGTTGCAAAAATTAATTGTAAAACAATTAATAACCATTGATTTTCATAATTCATACAAATTTCATTATTTTCATCTCCTTCTTTATTACATGGATTAAATAAAATTTCCATTACTTTAGTCATTTCTAAACGTAAAAATGGATTCCAATATCCAATAATTGAAGTAATTAAACATAATATTCCAATTTCTTTAATTGGATTCCCATTTAAATATTTTTGTCTAAATGAAACATATTTAATATTATATTTAATTGTAATAATTCCATAAATTCCACCGAAAATTCCAATAATTATAAACCAAAAAATTTCTAACCATGACCAATCAATATTATAACTAACTGAAAACATTACAATTTGACCAGTTTTCAATGGATTCCATAATTTTAATGTAGAAACTGCAATTAATGATGTATAAAAAGTTTTCCATAATGTAGTTAATTTAACTTTCCCACTAATTTCCTCTATACTAAATAAAACACCACCTATGGGACTACCAAATGCAACTGCAACTCCTGTACCTGCACTTGAAATTATAATATCACTTAATTGTATTGGACTTTCCCTTATCCAATTAATTATATTCTTTCCAATAATATTACCAATACATGAAGCATAATGAACACTTGGACCTTCCTTACCAACAGATAATCCAGATGCAATTGTTAATGGTAATGTAAATGCCTTTAATAAGAATACTTTCATAGATAAAAATTTATCCCTCCAAAAACCTGATACAATACATTTAATTTCACTTATACCTGAACCTGTTGATAATGGTTCAATTGAAATACATAAATAGGATGCTAATAATCCAAAAAATGTTGATGTTATTGTAAATATTAAGAAATTAATTATTGAATAATTTGACCAATTAAACCAATCATTATTAGGACATGTTGATTCAGTTAAATAAATATTTGATAAACAAATACCTAATTTAATTGAATTGAAAAATTCCGTTAATATAGTAACAATTGCAGCAATTGAACCTATTATTATACCTACTATCGTTAGAACAAACCATATTTGAAATGTTGACCAAATACGTGATTGTATAAGCTTTAGGGTTGATATATGAAATGTTGAAATTGTTGTTATAATAGAATCTTGAGTTGAAGGTCTAGAGAATGTTAATGAAGGTTTTGATTTTAATTCATTATAATATTTCTTATTTTCTAATAATTTTTCATTCCTCCAATCGATTGTTTTATAAGAATCGAAATTTCTTGATAATTTTTGAATTTGTGGATCTGAATTATATGAATGTTGCCACATTATTGAAAGAAGGTGAAGGAAAAATGTGTAGTTAAAATAAAATAACAACTTTTAAAAATCTCACAAATTAGATATAATGGATAGTTAATTAATTATTATTATTATTAAAAATGATAATATACTAATATTATATTGTATATAAAGAATAAATAAAATGACAAACAAATATGGATATGATATAATTATAAATATAAATATAAAACTCTTAACCAACGACTAAAGTTTCTTCATCAGCAAATTCATATTGAGGAATTTCTAAATTAAGTGGAGCTGGACCTTTTCTAATTCTACCTGAAATATCATAATGAGAACCATGACAAGGACAAAACCAACCACCAAAATCACCTGCTTCACCAATTGGAACACAACCTAAATGAGTACAAATACCTAACATAATTAACCACTCAGGATTTTTAACTCTATCAGAATCATTTTGAGGATCTCTTAAAGTTGAAATATCAATATCATTTGCTTCATCAATTTCATGTGAAGTTCTATGTCTAATAAAGACTGGTTTACCTTGCCATTTAACAACAACATTTTTACCTAATGGAATTGCATTTAATTTAACTTCAACTTTTGCCATTGCTAAAACATCAGCAGAAGCTGACATTGTACTTAAAAATGCTTCAACGGTTGATTTAGCAGCTGCTGCACCTAATAAACCATAAGATCCTACCATAAAATATGTAAAATCTTTTGATTTATTATTTGCACCTTTAGAATTATTTAAATAATGTTTAAAATCTGGTGAATCATATGTTGATTTTAATAATGGTAAATTTGATGAAAATAATCTTTTAGAATTATTATTTAATGAACGTAATGCAGATGAACGAATTGGTGAAATCATTGTTAGTTGGTAAAGGAGAGATTTAAAAGGTATAAAATACAGGATTAAAATAGGGGTTAAAATCTAATAAAATCTAAAGTAAATTCAAATAATCAAATAATAATCATATTATAATTTTTCCAGCAAGAGAGGTCCACTTGAATGAAATTTATTGTATAATTATAATGTGCTTATTTCTCATTGGTTGAGTAATTATTATATGCTTATGTAATCAGTTGTTGTATTATGTAATCAGTGTAATGTTATTACTATCACTTATTATTATTATTATGGTGTACCAATGTTGCTTATGTCATATATTATTTACAATTAAGTAAACCGATCAAGTTATCAAACACCTCAGCCGCATATTGTTTCTTTTCAGCAAAGTGGCGGTGTATGATAGCAGAATGATTGTTAATGGTTACTTCCTCTAGTTTCTCTAATTTATCAATGTATTCTTCCTTCATATTGGAAATAACTACATCTGGAGCATCATTAATAGTTGAACTTGTATTTAGCAGCATACCATCTAATTGACCAATATCAATTGTGTTAATATTATTATTAGTAGTAGTAGTAGTGTTATTATTATTATTATTATTATTATTATTATTGTTATTATTAACTGCATTTTTATTAGCTGCATTTTTATTAGCTGCATTTTTATTAGCTGCATTTTTATTAGCCATGTCAGCCTTACTTGGTCTACCTCTTTTACCTTTACTTTTTGGCGGCTCAGCGGTTTTTTCCTCATAATCTTCATCTTCTTCATTATCATAATCATCATAATCATCTTCTTCATCATCAATATCAATATGAATTCTTGGTTTTTTTTGAAGTGTTTGTGATATAGTTGCTTGAGTTGTCTTCTTTTTCGAAGTTGTTTTAGTTCTTGTAAATTTTTTTGCTTTACCTTTTCTTTTACGAGTACGTTTCACTGGTACTTGAACTGGTGCTTGAGCTGGTGCTGATACTTGAACTGGAATTGGAATTGGAATTGTAACTGGAAGTGTTTCAAATGTAGTAGTTGAAGTTTCAATTGTATTATTTATTGGTGATTCAAAAGTATTAATTACTGCTTCGTATGTTGAAGTAATTTGTGGTTCACCCATTGTATTATTTATTGGTGATTCAAAAGCATTAATTACTGCTTCATATGTTGAAGTAATTTGTGGTTCAACAACTGTATTATCGATTGTTGGATCAGCTATATTAAGTGGATTTTCAGTTGTATTATTAATTGCTGCTTCAATTGTTGAACTAATTGGTGGATCTGATAATTCATTTGGTTTCCCCATTTGTACTCTAAATGTTGGTTTCTTACCAATATTAGATACATCAATTATATCTACAGATTGTTTAATCATTTTGCTCTTGATTTACTGATAAGAAGATGGTATCGATCGATGAGATTAATTTAGATAAGGAGCCACCATCGCGTAAATAATACCATCACCTTTTTTTTGTTTAAATGAACCAATGTTGTCGTTATAGATTTTAAATTTGTATACAGGACTAACAATTTAGAGTAATGAAATAAGAAATAAGACTAAAAAATAAAGTAAAAGAAAACAATAAAAGAACAATAAAGTATTTTTTTAATATACTTAATTATAGAAAACAAATTTTGCTTTACCACTTGTAACTGAAACTGTACAACCATCTTGACCATTACCATTATAAGAACCATTTTCATAAACACAATCACCAATTACAACTGATGAATCATCATATGCAACAATTTTAACATTATAATTAGCAGCTTGTCTATTATTTGGATTTGGAATTAATGATAAATAAGCAATACCATTTGTATAACCTGCACCAAAATTTAATGGAGCCCAATTACCAACACCTGAACCTGCTTCACCCCAAACACAACCTTCAGTTTGTGAAACACCTGCATTATTAACATAATATTGAGCAGAAGTTTTCAAACCTTTCCAATTATAATAATTATCTTCATCAACAGTTGTTAATAATTCTTCTGAACCTGCACCAACAATTGTTGGAATAACCATATTTTCAGTACCTGGATAATCAGTTCTACAAATTGCAACTGATTGATCAATTTCACTAACAACTCTAGCCATATCAACTCCCCATTCACATAAATAATTTGAATTTTGATTAGTTTTATAAAGATAACCATTTTTACAATATAAACCACCAACTGAAACACCATTTGCAGGTTGATTTGAAGGCCATTGAGTTTTAGACATACCAGGTTGACAAGCATAAGAACAATAAGTACCATCTTCACATGAACCACCAGTTGAAGTATCATCATGATAAAGACCTGACCAACCACCAAAACCTAAATAATCAAGTGCAACAACACCATCACCACTTGGGAATTGAGAACATGGAACAACACCATCTTGAAATTCATTTGTTGGTGCTTGATAAGCACCTAAACTACCTGATGATTGATAAGTATAAGATTTCTTTGAAGCTGATGTAGTTGTTTCTTCAGATGATGATGAGGAAGATGAAGAGGTAGAATCATCTTCAGTTGTTGAAGATGAAAATGAAGATTCAGTGGTAGCTTCAGGAGTTGAAGTTGGAGCAGTACTTGAAGTTTCTTGTTGAATAGTTGATTGAGAAGTTGTTGATTGTTCATAAGTTACACCATCACCATCAACAGTAACGGTAACATAAACATAATCATAAGCAACAGCTCTTTTATGTTGATGATGCATATGATAAGTTTGAGTTGTTGTACAATCATCATCATTGTTATCAGAAGCAACTGAAAATGATAATAATGAAGCAAGAGAGAGTAAACAAGTATTTGATAATTTCATCTGTAATAATAATATAATATAGTTGGTATTCAATGTTAGTATTTATGATCTATATTGTATGATGTAATAAGAATAATAATAATAGTAATAATAATAGTAATAGTAAATGAAACAAAATCGCGAATTTTTAAATTTTTTCCCATAGTAAATAGTAAACATAAGGGATATTTTTAGTAAGTGAGTAAGTGAGTGAGTGGATTGATTTTATTATTATTATTATTATTATTATGGTATTATTTGTAAAAGCGTGTTTGAATGAGTGTAAATGAATGATAGTAGTAATAATGATATAATACTTACTTTAATTTATAATAATGAGTGACTAAGTTTAAAATAATTTTTTTGAATGTAAATAATATACAGAGTAATTTAATTTAATTTAATATAGTAATTTTTTTCAACAAACGATTAAGGAAAGTAAATAGTTGGGATAATATAATGTAATTAAATATAATATCGTAGTTGAATTAGCAAGTTGATTGATTAATTTATCAAAAAAGGAGTGACTTAGTTTAGTATGATAAATGAAGGGAATAAAATAAGATAAGATAAGATATTAAATCAAATCAAGAAGAGACATGAGTAGTTAAATATAAATATTAGCAAATAGCCAAAAAGAAAAGAAAAGAAAAGAAAGGAGAAAATTATATAAAACACCCGCCACTTGAAATTTAAATTATTTAAATTGCTGTTTTTCTGTCTTGCGTCGGTGCGTCTGTGATAGTGTATGGGTCGATGCGTCTGTACTATATTCCTAACAATTACGTAATTCCTAAAATAATAAATAACGGAAATAGAAATTCCGGGGGTGAAAACATAATATTTTAATAATTTCTCCCTAATTTCTCCATAATTTCCCTATTTTCTCCATAATGCTTTTATTATCCCCTTATGAGAAGTAAAGAAATTAAGAAATTGACTTCTTCTCAATATAGAATTCTAATTATTACAACATAACTTTTTTAATTTTATTATTTTCTATTTTCTTTTCCTCTCTATCTCCTTTCATTAATCATGTCAGAGGAAGTCTTTAATGAGGGTCCAACGACTTCTCAACATATAGATTCAAAGGATGATAATCATTTCCAAAATACAACTTTTAAATTAAAGAGAACAAGATCAATGGGGTTATTAATAAATAATAATAATCTTAATAATCTTAATAATCTTAATAATCTTAATAATCTTAATAATAATTTAACTTCAAATACTACTACTACTAATACTCATAATACAACTCCTTCAAAGATTAATCATAGAATTCAAAGACATAATAGAATTCAAAATAATACTAAATTAACTTCAGGTAATTATATTCCTCAAGAGGCAATTAATAAATTAAATCTTAATTTAAATAATAATAATAATAATAATAATAATAATTCCTCTAATATTACCACCACCATACCACAAATAAATTCCCCACAAAGTTTCCAATCACAATTCTTTGATGATAATTATAATTCAGAAGATTCATTCTCTTCACAATCTTCAAATAATTCAAATTCTGCTCCAATTTGTCTCATACCGAAACATCAACAGAAAAAGAATAATATTAATAATAATAATAATAATAACCTTAATAATAACTCTAATAATACCCATATACTTTCACCAATTAATATATTACATGATGATAATGATGTTAAAGATTCTCCTGATCAACATGTTGATTATTTAACTCATAAATGGAAAGAAGATGAAATTTCAAAATCTTGGAAATATGTTACTTTAAGAAGATCAGCAGTTGCAGATTCTGCTAGATTAGAAAATGCAAGTTGGAGAACTTGGGCTCAAACAAGACTTAATTTGAAAACTATTTCTCCTGAAGAATTAAATTGGTCAAAGGAAAATGACGTCACTTGGTTATATGGTCCTGTTATAACTCATGATAATGAAACAAATTTTAATGATAATGATACTAATAATAATAATAATAATAATGATGAAACTTATGAAACAGCCCCTAATGATGAACATGATAATATAATATCCCCTAATGATCATTTAAAATCAATTTTAAAGAAAAAATCAAATGTTGAAAAAGTTATAAGTGAAGCAAGTTATAGTAAATTACAACATTTATTAGAAAATAGGGAAAATAGAGAAAATAAGGAAAAAAATTTTAAATTTCCTTCAA
Organism: Pichia kluyveri; assembly: GCA_030062975.1. Classification (NCBI taxonomy): domain Eukaryota; kingdom Fungi; phylum Ascomycota; class Pichiomycetes; order Pichiales; family Pichiaceae; genus Pichia; species Pichia kluyveri. The sequence goes on along the minus strand of CP125793.1, from coordinate 1,903,125 downwards.
ATTCTGTATCTGCATCAAATTCAATAACTTCATCTCCAATGATTGATCCAACAATTACTAATGATCCTAAATTTTCTCCATTAATGACAAATACTAATTTTTCAGATTCGATTATAATACCATCTCATAATTTAATATCTCCATCTCCTCTACCATCTAATTCTTCATCTTATGATAATACTAATAATAATACCAACAGTGATCAATCAAATAATAAAATATTACCATCACGTATAAAATCATCATTGAAAACAACTTCATTATTGAATAATAATAATAATACTAACAATCTAAATACTAATCCATTAACTAATTCAAAACATATTCATTTTAATATGAGAGTTGATCAATGTATTGCAATCAATGATAGTGATGATTATAATAATAAATCAGATGATGATTATCCAATTGATAAAATGGTTAGTTCTAAATATCATGAAGATCATGAAAATAATCATTTTTATTCAAATGATGGATTTGAAAGTGATATTGATATTGATGATAATGAAAATGATAATGATAATTATAATGGTGATGATGAAAAAGATTTTGATGAAGGTTTTGTATTAACACCGACTATTCATGTTAATATATCTCATAAACCTAATGATGGGAATAATAATAATAATAATTCTAATTCTAATGAAAGGGATATTATAACAATTGCACCATTACCTGCAACAACATTAAAATTTGGTTCTGATGATGAATTGGATTATCCAAATGATTATAATAATAATAATTCAAATTATAATAATTATAATAATAATAAAATGTATACAGTTTCTCATAATACAAAGACTAATCGTGGATATGATTATTATTATGATTATAATACTGTTTATAGTAATAATTCAAATCCAACGATATACAAACCAAAGGAAACAATAAAAGAGAAAAATAATAACAATAATATGAATAATAATATCGACACCACTGATAATACTGATGATGATGATGTTGAAATGTATGACGTACCAGTTGATTTCCAAATGAATGAATCAAATACAAGTATTAATAATTTGACAGGTTTCCCAGTTTATTCATTTAACGATGGAGTAAATATTCCATCATCAGATCCAGTTCCATTGAAAAGAACTGAAAGTATTGGTTCAAAAAATTCTTCACAATCATTATCATCAATTAAAGTTGGTTTAAGTGGATTAGATTTATCTAAAACTGGATTAAAATCAAGTACAGGTTTAGGATCTAAACCTCAATTATTTCAATTATCTCAACAATCATATGATACTCCATCACAATTTATTCCAAAACCTCAATCATTAACAAATAATAGAAATAAATTTTTATTTGATGATTCTGATGATGATTCTGATGATTTAATGATTGATGATAATAATGATTATCAACATAATGAAATTTTAAAATTTGTTAAATCAGGTTCTTCATTATCTGAATTGAATAATAAAATTACATCAAATCCTACCATAATTAATAATAATAATAATAATAATAATAATAATACCAATAATAATACTTTTGATTTTGGTAGTGATAGTGAAAGTGACAGTGAAAGTGATTAAAAACTAATGATATATATATCGATATTTATATAGTTGATTATGGAATTAACTATTCTTGTATAATAATAGCAATTTAAAAAAAAAATAATTCATTACTTTATTCTTGTTTATATTTTTCAGATAATGCTTTCCAAACACCAGTTAAATGAAATTTAATTGTGAAAATGTATAAAATTAAAAATCTTGGGAAAATTGCAACAAGTCTTGGTAATATTGACCAAGTACCTAAATAAACATCAACAGTTGAACTCCAACCATTTTCAATTTCATCAATTGCCTTAACAACATAAATTTTCGGATCCATTGGATTATTACGTTCAGACATTCTTTGTCTTGTTTCAAATGCTGCTTTCATTTCATTTATATTATAAATACTATCTTCAGGTAATGATCTCTTATCTGCAATATCTGTTTTAACACCACCTGTAATAAAATTTTTAACTTTAACATTGAAAGGTTTTAATTCAAATGATAAAATTGATGCATATTGACCAATTGCACTTTTACTTGCACCATAAATTGAACCAAATGGGAATGGACAATAACCTGCTGCTGAACCTGTAAATGCAATCGTACCCTTTTTAGCAATAACTAATCTTGAAAATGTATGAACTATACGTACAGGTCCAATAAAATTTGTATTCATACATTGAATTAATGCATCATCTGGAACATCAATTGCAGGGAATGTACATGATGAACCTGCATTATTATATAAAATATCTAAACCTGATAAATTTAATTCATTTAATTTATTATTTACAAATTTATAACCTTCATTAATTGAATCAATTGATGAAACATCCATTTTAAATGTTATAATTTTATTTGGATATAATTTTGTTAATTCATTCATTGATTCAAGTCTACGTGCACATGCAAATACATAATATCCTCTTTTTGCTAATTCAAGTGCTAAATAGTATCCAATACCTGATGAACAACCAGTAACTAATGCAGTCTTATCACTCATCTTCCTTGTATATACCTGAAAAAGATGCTAATTCAATTAATTCAATTAATTAACCAAAATTGAGGAAATTAAATTAACATGCATTTTTCTATCATTATTCAATATCATCACTTCTTTTCTAATTTCTTTCTCCTTTCATAAACGCAATGTCCAAATATAGTAAGTTAGATAAAACAGATAATGTTGACTTTGGTCCAGGTTTAGTAGATGTTGATCTTAATGAATCAATTCAAGATAATGATAATGATGATATTTTCATAACACCTGATGTTCAAACATCATCTAATAAACAATTACCTTCACCACCTTTATATTCATCAACTGCCAATGTCTCTAGCTCTACTTCTGCACCTCCACCAGTACCACCTAAAAAGGATGAACAATTCTTTAATTTTTCATCATTTATTACACCAGGTAATTCATTTGGAATGGAAATTGAGACAAGAGAGAGACCATTTACTGGTGGTAATACATTAGATGAATCAGTTTTAACTACATTACATCGTGATTTATCAACAATTGGTGATAAATTATTATCAATTCTTTGGCCATTAAGATTACGTCAATCATTAATATCAGTTCAAAAATTAAGTGATAGAATAACTGGTGATAGAATTATAACAAATGATAATAATATTGAAGATACAATTGGATCAGATTCAAATTATATTTCTGGATCACAGGATGAATATTCAACAGAGACAATGAAAAAAATTAGAGATTGGGATTTATGGGGTCCATTAGTTATTAATTTAATGTTTAGTTTAATTATTACTTATTTACAAAGTAAGAAATTAAATTCTAATGATAATGATAATGAAACTTCAAGTCAAATTTTCAGTGCAGCATTTACATTAATTTGGGCATCAATTGCAATTTTATCAGTTAATATTCAATTATTAAGTCCTGTACAACAAAAATTACAAAATGGTGGTGTAACTAATGGGATTGTTGGATTAAGTTTTTTCCAATGTATTAGTCTTTTAAGTTATTCAATGTTCCCAATTGTTATTGGTGGATTAATTTCATGTTTTGTTCCATATAAATTTGTTAAATTAATAATAAATTTAATAATGCTTTGTTGGTCATTATTATGTACTTGGTTAATTATTGCAATTTTCTCTAATTGTAAAAGAAAGGGTACATTAACATTAATTGCAAATGATGATGATAGTGATGGTGATAAGAGAATTTTCTTGATGGTTTATCCCGTCTTCTTAGTTTATGGATTATTTTCTTGGTTTTGTGTAATTGTTTAGATTATTTATTCATTTAATTTATATACCGATATATCTATTCATTAGGAATTGAAAAATACTCTCTTATTTCACTTTTACTCATACCACTAGGATTTGAATCGTATATAAATGAAACTAAAATATCAAAATTATCCATCATTATTTCAATTGAATTTTCCATCTCTTTTATTACTGATAATCTAGTTTCCAGTTTTTCAGGTGATCTTTCAATTAATTTATCTATTTTTTTATTTATTTCATTATTCTCTAATGTTAACTTATTGATTGTTTCAATAAGTTTATTTCTCTCCTTTTTACCCAACTTCCTTTCATTTTTCAATACTTTAATTTCCTCTTTATAATTATCAATTGATTTTAACATGTCATCTTTCCTAATTTTTAACCTTTCATAATCATTATTTAATTTCATTATACCAGTATATTGAAATGACCAATAAATATTTGATATACCACATTTTTCACAATTAACTAATCCATCATCAACTAACATCTTCAAAATATCCTTGATTTGCATTGAACTAATACCTGTTTTCTTACTTGCATTACTTTCAATCTCTTTAATAGTATACATTGTATGATCATTTTGAAACCATTTTAAAAGTTTTGATTGTTTTTCGTCAATTGACATACCTTTCTTGGGACCCTATATTCTACATGTTAGTATATCAATTACAATTACAAGACGTCTATTACTACTAGTCTACCTACCATATTGTTGTTTAGTTGTTTGTATTAAAGAGTATACAGTGATCTAAGAAAAGAAGTAAAATGTCTCTATGGCTGAGCCATCTCATTTATAAATTCCAGATTGAATAAACTGAGCCCTGAGACATGTATTGTATTAAATTGTGTGTGTAGTTGTATAGCGTTTGCCTTTTCTTTACTCTCTGTTCATATAGTATGCTAGGGAGTTGTTAACAGGACCACCTAGAAGAGTCACTATCTTGGTATCTGAGATGTTGTACCCATTTATTTGTTCAGTTGTCTGTATTTTGAAAACTAATTCAAGTGTTTTCTGGAATACTGGTTTATCCTTAATTTTATTCATCTTTAGTATCTTATTTGATACTAATATCTTGTTTTCATGTGGTAATTTGTAACTACCAATTGCTTGGTGTAAACAAGAAATATATTCAATCCATTGAGATGAATTTTTAAATAATTTACTCACTTCCAAATGACTATTAGTTGATAATTTTAAACTTCCTGATCTGACGTGGTATCTTAATGGATCCTCTTCAATATCTTTACATAATTTCAATAAATTTTCAATGTCTAAATATTCAGGTATTTCAATTAATTGTCCATATATTGTATTTGATAATACAAATAAAGCTTTCTTAACTAAGGCTAATTTAGAACAACCGGCAGGATATCTACCATGAACTGTATCACGAATCCAGTTGGGTATCTCAGGTAAGTTTTTAAATTTATGTTTTAATAAATTATCGATTTGAAGATGTGGTATGTCTAATTTATAAAAGATACCACGAGTTGAACACCAATGACTGAAAGCTCTTAATGCATTATATACATCAACTGAAGATAATGCATTTTCACCACAATTTTCACTAATGATTCTACGTAATGCATAACCTTCTAAATTTGGTGATGCAACATTATGATCAGTTTGGAAAAAATTAATCTTTGTTGCAACTAAAATCATTGAACCTAAGAAAATCAATTCTGATCTTAATTCTGAATCAATATCTGATATGTAACTTAATGCTTCGTCCTCTAATGAGAATATATCATAAGATGAATTTTCAATTGAACATATTTTAGAACTTTCATCATACCATTTATTAAGTTCAATTTCTCTTGATGTGAAAATAATTGCAAGTGAAAGTTTAGAATAATCAGTTAAAATTGAACCACAGCTTTTCAAAATATGATATGATGATAGAATTGAATGATTATATTTATAATTTTCATATGAATCGGAGACAATTAAATGTTTTTCTTCACCTTGAACACGTATGAAGTTACCATCAGAAGTGAGTTTATATTTTTTACCGTTCTTTGAATATTCATTTTGGTTTAGTTTATTCATTGTTATTTGTTGATCCTGCAGAATTGCATCACATACTGCCACCAGATTTTTCGATATATCACTCAGCATTCCTACTCTAATTGTCGTTGAAATCAATTAAATATCTTCAATGCTTGTTTTGATCTGGATCAGTTTCCCAAAGTGGTAATAAAGCTGGAAAATGGAAAATAATTAGAAAAAAAATATGAAACCGTCGCAATTTTTGCAATTTTCGCAATTTTCGCAAATCTCACGGAATTTCCTTTTTTTTTCTTTTTGTTTCTTTTGGAGGACTATTAATAACATCTAAACATCATATTAATCCGTTGAGAAAAAATTGGTGTTTTTCTGTTCCTTTCCTCTGCCTCTACTAGTTTCTTTTCTTTTGATTGGAATCTCTGTTAAGCCTTGGTTTGAAACGGTTTTGAACTCATTTTCATTTAAACATTAGAACCTATTCTTAAAATTGCATTTGCTTTAAAGATTTAATTTCAAGTTGATTAATTAGCATTGTTTCACACATCATTTCGTCTAGATCAATCATCCCTTTCGTATCAACAAATCATTTCAATCTATAGATTTCATTAACTTCACACTTTACTAGATTTTGCATTATATTATTACATTAGAGTATTTACATACATAAATTATACTATTTAAAAAAACACATATCATAAAAAAAAATGTTATTCAATTTTAAATCAAATCAAATAATCCTACTTATTTCACTCCTACTCAGTGGGATCAATGCGGCAGATGGGGATACAACTACAACTCCTATAACTACAGTTCCTCTTACAACAGCTGTTGTTGCTGCTGCTGCTGCAACCACTACAACTACTCCAGCTGCTGCTGCTGCTGCTGCTGCTGCAACTACTCCAACCACTACAACTACTCCGGCTGCTGCTGCTGTTGCAACCACTCCAACCACTACAACTACTCCGGCTGCTGCTGCTGTTGCAACTACTCCAACCACTACAACTACTCCGGCTGCTGCTGCTGTTGCAACTACTCCAACTACTGCAACCACTCCAACTACTGCTAGAACCACTGGTACTAATACGAATACCGCTACTACAACTGGCACTGCAACTGGTGCTGCAACAACTAAAACTACTAATACCAGAGGTATAAAGACGACTGCTGATAAAACTGCCAATGCAGCAGATCATTATGTTCCAATTAAAACACCAACCACTACTATTCAAGCAACTGCATATACAACAGATTTAACATCATCAAGTGTTGATAATACCATTGTTTGGTTGACTACAACTATCACAAAGCAAACATCTGAAATCACTTCAGTTTACTCCGTTGCTTGGGTTCAAACATTTACTCAAATGTACTCAACTGTTGAATCTGCACCTTCTGGTACTATTGGTTTAGGAACTATCAAAGGTGAAGTTGGTACAACCAGAACTTACAGAGTTATACAGGGTTAGTTTTATCCATCATAGTTTACTCACTCAACTTTCCACTCATTACGTTTATTTAGATTGTCAACTTTTCACCCACTATACCACTATCGTTTATATCTACTTTTTGTTTTTTTGTGTACAACATAATTGTTTTTTTCCTTTATAATTCCTCTCTAAATTGAATAATTTAGTTAATACATCTCTTTTAAATAAACAGGAACGTTAAAAGTAGAAAAAATTGTTCTCATGTATATATATATATACATCGATGCTATGTGTTGGGTTGTTGTCGCCTGCAATATAATCAATAAATGGATTTTATAAACTTCTCAATCTCTCAGTGAGCACGCTATTACAGCTTCACAGTTATACGTATTTGATTTAACATAGAATTACATAGTATACATACTATATTATAAACATTATACTGGGTAAAAATTTCCAACTTTTTTTATTAATCCATTTTACAAATATCAATCATTCATCAGCACCGAATTCCATTGGATCAAAATTACTTCTTAGTATATCTCTATTTTCAATTTCTGATCTTGTTGGTTCTCTAATTATTAAATCTATTTCATCATATGAAACTTCTTTAATTTTTGGTAATAAATATGGATCAATTCTACATTTCTTCAATTCCATTCTAGATGATATTGGAACATAATATGCTTTATTTGTCTTTTCATCAAACTTAATAACTAATTGACGTAATGGATCAACAGGTTTTTCTGAACAATCATATTCTCTTTGTTTCTTATATAAAACTTTCTTAGATTCATCATTAGTAGCTTCCTCTAATTCATCATCATCAATTGGTGCATTTTCTGTTTCATCTTCAAGTTTTTCCTTGACATTTATAGCATTGGATTCATCTGTTAAATAAAATGAAACTAATTTTGTTGTCTTGTTTAATTCTATCTCTTTTAATATAGATGTTAATAATCTTGGATCATTTATTGATTTTATAGCGTCCTTAGATTTATCAGTGTTTTTGGAGATACTGGCAGAACTACCAAATCTAATATCATAAAACTTTTGATCCAACATTGATGTATCTGGTAAGAAATTCCAAATTTTTTTAGCTTTTAAGTGTTTCTTTGTTGGATGTTTAATTGTTGATAAATCTACAGATGATGCATCAAACATATCTTCAATAGTTTTCAATTGAGATTTTGGATCAAATTCATTTTCTCTCTGTGGTTTGATATTTGGTAATTTTACAGTGGCCGTACTAGCAGAATTTGCACTACTTTGAATATCTGATGAAATATATTGTGTTCTTCTCAAAAATCCAACAGAATCTGATTTAGTTTGAATATGCTTTGTAGGATCAGCTAGAAGAAGTTGATCGCTTGGATGTAATGTAAGTGGTGAGTTATCATTGGTCACTCCATAAATAGTTTCTTTGTCTGGTAATGAAACTAAATTCATTTGCATACCTAGATCTTCATTTAATTTGATTAAATTCTTGAAGTTTTCCTTTCTAAAGAATGAAGAAACTATAGATTTCACTCCAGCATCAAGATCAGTCTTATTATCCTTTAATAACTTTGGAGGACATGCTGGTGGTGGTAAATTATTAGAGTATCTGACTTTAGCAACATACTGAATATTGGATTTATGACCATTAGCAGCATGTTTATGGTTTTGTGATGAAGGTTTGTGGGAAGATGACATTTATGATTGTCTGTATACTCCAGTTATTGTCACCTCTGTTGATATCTATGAGTAAAAACTATACAGGATAAACAACAGAGAAAAAGAACAACTTCACACTAATTCAATTTAAGCTGAACTAGTATTATTTCAATGTCGAGATTTCTTCAACTGTTTATATTTTCATTTTCCTATACTTTACTTTTTTATTTACACTTTGTTGTTGTTTTTTTGTTATTTATTAAGGCATTGTAGATAAATGGAAGCTTATGGATGCTAGATCAAGACTAAATTCTGATGAACTCTTGTTTTCAGGTGTGACTTTTACTACAACTGACCTCAATTCTAAGGAAAAGAGACAAATTTCCGATGCTGTTTATTCAATGGGAGGTAAAATTAAAAATGATTTAACAAGTGAAACTGATGTTTTAATTGTTGGGAGTGTAGACACTGCTAAATCTAAATATTGTATAAATAATAGAACAGATGTAACTTTACTTTATCCTGATGATTTATTGGATATTTATGTTAAGTTCAAAGAGAGAACCAATAAATTGTCAATTCAAATACTGGATGATTATCCTTGGCCTATTTTCGATTCATCATTATTTTGTTTATCAAGGTTAAGAGACATGGAGAATCCATGTTATGAGAAAAACTATATAAGTAGACTTATACATCATTTTGGTGGTAAATATGTGGCATCATTAACACCAAGAGTGACATATTTGATAACTGATAAGAGAGAGGGTAAACGTTATGAAAGTGCTTTAGAATGGAAGATTAATCCAATACATCCTAAATGGATTGTTGATTGTTGTAATTGTCAAAGAATATTGGATCCATTGTTGTATGATATATCAAAAGTTAAAGATTTTTCACAAATTGGGAAAAACTCTCATACAAAATGGAGACATGTTGTTGATTATGGTTCGGTTGAAAATAATCCAATTTTCGATAGAGTTCAAAAGGAACTGAAGAAAATTGATGCTGCTAATCAGAATAGAAGTTTGATACGAGAGCCATTGTTGAAAGGATTTGTTTTTGCGTCTTATGGATTCCAGGAAGCTCAAGTACAGAAATTAAATCAAATATTGAAAGATAATGGAGCAGAATTTCAAGATGACTATGATTTAAGTATAACACATGTTATAATACCTTCTAGCTTTACATTGGAGCAGGTTCCTGATAAGATAATCAATTTGAAGGAAATATCAGGTACTAAGATTATCAATGAATGGTTTATTGAAAGATGTTTACATTATAAAAAAGTTATGGAAGATTCTTGGTCATTACCTTTGAACAATTTGTTTTTAGATTATAGTTTTAAGATACACATTACAGGATTTACAGAAATTGAACATCTACATATCACCAAACTTGTCAAAAATTTAAATCTAACCTTGTCCAATGAACTCACTGAAAATTGTGATTTTTTAATAGCCAACTTATCTTCATTAGGATTAACGAAAGATAATTCACCGCCAATCTTTAATTACAGATTTAATGACATATTAACAAGTAAAGCTAATATGACCCCCGCTGCTATAACTTTAACGAAAAAGAAAATAAACTCTGCAAAGAAATGGGATATTCCAGTTCTGAGTCTAGCATTTCTCTGGGAGTTGGCCCAAACTGGTATTTTACCACATATAATTGATTCAAGATGGTGTGTGTTTGCACCTAAAAGTTTAAAACCTGCAAATAACTTTCTTGAATATGCAAGATCTGTGTCTGGTGGCACATTTCAAACACAGGCAAATAGACCAAGGCATCCGGAAAGTGATGTTGTACAAGTACAGTTATCTAGTCATGATGAAGAACAAAGTCACATACAATCCAACTACAGATCATCACCTACAAAGTTACCTGTTCAGTTACCTTCTCCAAGAAAAAACAGTACAAAAAAATGGCCAAAATTGATAGGAACTGCTTCTGAATCACAATTGAAATCTACAAGTACTGTCGATGATAATTATGAATTTCGTTCAGCAAGACGCTTAGTATTTGATGAAAATGACAATAATAACAATGAAAAGGACAAAGATAAAGGTAGTTTTGTAGATTTCGAAGATAATTTTGGGATTGATGATATACCAGTATTCAAAAAAAGAAGATTTTGAAAAAAATTTATATTATTCTATTCTTGTAAAATACACACATGTATAATTTAATGAACTACATTCACTAATAATTAAAAAATAGCAGTTAATGGGTAATGACATCAATTGGTGAACAAATTGTAATACCAAGGATTTTCAAAAACAAAAAAATATTGCCAATATTGATAACTGTGGGGTTCGAACCCACGCCTCCGAAGAGACCAGGACCTTAACCTGACGCCTTAGACCACTCGGCCAAGTTACCAGTATTTATCCGTATTTTTTGAAGGTGGCTCAGGATGTTGCAGGGTAAATTTTTAAATTTTTTTTTTGAATTGCTTTTTTTGGGGTTTAAATCAATGTTTTGAATCTCCTCCTTGTTAAATTATACTGAACGGCAATTAAACTTTTTTATCAACCACTTTTCGAGCTATTGACGCAAAAAAAGGGTGATAGAAATTTTTCCATTATTTTCAAAAATTAGTGGATATGTTAAAACGATCTATAAATTCAAATTACAAAAAAAATGTTACACATTTAAGAAAATTCTTTATTATTTTCTTCATGATTTTCTTCATTAGAGCTCTCACTAATAAAACTAACAGGTTGTTCACCATCTAACTCATAATCATAAGTAAAATGTTTCCAACGATCATTTGAATAAGGACCACCAAGTCTACTATCTTTTATTGTTGGAGCTGAGTATTTTTTAACACTTGAAGCTGAATCACTTTGTTTTCTTGATGGTTGTGGTATACTATCACTACGTTTACTCTTGAAATGTGCTCTACTATCAACAGTATTTTCATGAATACCAGCAATATCATTTGACATCGCAGCTGCCTTTTTGGAAATTTTTGCATTAGAAAGTCGTCTTTGAATTTCTTTATTATCATTACCACCTCCACCAAATGTAAACTGTCTAAATAATTTATTAGCAGATTTTTTGGCTTGATTAGGTACTGGAGATGATGTTGATACTGATGATGAAGTAGAGGGTCTCTCACTATCTTTCTTTATTATCACAGGTGGAGGATGTATAATTTTTGATTCAACATCTTGTCCTAATTTATCTGCTTGATGTGTTAATATTTTACCTAAATTGAACCCTTCATCATGATTATCATTACCCTTTTCAATATCATTTGGAGTGTCTCTAGTGACAGTTCTAGAAATTGCCCTTAATAATTTAGCACTAACTTTTTCTTTTTCTGGATCATATGGATTACTAACATAATCACCATCCACTTCATCATCAATATTATTATCACTATTATCACCTGTGTATATACTTATATTATTATCTTCGTTTAAATATTCATTATTTTCATTACTTGAAGCCACGGAACTTTCTGAACTTTCTGAATTTCTTAAATTATTTTCACCATCTACCAAATTATCTAAATTATTAGCAGGTGTATCAGCATCATTTTCAGGCATATATGCAGATGCAATTGTTCTTTCTCTCATTAATGGTTGACCCATATCAACAACTGGGAATACACCCTTTGGAGATCTAATTTGTTTACTTGAATGTCTAGAATTTCTTGATCTAATTGAAGCAGCAGTTGAAACTCTTGTTACATGAGGATTAAGAGCTGTTGAATTAACTGTATTAGTTCTTGATATATCGTTTTCATCATCTGGTACAAATTCCTTTACTGTTAAATCAGATGATGACTTTTGTGATTCTGATAATGATGGAGCAGCTGTCGGAACACGAACAACACGTGATTCCATATTAAGCATTGACTGTTCGTCTCTTTCTTCATAAGCTGGTAACTTTAATTTCTTCATATCTTTTTCAATAATATACAGGTGCAAATACCATGGTATAACAATTCCAAAAAATGAACCACCAATCATATTACCAATTGAGCCAGGTAACATAATCTTCCAAAAATAATGACCGAATCCGTAACCACAACCAGTAAAAATAGCAGCTGGAACCATAAACATATCAGCCACCGAATGGGTGAAACCCATAGCAACGAACGTAAAAATAGGGAAGAAGATCATAAGAAATTTGACATGTAAAGGTTTAACCATAATTTGTAAATAAACAGCAAGACAAACAAAAAAGTTACCTGCAATACCCTTCAACAAAGTTTCAGCAAATGAATAACTATTCTTGGAATGGCCGATTGCTATTGTTGCAATAACATAATTTTCTTGTTTGAAAATACCAGAACAGTAACAGAAAACATAGACAACAAATATTGTAGCTGCAAGGTTAACCCAAAATGAAACAAACCAAGAAATTATTAAGTCCATCAGTGTAACAGCACCACGCATAACACCAACAGAGAAAAACAATATATTAGAATTGAACAATTCCATACCACAAACAATAACATAAAACAACCCCAATGCATAGACTGCACCCTGTGTTAAATAAACAAAAATATACGACCCGGGGATTAATGCTTGTCCACCAGCTTCACACATCACATACAACATACCGCCTGCACTAAAAAGAAATGCACCTATTATGGAATTTATACATAAAATATAAAACGGTAGTCTTGATTTCTTCATTGATGTGGCCACTACAGCCAATGCTGCTTCATGTGGTGTGATATAGTAAGTATCATCAACCATATCATAAACTTATAATTCGATATTCTGTGTGTATTTCAGTTGTGTATTTTAAGATAATAAATAAAAATAGATAATGTTGTTCAATAAAGTATATGTTGAATAAATTTTCCAAATATTCTTGGCAATTCTGTTTCGTCAATTAATGACCTGATAATCAATTATGAGACCCCTAAATGAAGAACTAAAGCAAAAGAATGGAGAACATGATTTAACAAATAAATATAGAAGGAAGTTATGGCCAAAAAAGGAAATCAAAATAAAAAAATCTGAAATTTTGAGATCCTTCACAGTTTCCGCTCGGAATCCCTACAAAGTCCGATTGGCTGATTGAATGAATCATCATATATCTGAATTTTAGAAAAAATGTACAAGTATACACAGTAAAAGGATTACATACCAAGGAGAACACTGAACACTGTAGTGAAGATACAGTTAACAGGGAAAATCCAAGTTTCCGGTAATAATGTAAAACAACATAAACTGACAAATGGCCAAATCATCCATGATAATTTCATGTATTTCCATAAAACTTTTGAATAGTTATCTATGAAGGAGTCCCAAGTAAGTTCAATATTAGCATTAGTAGTGAAATCAACACTATTAAGCGATTCAATCTCCCAATCCCATAAACAAATGAAAAGTGAATATAGCGTTTGAAATATTATTGTTCCAATTGTTTGATCTAATAAAACACAGGCTAATTTCATATTTGGAAATAAATTAACAACAAATTCAATCCAGTAACTACTCAACAATCCATTCAAACCACCCCAAATCATGAATTTCAAATGTTCTTTCAAATTTTCATCTTGAATATGGGGAGATTCATTATTAATCTCACTAATACTCAAAGATGGTGTTAATTTAGGTGAAAACAATTTATCAACGTTACTTGTGTTTCTACTATGCATATTACCACTCTTCATTTGAGAAATATTAAGATTAATATTATCACTATTACTTAAACCCAATATACTATTCTCTTCATCATTTGCCCTATATTTACTATTTTGAAATGAACGTGGATTTTTATAACATTTATAGAGTAATATCAACGTTTTACCAAGTAATGAAGTTTCACTACCCATAACAATTGGTGTTAAAAACTTATTCTTTTTATCAAAATATTGATAATGTGAATAAGTTAAGAAAATGAAAAATAATTCAATTCCTAAAAGATAATACAATATTTCATTATGTGAATCAAAGAATAAACTTATTGTATCACTACCACTTGTTCTCTTATTTTCATTATTCAAGTAATTCTCTCGTTGTTTATTCAGTACTTCCTGTTTTTCAATATCTCTGCTATTGGTATTAGATTCGTCAGTAATTTTTATATCAACACCAGCAGACTTATTATTATCTAAAACTTCATAATTTTCTAATCCATTGGAATTAATTTGTATGGTACTCGTATTTACCTTTGTATCACCACTAGTGTTCATTAATCCAAATTACACGTCAAAAGAAAACAAATTCCATCAATCGTGTTTACAACAATTGGAAGATCATTATCGAAAAATATAGTTGTTCGATCGTGTGCGGCGATCCCATCGAATTAATTTGACTTCTTTACTTTATTGCTATTATTTAATTGCTATGTGTATCTTATTCTTATTATAAACAAGGTATGAATATTTTCAGTAATGTATTAAATTAAACTAAATTATATAAAAACAAAAAACAAAAACAAAAGGTAAATACAAAATAAATTCAAATTCAAAATTCCTTACAAGCATAATAACAACATCAAGTTATTTGCTATTAAACAACACTTTATAAACTAAACCAGCCTTGTGTTTTGAGGGGGTATAATATCTCCAATTCTTATTATTGACTAATGGTATAAATAATACAACATTTAATGTATGTGTATCTAATCTTAATTTCTTCTTCTTAGTTTCTAGTTTTTTTTCTTTCTCTACTATTGACACAATGTAGTAATACTATATTTTAATAAAACAAATTCTTATAGTTTCTAAATTTTTTTAATTCTTTATGATCTTTAACAATTCTATTTTTTCATCTAACAAATACCACCTTTCTTAGACATCCAAATTCTAATCTTGTAGATTCTAAATAATTCTTTGACTAAATCTCTAAAATCTATTCTAACTTCTGAATTATAATAAAATGTTAATTTTTTCATATCCCATTGATATTCTGCATCAACAATAGCCATATTTAAACCAAATTCTCTAACTTTATGTTGACAAACTTCAACTGCTCTCATTTCATCTTCAATTTTAGAATCAACTGTTAATAATTCTTCATTTTGTGCTAGTCTTAAAATTGGTTTAGGGAAATTTAAAATTGGCTTTTTATGATCATCTTCCTTTGATAATGCAGCTTTTCTACCTAAATATTGGGCATATCTTAATAATCTTGTTTCTAAAATTGATACATTTAATTTAACAACTTTACCTAAATCTCTACCACGATCTGCTTCAACAATTACTAGATCACCAATTTTTAAATTTGGAAAAAATTGTAATTTATCTGATTGATTAATATAGAAAACATCAATTCTTGAATTTTTAAAACAACATGCAATTATTTCATAATCATTTGATAGAACTAAATCCGATGGAATTGTTAATTGTGGTAATGATGTATTATTTAAATAACTTAAATAACTTTCAATATTCAACGATTCAGCACTTGGAAAGCCTAAATATGTTGAAACTTGGGTCATAAAATGAACTAATTGTTCATTAGTAAGAGCAGGAGTATTAGGAATATTATTCATACCCATGCCAAAATTTATTCCCATACCAAGACCAAGACCATATGAATTATCAAGTGAACTGTTTCTTGAATACATGTTATAACTATCACTTTTTCTGTAATTATTTGATTGGTTGTAATTATCATAATTATGATTATAATTGTAGTTATAATTATATCCATTGTTTGAAACTGAAATATCTGATGGTTTTAAGTTATTAGTGACAGGATTATTAACATGGTTATTAGTGATATTACCAAAATTCATTTTCATATTATTGATATTATTCAAGTTATTTAAAGTTTTATCATCTAAATTATTCCAATTAATTGGATTGAGGAAATCATTAATTGTATCACCAGAATGTGGAACAAAGGTAGCAGCAGTTGTTGCATCATATGAAAATCTTCTAAAATGTGAATTATTTTTATTAATATTAGCATTATCATTAGTAGGAGAGAAAGTTGTTTCATTTGGAACAGTTTTTGGAGGTTTACCAAATAAATCTTTATTATCATTCCAAATATCATCAAAGACAGATTTAGTTCTAACTTTACCTTCAGATTCTGAACTTAAACTTGCATTATTAATTGATTGAGAAGTAATTTCATCAATATTTGAGAGGAAACCATTAGAATTTGAACTATGATGACTTAATCTTGAAGGTGAAGCATTATGGGTATATTCATTTGAGATTGGTGATGTTAAACTTTCTTGAGATAATGGTGGGATATTTAAGTAATTTTGTAATGAAGCATCAATAGTATTATTAATATTATTAATATTATTAATATGATTTGGTAAAGTTGAATTGAAATCAGAAAAAATATGCTTTTGAGGAGTTAATGGAGAAATACCACCATCAAAACCATCTAAACCATTAGATAATGATAACATTAAAGAAGATGATGTTAAAGGTGGTTGAATGGCATCATTAATATTAATATTAGTATTAACATTAGTATATAATGGTTGTTTAAAATCAAAAGCAGTTAAAAATTGAGGTGATTTATGATGATCATTTGAATGTGATAATGAACCAAGTTTACTATTTGCATCAAATGAACTTCTTTGATGGAAATTCATATCAGTTAAATCATTATAATTTGTATTAATTGAACCAATACTTGATCTTTTAACAGTTGAATATTTTTGAGCATTTATATTAGTTGCGGGGAAAGGAACAAAAGAACCTTCAGATGATAATCTTGATCTTTCATCCATTTCTAAGGCAGCTTGCAGAGTTTCCTCTTCAAAATTAGTAGAGAATAAACCTTTTGTTTGGGTATTATTGTTGGTATTGTTGGTATTTAAATTTGGTTTATCATCAGACAATAACATATTAGCCACAGCAGCAGCAGCCGCTGCAACAGAATTTGAATTTGAATTTGTGACAGGCGTTTCGGAGTTGCCGGAGCCTGAATTAACAATACCGATTGAATTATTATTAGGATTCTTATTAAGCAGCATGGTGATTAAGAAGAACTAGTGTAGTATAATATTAAAGCAAATGACTTAATATGTCAAAATAAAATAAAAAATTTAAATTAATTTGATATAATATAATATGATAATAATATAATTTTAATCTGAGATGAGCCCCGATGGGGAGGAGAGGAAAGCAAAGGAAACCGATAAATTGGAAAACTTGGAAAAGGATGGAACCAACTGCTCTTTAAATAGTCAAAAAGTAATTACAGTACAGTACAGTATAGATAGATATGTGTGATTGTGTTTAATGAGTATTGATCAGATTAAACAACAGAATATACATAGAAAGACAAGCACAGTATATAAGATGAAATGAATGAATGATGGCAAAGCAGGTTACAAAAGAAAACGCCCTCCGCAAAAAGGAAGTCATCACCTATGGTTTGGTATTACGTAATGATATTTATTATACTGGGGGCTTGGTCTTCTTATCTTTTATCTTTATCTTAATCTTTAGTTTATAACTACTATATAACAAAACTACCCAATCCTACCAGTATTAAATTACCCAGTAGGATATTATTAAAGAGAATTTCAAACCCACTTCTTCTAGAATACATATCAATAAGATGTGTCTGTATCTCTTCTTTATATACCAATAATAATGCCAATACTTCAACTATACTACTATCAATAAATTTATTTGTATTGACAAAACTTTTCATCAGTTTCTCATCACAATTTGCATCTGGTTTAGCCATACTTGTAAAACTTAATAATGATGGTAAATCAAGGTATTCAAAATCATTTAAATTTTGTATAATTCTAAATTTTATAGCTGGTAAACTTCTTTTATCATCATTATTACCATTAGTAAAATATCCATCATTATCCTCATCATGTAATTCTTCATGATCCTTTTCATGATAATTATTATCAACTCTATTAATATTACCATCATTACTATTTGTATTCGCATTCGTACTACCATTTTCACCATTTTCAATTTCTGATCCATCAAATGGATTCTCCCTACTATCTATTTCAGGTGTTTGAATAAATCTATTAGATGAAAGACCAAATTTTTCATCATTTATAAATGTAACAAGTGATTGTAAATCTTGTGATGAAATATATGGTAACCCTGTTAAACTTGATTTAGGTACTTCATGAGGAAATCTTGCACTTAAATCAAAATAATTAATTTTCATATCTATGACAACGTACTTATTTTGTTCAAATTTTTTATCAATTTCTTCATAATCATAATTATCAGTTAATTTCTTATAAATTGTATCAAAAGTTCTTTTAAATCCATCAATAGAAAATTGAAAATCAAATTCTTTACTCAATCCATTGACTTTACCACTAAAGTCAGTTCTATTATTATCATCATCATTTGGTAACATTATATCAAAAATAACTTCCGCTTTACCTGATTCAATCCAATTAAGTTTGGAATTTTCATTATTTAAGAATGATAAATCAAGCATATCAATTCTAATTCTTGTCATTTTTTTCCAAATATCATCTCCACTTCCATTACCGTAATTATTATTATCATCTAGTCTATTATCATCGTTCATTAATTTGCTATTAGAGTTCATCTCTATAGCAGGGGTATTTTCATTCATATTCATATTTTTGTTTCCTTTATTGTCTCTATAATTGTCTAATTCATTTCCATTATCAATCATTAAATCATTATTTTCAATTCCTTTAGATATTTTATTGATTTTATTTAAATTACTATTATTAAAATCATCACTCTCATCATTAAAATCCATTCCATTAAAATGTGCAAATCTATGTTGTCTTTTATGTAATGTAAATAATGAACCACCAAGTGATCCAAACATCGAATTAGCATTTAAAAAATCATAAACCATCCATTTTCTTCTTAATCTATCTAAATCACAATTAAAGATATCTAACTCTAATGGTTGATTAAAATATTTATCATTATGAAATGTAATTTGTGAATGTTTAACTTTAAGATGATTTAATTCATAATTATCACTAAATGAGTTATCTAATAATAATTCTTCACCATCTAACATCATAATATCACCATTTAATCCATAGATTTCAATTCCTTCAATTAATCCCTTACCATCTAACCATTTACTAAATGAAAAAGTTAAATCAATTTCAGAAATTGTTAATTTGTATTCAGAAAATGCATTTTTCGTAATTGAACTATCATTTTTATTACTATGATTATTATCAACTTTAGAATTTAAATTTGAATAAACTTTCAAATTTCTTATCTTAATCTTACCATCTTCCCAACTAGCTTTAAATTTAGGATCATTAAAATCAACAACTAATTTATTATCAAATGTAATTAATTTTTTCAATATTCTCTTCTCAATTTCACGATCTCCAATCCAATTAACAATATAAATCAAAAATCCGAAAAATGTTGTAGTACCAATTAATATCCATAAAACATTACCCATCAAGATCCATGACAGGAATGCTGTAACTTCATCAATATTGAAAGGTCTATTCTGTTTTAATAAAAAATATCTTAATTTAGCACCTATACCTACTGGTGGCGTATTCTCTTTACTATGTTCTTTATCAATTTTATTGAAATCTTCACCACCCGGTTTATTCAACTGTGAGTAGTTTCTAGCCTGAAATGTGTATGGTTTAACACCCATAGTGTTAATAATCAAACCTCTTTTCTTTAATAGATCTAATGAATTAAAATGATGTTCTTTATTAAAATTCACCATTGCCAGTCCTCTTTTTGTATAAATTGTATTCACCCTTTTAAAAGATGATATTCCCAACCGGAACAGTTTCATATTTTTTAAAATATATGGCAACATCTTCACCATGTAATTTATTAACCTATATGTCTAACTCAGAGTGATACCTATATTTATTATATAATTAATCTATTCAACTAAACAAATAAATATAAAAAGAACCTATTATAAAAAACGTTTTAATAATAGTTTGACACTGAAAATTTTTCAAACTCCCTCCCTCACTTCCCCAGGCTTTATCAAATCAGATTCTCCCATGAAATTTCACAGTTTCCCGCCCGGGGTAATCATAAAATGATTCAACTTCATTGATTATTATTACAGTCATGCTTCATCAAGGTCTTTATGTCCAATATCTGTATCCTTTTCATCTTTAAGTAGGAAATCTGGACTCTTTAAATCAACCCATCCTAAATTAGGTGCACTACTAACATATCCTAATCTTTGTTGAACTAATTTACTATAAGTTTTAACTTGATCAACAGTATATGTTAACCAAGGAACTTCTTCTTGTCTATAAATACCAGGACATTGAAATAAAATATGCATTGGACGAATTGTATTAGAATAATTATTTGCACCACAATGATATAAACTACCTAATAATATAACTGCATCACCTTTTTCTAATTCTGCACTAATTAATTCATCCCTATATGGAGGTCTTTCATCACCCCAAAGGTGAGATCCCGGTATAACTTGAGTTGCAGCATTTTCAACAGTTGTTTTACATGTTGGAACCATTAATCCAACTAAAACATCATTACCCATAACATATTCATTTGATTTAACATGTGTTGCATGATGATTTTTATCATCTCTATGAATTCTCTGTGCCTTGGCATTTGGTCCAATTGCCATTGTCATCGCCATTGATAATAATGGATATGTTGTATAAACAGTTGGTTTATTATCATAATAATTAGTTGTAGTTTTATTGAGGAAATATTCACTTACTTCTTGATAAATTGGATGAGAGAAGAACTTTTCACGTACAATTTTAGATCTTGCAAGTAATCTAAAGCATCTCTTTGTTTCAGGTGGGAATAATTTACCTTCCCATGGTTTATCGTTGTCTAAATATGGTTGAACTTCTTCAAGTGAATTATCTAAGTCCTCGTAACTTGCGAAATTCTTCACAATAACTAAACCATCTTTTTTCAAAGCTGTAATAAAGTTATCAATCGGCTCTGTGACATCTATTCTTTCAACCATTTTTTTGGTTAATAGAAATATTAAGAAGATATTCTGAAGACGGAAAATAAACTTACTCTTATGTTACCTTTTTCTTATCTTATCTTATCGTAAGCAGGTAGATTAAAATTTTATGCGAGATAAGCCGATTGATTCACTGGGTACATTATCTGACCTTTTGATTACCTACACTGGGAGTTTGCGATCAAATCAACTTACCGCAGATCATAATGAAAAGTTATTTACAAAAATTAGAAGATAAGATACTGTTTCTAGAATACCAATATTTTAGGTAGTAAAAAGATACAATTAAAGACCTAAGTATTTAATTATCAGCATACATGCAGAACCATGTATTTTAATCACTAGATTCATTATGTTCATCTAGAATGTATTATTAGATCATATACATTGATATGTATACTGATGTAAAACTGTAAAGAACCATACCAAGACAAATCAATCATTAAGCAAGCTCAATAAATTTTATCAATTTAAATAATTATCAGCATGAAAAAAAATCATGATCGCTAATTAATGATCTAACAGTATACCAGACGCCAATTTTCTTACTCTTTGTAAGCTGCTTACACAGACAACAAATGCTCAATCATGCAAGGATAAGGAAAGGTGTTATAGTGACATTATGTGTGCTGATAGTATTGGCACTATTGAATAATATCTATTCTTCAATTAAAGGTAATAATAATATTTTCAGCAGTAATAGTAATAGTAATAAAAATCAAGGTAACAAAAAATCCAAGGGTGCAAGTGATTTATTTGGGTTAGGAAGAAATGATAGAGATGAAATATTACAACAACTAGATAAATTATCCAATATATTAGTTGAACAACAAGAGAAAAGATTAATTCAGTTAGAAAGAGATAATGATAATCTTGAGAAACAAATAAAGGAGTTGAAAAAACCATTACCAAATTCATCATTAAGAGAGAGACTTGCATATGTTTATCCATACAATTTAAATGAAAAATTTCCAGCTTATATATGGCAAACGTGGAAATATGGATTAAATGATGATAGATTTGGAATTGATTATAAAAAAGGTGAAGAACAATGGGCTATATTAAATCCAAAATTTATTCATGATATATTTAATGATGATACAGCTAATGCAATTATCAGACATTTATATGTTAATTTACCAGAAGTTATTAAAGCATATGAATCATTACCACATTTATTATTAAAGATTGATTTTTTCAAATATTTAATATTATTTGCCAAAGGTGGTGTTTATGCAGATATTGATACAGTACCAATACAACCTGTACCTAATTGGATACCTGAAAATGTTGATAGTAATGAAATTGGTATGATTATTGGAATTGAAAGTGATCCAAAGGTTGGATTAAATTGGAGAAAATATTATGCACGTAGATTACAATTTTCCAATTGGGTTATACAAGCTAAACCTGGACATCCAATATTAAGAGAAGTTATTGCAACAATTACAGAGATCACATTAACAAACATGAAATCAGGTACTTTCAAAATGCCGAGGGAAACAGAGATGGAATTTTTAACTGAAGTTATGAATTGGACAGGTGATGGAACATGGACTGATGTTATTTTCAGATATTTTAATGATTATGTGTTAAGTGGTATATTCTCTAAAGTTACATGGAAAGATTTTACTAAAATGGAAGTACCTAAATTAGTTAGTGATGTATTAGTATTACCTGCATTCTCATTCAATGCAGTAGAGAGTGAAGAGGAAAAGACAGTGGAACAAGTACACTTAAAGAATAATTTCCCACCTAATCATGTAATTAAGGATGACACACATCCATTAGCATTTGTTAGACATTTTAGAGATAGTTTGTTTATGAGTAAGGATACAGTACTTCAAGATGAAATAAAGAATTGAGTCTCTGTTTTCAACTTTTCTTTTAACTATATTCCTACTTATATAATACTTATTATATACTTAATCAACAACCGTTAAATTCCAGTATAATTCAATTAAACTTTAAAACTAGAAGAAATGAATGTTGAGCCCCCTCACCCGCCGCAATCATATACGCATCGACGCACAGACGCGGTGGCTGGTTGAAGAAAGCCTCTTAATCGGAAAAGGTGGCTGTGTTTGTGTTTTACTCTTTTCGGAAGGCACGCGGTCGCGGACGCGGTTTTTCTGCTGGCAGTGAATGGAAATTTCTCGTCTGAAACACTAACGAGACGTATTTTTTTCTTTTTATAGATTTGATGTTTTTTTTTATCTTATTTGCTATTTGAAATTTCTTGTTTATTGTCTCTTTTCTATTTCCTGCTTTACCCCCTGGTTGTTTAATTTACTCGAGTTACCTTCACTCTTTATTATTGTATTCTTTCCTTTATATCAGTTTTTTTATCTCCTATTAATCCTTTTTTTAACTCCTTCCTAGTAATAAACAAAGCTTTCAAAAGTATATCTACTTACCAACCGACCTACTAACCCAAGTCTTTCCTTCATTTATTCGATTGGTCCTATTTATACAAAACAACAACAACCACTCTTTATTATTAAAATTATTCCAAATAACAAACTAAAAAAATTAAATAATTAAAATATCAAGTTAAATTACCTATGAAATTCTCTACTTCAATTCTTTACACCATTGCAACTGCTTTGGTTTCAACTTCATCTGTTGCAGCAGATTGTCAATATGTTGGTGGTAACTATTATTGTAATTCAGTTGATGCAATTAAATATACAGGTATTGGTTTTGCAGGTTCATATCAAGATGTTAATAATATGGATGAATCATCATGTCAATGTTCTTCAAATGCTCTCGCTTTCTCTGGTACTATGTCTCCATTAGATGAAGAATTATCAATCCATTTTAGAGGTCCACTTAAATTAGCACAATTTGGTGTTTATTATCCAGCTTCATCAAATGCAAAGAGAGATGTTCAAGATGATGAAGATTGTACAACAACTCAACATGTTCATCATAAACATAAGAGAGCTCCTGCTATTGAATATACTTATGTTACACAAACTGTTTTCCATGATGCTGATGGTAATGTCATTACTTCATCTGTTCAAACTCAAAATCCAGGTCCTGCAAATGCTGATACAACTTTAGCAACTGTCGTTAATAATGCCCAAACTACTTCATCAACTGAACAACCAACTACAACTGCTGTTGCAACTATTGCTTCAGCTGTTACATCTGCTGCTGCATCGTCAGATGCATCAGCTGGTGATTGGGTTAGATCATCATATTTCTCTCCAGGTTCTGCAGATAATCTTGTCTTTATGAATAATATGGGTGGTACTGCAGGTTCAGGTACATGGTCATCATGTTTTGGTAACTCTATCTCATTCTGTGATTCTGATGGTGTTTCAGGTGCTGCATCACCTCAAGCTTTAGGTGATGTTACAATTGCTTCAAATAAAGAATTTATGATCTTTTCAGGTTCAAAATGTTCAGCTTCATCAGTTGATGGTGATTGTGGTTATTATAGAGATGGTATCCCAGCTTATCATGGTTTTGCAGGTGCTAATAAGATTTTTGTTTTTGAATTTCAAATGCCTCAAGCAACTGATAGTGAAACTTTCAATTACGATATGCCAGCTATTTGGTTATTAAATGCTAAAATTCCAAGAACTTTACAATACGGTAACTCAGCATGTTCTTGTTGGTCAACTGGTTGTGGTGAATTTGATGTTTTTGAAATTTTATCATCTGGTTCAGATAAATTAATCAGTCATTTACATGATGGTCAAGGTGCTTCATCTGCTTCAGCTTATGGTGGTACTGGTTCTGCCGACTATTTTGATAGACCTTATGACTCTACAATGAAGGCTGCAGTTGTTTTCAAAGATGGTGAAATCTCAATTGTCGTTCTTGATGATTCAACTTCATTCGATTCTTCATTATCAAGTTCTTCTGTTGATTCTTGGTTATCCCAGAGTGCATCAATTGCAGCTCTTTAGATGAACCACATTAAAGTTTTTCAAACAAAAGTTCTAATAATCAATAACAATTACAAAATTTTTCTTTTTCTACCTACAATGTTCTTTATTTTTCTTTCTTGTCTTGTATTTTTCCCATAGTGTGCTTTTTATTCATTTTCCATATTGTATAGTTACTACAGTTTATAACCTTCAACTAAATTACTCAAAAAATAATTCGTGTATTGCCTCCTATCTTTTATTAGATGAGTAACTACATTATAAGAAAACTGTTATCTGTCAGCTTGTACCTTAAATTAATTTTTAAACACTTTAGATTTGATATTAGAGCTCCTCAAAAACATTATTTACAATGCTTTTATTTACTTAAAATGTTTTTTTAATTCATGTAATTGTGTCCTTAATCAACTCTTAAGATAGGGCATAAAATGGGCCTGCTCTTTTTATGCCGAGTACAAGGGCTTGATAAGAAATATAAATTTTGTGTGATTGTTAAATTTATGCATTAATACATTTTTTCTCTTATTCACACTTAATTAATAATTTACATTACTTTCATATAGTTGAAAGATAATATAATTTTAAAAGAAACCAATAATTTTTTGAAGGAATACTCCAATACGGTCAATATAAAAGATTAAGTTTCACATTATTAAATTAACATCGAAAAAAACGTTTTTTTCTGCATTACTATAATCCCTAACAGGTACGTCGTTTCTTTTTTTTCCTGCTATCATCATATTATGAATAATTTTACCAGAGTTCATAACATGGACCAAAGTGGGTACTTTAATGATCCAAATACCCAAAATATAAACTACACACAAGGCTATCCGCAGCAATATAGCCAAGATTATAATCCTAATATATCAGAAGGTACAAAGCAAAACTTCCCTCAAAACAGGGAATTCTCACGTTCCCCCAACTTTCTTGTAAATGATACCCAAAATATGGGGGGACATCAAATAGAAGCTGATGATGATGAAGAAGAAGAGGAATCTGAGTCTGATCCTGACTCTGATGAGAATTTTATTGAAACTGCTACAAGTGATATCCAGCATAATAGTCTCCCAGTATATCATCATAATCAACATGGAAATAATCCAAGTATGAGTCAACAACATTCAAATGCGGAGTATATAACAACCACACCGAATGTTCAACACCAACATCGACAATTCAAAACCCTGGGTGTATTATCAACTTCAACTACATCATCCAAACCATATCCACATTTTCTATGTGATGGTTGTCAGAAGATAAGTGATACATGCTATTTTTGCTTTCAAAAAGAACCTAATTTCAAAAGAAAAGTAAATCAATTTGAATTATATAATCAACCAAATAAAGTTAATATAAATGATGTTGTAAGAAACTGTGATAAAAACTATATCTATGAAGAAAATGTTGATAATGTGGATAAAATTTACGATCCATACATCACAAGATGTAAAATTGATGATGATATAGTAAATGGTAGGAAAGTTAAAAAAGATCATCCAGGTTTTTGTCGGTATTGTCTCTTAATGGATGATTGGAATGAAAATTTTTACGAAAGGAATAATTCAAGATATAGAGGTCATATGATTAATACACATGGTATTCACCCCAATGGTAGTAGAGTTAAATTACCTGCAAATGGAATATACTGTTATAAATGGATAAGAAATCACTGGTTTGAAACAAGTGGCTTTTATTGTCCTTATGATGGTTGTCTTGAAACTTTTACAATTGGTGAAAAAGGACATGGGTTTCATGAATACCTTCGTCATTGGAGTAAGAAACATGCTTAGTACAGCAAAAAAATAATTTCATCTGCTACCTCTCTGTTAAATAAAATATTCTCTCCTATCCCCTTTTTTTATTGGAAGCTATTGCCCTTTTACCTGTGTTTACTTCTTTTTAATTTGCCACTTAACCCCATTTATTTGTACTTTTAATATTTCTATAGTCTTTTCTTTTGATATCTGTGACTGATTGCTCAACATAGGTATCCAACTCAAGCTTTGTCAATAATATAATTACCGGTGTCCCGAAACAAAGGACTTTTTTTGATAGAAGCGTATATTATAACGTACATTTGAGAAAAATTACTTCATCAAAGCCTGTATTGCCAAACTCAAAGTCAAAGTTAAAGAATACTCAAAGAGCCGAGCTTTCCATTGAAGTGAGATTTAAATAATGTCTAGCTTCTTTCGAGATTCAAACTTATTTGCTCCCCTGAATAATAAACCATTATTCAAAAGTATTTCAAGTAATAATAATGATGGGAAAAGCAAAATTTTATCAAATGAGCATTGGAAATTAAATGATAAGAAATCACCGAAAGATTTTTTGAATAAAAAGTACGTTTTTGGTAAAAATAATAAGCAAAACAATAGCGATGAGGAATATGATGCCGATGTAAATGATAATAAAGAGAATGAAGATGAAGATGATGTTCAAAATGATAATAATAAAAGCATTGATACAAATGATTATGATGTAAGTGATTGTGTTTATGAGGAAACTGCTAACACTTCTAATAACGGTGATGATGGGGATGAGGATGAAATTAAAATTACTGAAGTAAGAAGTCTTTCTGTTGTTCATGACAGTAAGAAAGTGGATGAAAATGATGGTGACCAACCTAACACTTCAAATACTTTTAATAATTCCGTTGATGATCAAGATTTTAATAATCGCAATAGCAAAAATATTGGGAGCAACCACGATATCACAAAATCAGATTTTTCAAAAACAGTAACCAAAGTGAATAATGAGCAGTCTGATTCAATTTCTATTAATTATTTGTTAAACACAATTTCTCATTTAAGTGAAACAAATAAAGAACTTGAAAAGCAAATCATTGATTTAAAGATTGAAAATGAAAAAGTCACCTTGAGTGCAGAGAAAAAAAAAGAGTCAATTTCTGCTTTGAAGCATCATATGTCAAAATTTAAAACTATTATCACAAATAATAATGATGAAATGATTGAAATGAAATCAATGATGAGTGAACTTCAAAGCAAAAATAGTAATTTATCATTAGATTTAAATAATACAAAGAAAAATATTCTAAAAGAGAATGAGCTTCTTTTATCTTTGAAAACAATAGTCTCTAATATGAAATCTCAAATTGTCTCAAATGAAGCATTGATTGCTCAAAAAAATGAAAAGATTGAAAATTTAAAGAAAAGAGTAGATGAATTTGCCGGAAGATTATCAGAGGAAAAAATAAGAAATATAGATCTAAATAAGAAATTGACGGAGTCATCTCAAAAATATGAATCCGAAATGTTCAATCTTATTAAAGCTAACAATGAAAAAACGCAAGAGATATTAGATAAAGAAGAAATTTTCCAAAAGGAGTTAAATAAATCAACAATGTTTGTAACACACCTGGCTTTTTCTTTATTCATTTGAACAAATCTTGAACTATTATACTAACATTCACTTACATTATTTTTTTAAAGGGAGCTCAAAGATACTTTTTCTACACTTATTGTTGAAAATACAGCAAATTTTAACACATTGAAAGCAAATGTAGAAGATAATTTTACTGATATTGCCGTAAGAGTGACAAGTTTAGGTAGCTCAAATGATTCAATTAAAACATGTATATCTGATGCTAATGCAAAATCTCTCCACTATAAAGATGAAATCATATCTGCTTTGTCCGCTGTTGATAAAAATGTTATAGAACAACTTAGCTTGACACTTAATTCAATACTTGCAAAGGTTAATTCAACATGCTCTGAGGAAATATTACAAGCAGAAATTACAAAAGTTGTTGGTATTATTCAAGAATCATTATGTAACGAAAAGCTCATCATGAAGTTACAACAAGAAAATAAACAAGTTGTTTCTAAAAAGCAAGAATTAGAGAAAAAGCAAGGCGTTTTAAATAGTGAGTTAAAGGCAAAAAATAATGAAGTTAAAAATCTTAACAAAGAGATCAAGACATTATCTGCAGAAAATAGCAAACTGATGAGCAACAATTTATCTATTATAAGTGAGCTTGAATTAGAAAAAGAAAAGTTAAAAGAAACATATGAGAAAGAGAAAGCTGTTAATGCTGGAATGGCTATCGCACATAAAGAAGAAGTTACAAAGCTGAATGAAGAGAAACGAAAATTTGAAGAAAAAAGTGACAAAATGTTTAATGATGAAAAGAAAGCTGTTGCTAATTTAAAAAGCTCTATTGATACATGCAACAAAAGGATTGCTGAATTAGAGAAAGAGAAGGTGCAGTTAACTAAAGAAATAGCTTCCAAAAACAAAAAGGAGGAGAGCTTGATTGCCAAATTACATTCCTTAGAGGAAAAAATCAGTGAAGAATCCGTAATACAAACTGACACTGTGAAGAAGATTTCAGCAGCTACTGCATCAATGAAAAAGTATGAGTTGCAATTGAAGGATTATAAAACTAGCATGGAAGAGCAAAAATTAAAGATTGAGGAGTACCAAGAGGATATTTCAAAATTGACTCAAAGAGTTCAAAATAAAGATAAAGATATTGAACATCTCAAAGCAACCATTGAAGAAATTAAGAAGAATCAAGAAATAAAAGTACAAAAAATAAAGCAGGAAAACATTTCGAATATATTCTCAAACTCTAGAACTAGTACTACAATCAAGCAAGAAAAGATTGCAGCAGCAGCAGCAGCTGTGAAAAAAGTTGCTAAGAAGACGCCACCCAAAAAACCTTCAAAAAAGACTGGAAAGGTTGCTAAATCGAAAAATGATGATGACGATGATGATTTCATTGACAAAAAAGATATTGCTAGTAAAGAAAAAGAGCCAGTAGAGGATAAACTAAAATCTCGTGGTAGGAGTAAACGAAAAATAAACGATGATCCTTTAGCAATTACACAAACTAAGAGAAAACTTATCAGTTCTTCGCAATCTACATCAGCCAAGTCCACACAACAAAACTCCAAATTGAAAAATGGCTATGAAAACAAAAATATTTTGCAAGATTTAGATATTTTTAACGAATTTGAAGCCATTGATAGAATGGGTACAATAGGTAAACATGGTTGGTGAATTATAAATAAAATCTTTGCTCTTGTATATTCAGTTTTTGAAAAGTTTTTGTCAATATTTATATCCTTACTATATATCAAATTTGGTATTAAAATATCTCCTAAAAGATGGTTCTGATTACTGGTCTATAATTCTTGACCTAATTCTTCCATCAACTCTTCATCATCGAATTTATGCATAAAAACCACTTTCTTATAACCATCACGTTCAACGTGTAACACGGGTATATCGTATCTGTAACAATCAAACCATTCTTTATTCTCAGGTAAACAAATATCAACATACTCTACATCTTTAATATTTTTACGCATTTTTTCATCTATATTATCCAATGCACTCTCTAATACAGTGTTTGCTTCGTAACATAACATACATTCTGGTTTAGTGAAGAATTTTAATCTAGTAATAGTTGATTTATCAGTAGTGTATGTTCTGTTGATCTGTATGGTACTTATTCTACTACTTAATTTGGTTTTTAGGCATTGTACGGGTATTCGTATAGCTGTTGCAAACATTCTTACTGTTTTATTTCTTAGAGTTGTTTGGTTTTAGTGTAATCTATTAAAAAGAAACACCTTGTTAACCAGTAAAGTTATCAAAATTTTGGCAATACAAAATCATGAGATTTGAGAAATGGGCGGTGCAAAAAAGAGGTTTGACAGTTTTGGCAGTTGGTATTACTTAAGAGATCAACTTAGTGTTATAACTGTTGTGATGCAAATGCTTTTAATCGTCGATACATGTTTAAATGATATCATAGTAAAATAAAATAAAATATAAAGTTAATAAATATAAAAAAAACTAATAATAGTCATAGTAACAACGTTTATCTACCAACCAACGTAATCACGTCCAACAATTCTAAAAACTCTAAGCTTACCAGATTTCATTTTGTTAAGTTTGTATCTTCCCTGTTGAACAACCCCATTTGATTGTTCGATAACTTTAATCTTGTTCTTCACTGTATCATAATTGGTAATAATTGCAACATGTGGTTTATCGAATCCTACTCGATCAACGCCATGGTTCTGAAATTCTGCATGGACCAGAACTAATATATCACCTGGTCGGATTTCTTCATATGATTTACAATCACCGTTGTTGTTACGGTAAACAACAGCACCAAAAGTTTTATTAGCAATTGGTAATAATACATTTTTTGGTAAATTAGAGAAGATGAAGCTAATGAACTCTCCATCAAATGACTTGTTCAAACTCTTAACTGCAGAGTTATATGCTAAAGGACCAAATTTTGTATATTGATCAATTAAAACATTTGATTCAGGTTTGACCTTGTCCTTACTTTCATGGAAAAATAATATTCTTTCAGGATCACTTGTATCATATGCTAATTCTAGTGTACTGCATGCAAGGTGAACATCTAAAATATAGTAAACTAAATAAATGACAGTTTTTTCGTTTCTCTTTTTAATCTCAGTAGTTTCAACTTCAAAATAATTTTCAGTATTTCTAAGCTGTGGAGGTAAAGATTCACTTGTCCACCATAATTCATTATTGTTAGAAACCGCACTACCTGTAACTGGTGATGAGGCTGAACTGTCTAATGATGTTCTAGTAAGTTGTCTTACAACAGGTGGAATTGGAGGAGCTATATCATTTGGAACTGGTGCGTGTGTTGGTGGTGGAGGTGGTGGAGGTGGGGCATGATGTGAATGTATTGATGCTTTACGGTATATTCCTCCAGTTGTAGGAGCTGGTGGTGCAACAGATGATGGTATACTTGGTCTACTTGAAACTGAGGAATGACGAGATTCTGCATTTGCAATTGGAACATGTGCAGGAATTGGACTATGAACTTCTGCTGGGATTTGTGGAGCTTGTGTTGGAGTTGGTAATGTTGGAACAGATCCTGGAATTGGTGGAGGTATTGCTGATATTGGAGCCGGTGGCAATGCTGAGGTAGTGGTTGGTGGTGGCATTGGTGGTCTCTCAGTTGGAGGAATAGTTTCTGGCATAGGTGGTGGAATTGATGATGGAATGCTTGGAGCATCTGATATAGCTACTGGAATATTTGTTGATGTTGCTGGTGGGGGTGTTGTGGTTGGAGGAGGTGGAGGAGGAATACGCACTTCAGCTATAGTAGGAGCTTTTGTGTGAGCTAATGGAGCTGGAATAGAGCCAGGAACAAGAGGTACTGGTGGTGCTGGTGCATTAGTTGGTACTGGTGGTGCAGTTGTAGTTGGAGTTGGGACATTAACGGCTGGTGGTGCAGTTGTAGTTGGAGTTGGGACATTAACGGCTGGTGATGCAAAATGTGCTCTATATGGATGAGATTCCATTGAGGGAGTTTTCAGTTCTTCCAATTCTGGATTTTCCTCCTTATTACGGGTATTAGTATCTTGATATTCTTCATCATCTGTAGAATCGTTTAAAATAGAAGATTCAGGTATTTCAGATGGTTGGATTGAGGCAACATCTTCATTTACATCTTCAATAATTTCTTTAGCTTCTTCAGTAGGTTCGTTTGATAAAACTTTCTCTGGTAAAGGCATTCCCATAATTGGAGCAACTCCTGGTATACTCATTGGAAGTATAGGTATTGCAACTGGTGCATCTTTAGGTTCTTGAGATGTAGGTTTCTTCTCTTTCTTTGATTTCTTTTTCTTTGTTTTGGAAGATACAGGTGGAGCTGAAGGCATCATTCCCATCATGCCCATCATACCCATTCCTCCTGATAATTTAGCCATTCTCTCAGCTAACTTTCTTTTACGGAGTTCTTCTTCATCTTCTTCGTCTTCATCCTCTTCATCATCGTCACTTTCTTCCTCATCCTCATCTTCATCTTCATTTTCATCTGCATCTTGATCTGTTTCTTCAACTTCATTTTCTTCTTCTTTATCATTTTCTGCATTCTCGTCTTCTTGTGTGTAATTATCTAGTATCGACTCGGTTGCTTCTGGAACTGGGGGAGCTATATTTGAAACAGTGTCTTCATAATCATCTAATGTGTTACCTGAAACAATTGAAGCTGGAATATCAGAGTCATGTGTTTGAGACTCATTAACATTTTGATGTTTGGATTTCTTTCTTTCCTCCTTTCTTTTCAGTGCAGCTTCTAAAGCCTTTTGTTCCTCTTCTTGCTGTTTTTGTAACAATTGCATACGCTCCTTTAAAGTCATTCTTGGAGCTTCTACTTCTTCAGCAAAACTAGTTTCAGATATAATTTCACCAGAAACAACATCCGGTTTTCTTTCTTCCTTTCTTTCCTTTTTTGGAGTACCTAGTGAAGGTGGAACATAAGATGATCTGTGTTCTGCAGTAATGAAAGATTTTTTAACATAGCTATCTTCCTTTGGAATACTCATTGGAACTAAAGGATTGGAAACTGTATTAAATGACTGTAACTTATTTTTGAAGTTTTCTGGTTCATGAATAATGTTAGACTCAATATCTTTGAAATCCTGTTGAGTCGGGGAGCTTTCTGAAACGGTTTCGGCAGCTTCTTTTGGTGATTTTTCTTCAATATATGGTTCAACTTCATCCTTTTCTATTTCTGGAGTAACGGTTTTAACTGGTGATGGGGCTTCTGGAACAATTGGCGCTGGAGGAGCAGGTTCTGAATATGCTTCAACAAATCCTCTAGGAAAGTAACCACTCAATTGATTTCCGGATGCATCCTTTTTAGACCCTAGTAACCAATCATCATCCACAATTTCAGTAACAGTGATTAAATCATCAACTCTAAGAGGTAAATCGTCACTTGCATTCTCCGGATCAGGATCATACTGATATCTAGCAATTGCTGTATAAGGAACTGACATTTTTAGCTAATTGAAGGATAATTTCAAACAATTTGAGTTCTTTAGCAATCAAAAATGTAAATTGGTTTGTGTTTGTTTACTAAAACTTGTTCAAAGTCAGTAATTGAGCTTGTTCTAGGGGTGT
Organism: Pichia kluyveri; assembly: GCA_030062975.1. Lineage (NCBI taxonomy): Eukaryota > Fungi > Ascomycota > Pichiomycetes > Pichiales > Pichiaceae > Pichia > Pichia kluyveri. The sequence continues at coordinate 1,868,541 of CP125793.1, read as the reverse complement.
AATATCAACAATTATCAATGTAAAAGTGGCGAAACTGCAACCAATCTCCACAAAAACGATTAGGCTCACTATTTCGCTTTTATCGACCCCAAAAAAAGATTAAATGTCGACGCGACGTTTAATTTGTGTTACCTTTAGGGCAACATGAATTTTAGCTTCATCTTTTGTAGGACAGTCCTAAAAGAACCTGATATTTTTACATAAGTGATTTATAGCAGCTTTTGGAGAATCACCGGCATTATATAGAATGGATGATGATGAAAGGCGTCCTGCAAAACGTCTGAAAGTTTCAGAATCCTTTAAAACTAATGATGGGCCCAAAAATTCAGTAGTTGGTTCGACTGACACGAAAACTACTGAGAAAAGAATTAAACTGAAAACCAAAAGAGTTGGAGGTGGAAATGGGATTATGAATACGATTGAAAGAGAAGATTTGAATAGCAAAAAGAAAGCAATATCAGTTGGTGAATTGAAAGCACTCAAAGAGAATAAGAAAACGGGATTGTCATCGAAAATGCTCACAAGTGTCATTGATCTGAATAATGAATCTGACGTATCTACAAATGCAGGATCTTCACCTTTCAAAATAATCAGATCAAGTCAAGAATTTAACATAGACTCACCTTTAAATAATAGAAACCCCCTGGTAGTGGGAAATGATGAAAGATCCAATGCAATTCATACTCCGATAGCTTTTAAAACTCGACCTAGTTCAGATGATGGTATATTTTGGATTACAACACCTCAGTCAGGTAATGATATGAGTTTAGTTTTGAATGCAGGTGATGTATCAGTAAATATGGAAACTAAACTGCCGTCTTCTCCTTTAAAAGATAATCAAAAAGATGCATCACTTACAGAGTTACCAGATACTTTGCTGGATCCAGAATTGAAGAATTTGTTAGGTAAATATGACAAAATGGTTAGAACAAAAACTTTAGCTGGCAATGGATCCGATTCCCCTACATTGAATAGGGCAAATTCAGACTCCAAAGCATTAAACACACTGCATCAGAGCTCAAAAGGAAGTAAAGCAAGCTCAACACAGATAATAGCATCAAAAAGTACATTAAATGATAGTGTCAAAAATTCTTTACGAAAGGTTTCGGGGGATAAGAGCTCAACTGAAAATGACAATTTAGATCTTTCCAGAATGTTAGTACAAATAGCGACTAAGCTAAAAACATCCAATACTAATGCAGTAGTAGAGTCTAATGAAGAACATAGTGAAATGGAAATTAAAAAAGAACCGAAAAAAGATATTGATGATGAAGGATCAGATGATTTTAGTGATGATATAGACTTTAGTGAAGTTTTAATGAATGCTACACAAGCGGCTCCTGTGAAACCCCAAAATACCCAAGCTGTAGTAGAGAGTGATGATAGTTTCAGTGATGATGACGATGATGATTTAATGGACAAAATAGAGCTTGGATTAACCCAAAATCAACTAAGGCCAACAGGTAGATCAGTTACTGATCAAACTGATGTTGAAGAGTTTGGTAATGATGGAATAGAAACTAACAAGGTGATTTCCGAAATCAAAGAGATGAACATAAATTTTACCAATACGATAAATAGATATAAAGGTATGGTTGTTACAAATGAACTTGAAAATATGAATGATTCCAACAATAAACCATTTCAGTTATATGATGAAAAGGAAAATTTAGCCAAATCAGCTATCAATTATTCAACTTCTAAAAGATTTCAAATTAAAGATATTCATCAAGGTATTTTCAAACGTGATTCACAAGCTAATAAACAATACGTATTGAAATGTTTAACTCCTGATGACACTTATATAAACATTATGGTTAGAGATCATTGGACTTCATTGAACTTTAAGGTTAATGATGTCATTCATATTATAGCAACAAATGAAAATGGTAGATATCAACTGGTAGATAAAGACCAGAATCTTTTAATTTGGAATCCTGATACACTTATTTCTGCTACAAGAATTGCAGATGCTGTTGGATGTAAAAGAAAATCCATTATTAATCAAAAATTTGCTGGCCCGGGAGTCGTGGGACTACCCTTAATATTAGGTACCATAGTTCATTCTTTATTCCAACAATGCTTAACATCTAAAAGGTTAGATGAGGAATTTGTTTCAGCAGTCATCTCTGAAGAAATTAATCTTCACATATATGAAATTTACATGATTGATAAAAGTAGTGAAGATATAAAAAATATGGTTTTAGAACATTTCAGTTACATTAAAGATTGGATCAAAGCTTACATTCCTGATGAGCTCGGTCAATATAACTATACTCCTGATAAAAGAACCGAGTTTAAGGCCACAAATGTGTTGAACATTGAAGAGAATATTTTATCTCCAGTTTTTGGAATTAGAGGATTGATTGATGTTGTGATAGAGGCTCAGATGATTGACAATTCGAAACTTGTTGTTCCATTAGAAATCAAAACAGGTCGTGAATATATTTCCAATAAAGCACAAGTTTCCCTGTATACATTATTGGTAAAGCAAAGATATAATGTTGAATCATTTTATACAAGTTTAGTTTACACCAAATTACAGCAATGTTATTTAAGTGCCATTAAACATAATGATATAAAACTTTTGATTAATATAAGAAATGAACTTTCTCAATATTTAGTATATGCAGTGACAGAAATGCCACCAATCCTTGAACAATCATCATGTGAAAGATGTTTTGTTGTAAATCATTGTATGGTATTAAATAAATTAACTGAAGATGGAACTGCTGAAAAAAGTGGAATTGATCCTCAAATATACAATGATCTTACAGACCAACTTGACAATCCATTATATAAAAAATTCTACACGCATTGGGATAGATTAATTACCAAAGAGGAAGGTTTATTGCAATTTGCCAAAGCTGATTTATGGCGTAAAACAAGTGATAATAGAGAAAGTAATGGTGGTAATTGTGTTTCCAATTTAAAAGTGATCTCATGTGATTATAATCATGCAAATCAACAATACGTTTACATTTTCAAAAGGGATGATCCAAAGAGATTACCATTAAATGCTAGTCAATTAGCTATCAGTGATAGAGTTATAATAAGTGATGAAGAAGGTAATTTTGGCCTAGCCACTGGATTTGTTAAATCAATCAAGCCAACGACAGTTATTATAACAACATCCAATAATTGGTCAGATATGGCTGTTAAATTAGATGGGTTTGATAAAACAAATAATCAGGTATTCAAGTCAGTATTAGGTGATCCAAGTGAAATCAATACCCGGAACTTATCATTAGCTACGAAATCAAAGTTGTATAGGATTGATAAGGATTTAATTTCTGTTGGTATGGCTACAGCTAGACATAATTTACTAAATTTATTTTTACCAATTACTGGTGATTATAAAACACGTGGACTAGTTGTTGATTTAAGAAAACCTGAATTCGGTAAACCAAGGTATGAATATGATACAAAAAATTCTACAATGAATAAAGATCAAATTAGAGCAATTGACAAAGTCTCACAAATTGAAGATTATGCATTAATTTTAGGAATGCCAGGTACTGGTAAAACTACTGTCATTGCCACAATAATTGATTGTATTGTTAAGAAAGGCATGACTGTTTTAATTACATCGTATACACATTCAGCTGTTGATAATATTTGTGAGAAACTCATCAGAAATGCTGAAGAGAGAGGTGAAGAACTTTCATTATTAAGAGTTGGTGCATTATCCAAAATTAGTTCAATTGTTCAACCATATGCTATGAACGGTAAAGAATTTGAAGAAAAAGTGAAAAGTAAAAAAGATTTTGATAAAGCAATTGATTGTCAGATTGTGGCAAGTACATGTTTAGGTATAAGTGATGTTTTCTTCACTGATTTGACAAGATTTGATTATTGTATAGTTGATGAAGCATCACAAGTTGCATTACCTATTGTTTTAGGTCCTATTTCATTTTCCGATAAATTTATACTAGTTGGAGATCATTATCAACTACCACCACTTGTTATTCACCCTGAAGCTAAACAAGATGGATTAGACCAATCATTATTCAAGATATTAAGTGAAGCACATCCTGAAAGTGTTTGTGAATTAACTTATCAATATAGAATGTGTTCTGATATCATGTCATTATCTAATGAATTAATTTATGATGGACGTCTCAAATGTGGATCTGAGAAAGTTTCTAATCAAATGTTAAAAATGCCATTTTTTGAATCATTACCAATTAGGGATACCTGTATTAATGAAATAATTAGACCTGAGAGAAGAGTTGTATTTATTGATGAAGATTATGTTAAAAATATTCATGAAATTAGCTTTGGTGATAAGATTGAGAATCCAGGTGAAGCCAGATTAATTGCAATTGTTATTAAATCATTAGTTTTAAGTGGTGTAAGAGAGGAAAATATTGGAGTGATGTCATTCTATAGGGCACAACTTAAACATTTTTTCCAATATCTGAATAGATATAAAGATATTGAAATTTTAACAGCAGATAGATTTCAAGGACGTGATAAGGATGTTATTATTATATCATTAGTTAGAAGTGAAGTATTAGGAGATTTATTGAAAGAATGGAGAAGAGTTAATGTTGCAATGACAAGGGCTAAGTGTAAATTAATGATTTTTGGTAGTAAGAAATTATTAGAGAGTAGTAAGGAATTTAAAGAGTTTATGGATTTAATCAATTGTAATGGATGGTGTTATTCATTAAAGGAGAGTGATGAGAAGGAAATGGAAGAAGTTGATTTCTTTCAAAATGAATTTAATCTGCCAGTTTCAGATTCACAGGGTAGTATTAATATAAGTAGAAATACAACACAGAATAGGATTGATTCACAGAGTAAAGTTATTCAAAAGAGTAAAATTTTAAAATCTGTTATGGAAGATATATAATAATCATACTATATAATAATAAATAATCACATTACTTTTTATTTTTTAAATAATTACGTTTCCAATTCCAATATTCAATCAGACGATTACAGGAATATGAAGAATAATCAAAATCTATTAAAGAGATTTTACTTTGAATACCTGCCCATATTCCCCAATATAGACCTGGTAAACCATAATGTAATGCAACTTCATTAACTAAATGATTTAGTAAATTTTCATCAATATTATTATTTATAATTTTTTCATTGGTATCACTACTATAAGGATTTAAATTTGGATTTGATGAATGAAATGCATTAAGATAATATTTACACCAATTTTTAACAATTAAATTTTCATAATTACCATTTGAATTATTATAAGTAAATTGTGGAATTTTGGATTTATCACAATCAAAACCTTGCCATTCCATAAAATGATTTGCTATATCAAAAGCTCTAGGTGCTGGCATCATATATTCATAATCTATAAATTGTAAAGGATTTGAATTAAAAGATTTTAAATTATTAGTTATTTCATCTTTATTTTTAGAGATATCTATTGATTTAGGTATTATTATATTACCTGATAATAAATCATTATGAGAGATGACTTTAACTGATGTTAAACCAATTTCATTTTGAAGCCAATTAATTTCATTTAGTAGTATTGAAGATAATGATGTGTTATTGTCTATATTGTTATTACTATTATTTGATAAAATATCTGAATTTTCAATACATTGATTAATCATTGAAGGTATATCAGGTACTTTATCTACCCAATCTCTTAAAACAGACCAAATATCTATATCTGAAGAAGAATTTGTATTAAATTTTAATTTTAATTTATTTAATGAATCATTGATTATATTTATATCAGCTAATTTATGTAAACAAGCTAATTTTGAAGCAATTAGAGGGTATAAGAGATTATTTGATAATTCATCAAATGATAAACTTCTACCTTCGATGAAACCATAAACTAAACCATTACCAAATCTAGCATGAATTGGAGGTGCTAAATTTTTAGAATTAAGTATTAAATGAGATACAAATTCACGATCTCTATCAATAATTAAATCAGTACCATTACCATAAGTTCTAACAAGCACAGTTTCAGTTATATTTGAAATTGGATTATTATAATTACATTCAAGCAGCATATTTGTAATACCACCAGTTAATTTTTTTATATCAATTGAATGATAATGATTCCAATGACTAAATATACTCATCATTAAAGATTTAATTTTTTCAATTTGATTTGAATCTTCCTCTAATGGTATATAATGATCAGGTAAATAAATTGCATGAGATTTATAATTTTTCAATAATTTCATAATTGGAGTATTTTCATGAATTGTTGAATTAATATAATTATCATTTAAAATATTTTTAGGTGAACTTTGATTTGAATCAAATGATGAAACTGTTTTATTATCTAAAAATTGACTATAAATAGGATAATTTAATGGAGTATTAGCTGTGTTATTATTGAAAAGGGTATTGTTAATAGTATTATCATTCAATATAAAATTTGAACCATTATTTGAATGAGAATAAGGTAAGAAATGTAAATCACCATTAGTTAATAAACAATATGATGATGAAGGTGAGGGAGAGTCTAAATTGTTGTTATTATCATTTATATTAAGAGGAATTGAAGATTTTATTTGATCAGTAGGCATTATTATGATTAATTATGATAAATTATGATTATAATTATTATTATGATTTAGTTGACTGGAATATTATATAATATAGTAGTATAGTTTAAAAGGCAAATATTAAGGGAATGTGGTTAATAAATAGAGTGTATAATAGATGTTTAAAAGGAAGCAGAAGTAAGTAAAAGAACAAAAGAAACGAAAAGGGAGTTGAAACGTGCATGTACGATAAAATTCACGAGATTAACGTGGCTTACTTACTATATTATTATGAGATATTGATTACATTTACTGTGTATTCATATTGTCTTTGTAGTTTGTATATGCTATCTACTGTATATTATTGATACAAGCACTGTTACTTTGACCCAATTATTGTCTCTAATGCAAAATATAAGATAAGATTAGAGCAAAAAGAAGGGTTGCAAAGTGAATATCACATGCTTCCTTCCCATACTTAACAGTAATAAAAACTAATAGTAAAAAATTAATGTATAATCGACAACTGCAGGATTCGAACCTGCGCGGGCAAAGCCCAAAAGATTTCTAATCTTTCTCCTTAACCACTCGGACAAATTGCCTATTTACTAAAGATGTATTGGCTATGTTTGTGCTATGGTGTACTTATAATCTGAGGTCACGTGACGTTTAAAAAAATTATATTTTTGAATGTTTTTTGATTTCATAATGTTTTAAATTGTTAATTTTTTTGTGTACTTTGAGGGCGATAAATTTGAAGTATTATTTTTCAAACTTGTTTGATTAAAAAGTTACAATTTGCCATAAAAATTTTACTTTCAACAAGTTATTTAGAATAATTATAACCAATAGCACCACTAACACTTCTACAAGGTAGAACAACAATGACAATACTTCACTATTCTATACTCTTATTATACTATACCACCACACCTAATAACGCCTCAGTTTATCTTCCCCATATACATAATAATTTCATCACTAAAATAACATCGCGCATCACTTGAAATAGTCTAAGCTGCCCTTTTAAACATTTAATAATCTTGAAATTAGATTATAATTATAATAATGCTCATCAGATCTTTTCTGTTTCCTTTTAACTCTTCATGAATTCTCAATTATCAATAGCAATATGTCATTCTTTAAATCTCCATTTGCTTCAAATAATGCTTCAACTCATAGTATAAATACAAATCATAACAATAATAATAATAGCAATAATAACACTCATTTAAGTTCAGGAAATTCTACAACTTCAATTAATGATATACGAAATAATTATAATAACAATAGTAATGGTAGTAATGATGTTGTGTCTTTAACTCCAAGTAAAAAATCATTAACTTATATACTTAATTCTAATAATCATCTGGAATCAGTTAATGAAATGAAAGGTCATCATTGTATCGGTGTTAATTCATTAATTTATAATAAATCTGAAAAATCTTTAATATCAGGTGGTAGAGATGGTCAAATAAGTATTTGGAAATTTAATAATGATAATTCTAATGAAAATTTTAATTCAAGTGAAATATTTGATAATAAAATTAGATCAAATAATGAAATTAGAAATCATATAATTAATAATTTAAATAATGAAAATGAATTTAAAAATTTAGAAAATAGTATAAATGATGGAATTAAATCATTATCAATTAATAAATCAAATTCAATTCCGAATTATTATAAAAGCTCTTATCTTCATCATTTTGGTTGGATTAATGATATGAAATTAATAAATAGTAATAGTAATAGTTATAATACCAACTCAATTATAGCCTCTTGTTCAAATGATTTATCAATTAAATTATGGAATTATAATAATGATCAAATATCAGTTTTAGGTTATCATGATGATTATATTAAAAAAATTGGTTATAATGAAAATTTTAGTGATCAATTAGTTTCTGGTGGTTTAGATAAAATTATTAAAATTTGGGATATTAATAAACAAAAATCAATTTCAAATTATAAATTCAAAGATTTTAATAATTCAATTTATTCACTTGATGTTAATAATAATAATTTAATTATTTGTTCAGGTCCTTCAAATATAATTACACTTTTCGATAGACGTGATTTGAATAAACCAATAAAAAATTTCTTAGGTCATACTGATAATGTTAGATCTTTAATTTTAAAGGATAATTCATTTCTATCAGGTTCTTCCGATACAACAATTAAATTATGGGATTTACGTACAACTAGAATTTTACGTAATTTTGAAATGCATAATTCACCAGTTTGGTCACTTTATTCACCAACTTATTCAAATAATGATTTTACAATTTTTTATTCAGCTGATAAATCAGGTTTATTATTGAAAAATGATTTAAGATCTTCAAATTTAAATTCTAATAGTATCAATGATGATTATTTTAAAATTAAAGTTAATGAATCTTTAGGTATTAGTACAATCATTGCAAATGTTAATTTTAATAATAAATTAAATAATGAGAATAGTGATTCAACTACTAATAATACATTATTTGATTCAGGTATTAATGATATTGTTGAAACTGATGATTTAGGTATGATTTGGACTGCAACATCACCAAATATTCATAATTTTGATACTAATTTTATAAGTAGTTGGACAATACCTCAAACTGGTAAGTTGGTAATGTATCAAGGCTTAATATTAAATAAAAAATTAACAAGTTTATCAGATGATACAAATGATAATAATAATAATAATAATGCCACTAATGATACAACCACTGATGATATAATAACTAATAATCTTGAAAAATCAACAATTAATGATGATTATGAAGATTTAGTAAGTCAATTAAGTGGTGATGATTTAGATCAAATTGACAATGCATTATTTTCAAATTCAAATGGTTTAGATAACATTTTACATGAAGGGAATATTGATTTTAATAATAATGAAAAATTATCATCAATGTATCTGCTCGGAGATGATGAAGAGAGTAGTATCGGAGTTTATGATGATAGAGTAAATTATGATAATGATGAAGATTTTGGATTAGCTACATGTTTCCTTAATACATTGGGTAATTTAAATACACAATTTTTATTATCTGATGATTGTTTTAATGAAGATGAATCACAAACCTCACAAGAACTTGATCCTTTCAATAATACTAAAAATTCTACAAACAATAATAATATAATACAGATTAATAGGAAAATTAGACTAAATAATGAAGATATTGATGAAAATGATGTATTTTTATTACCATATAATTTTAAACCAATTAGTACAATATCAGGTACAAGTGGATTAATTAAGAGTAAAATATTAAATGATAAAAGACATGTTGCAGCAATGGATCAAAGTGGATGTGTTTATATATTTGATATTTTACAAGGTATAATGATTAGAAGAGTTGATAATAATTTATCAATTAATAGTATAGAAACAATTGATAAAAATTTAAGATTGATAAAACATAAAGAAAATTATAATAATGAAATAAATGAAATTAATGAAAAGTCATTAAATTTAATGGATAGATTTGAAGCAGTTTGTGAAAAATTTCAAACAACTGAATCATTACCGTCATGGTGTTCAGTTCAAGTTAAATCAGGTCAATTATTTATTACATTACAAGAAAATAATTTTACATCATGTGAAATTTACAATGATGAATTTAATGAGTATTATGATGTTAACAATAAGAACAATAACAATACCAACAATAATGATAATATATTTAGAGTTAATTTGGGCAAGATTATCATTAAATCAATTTTCCGTAATTGTTTGGAAAATATAATTAATGAAAGACATATTAAATTAGGATCTGATATTGGAACAGTTGAAGAAGAAGTTGATTCATTTCAAATGAATAGGAATAAAAACAAATCAATAAATGTAGTTGATGAAAAAGCTGAAAAAGCTGAAAGAACAATGAAAATACCACAACCAACTCCCCAAATAAGGGATAATGATAAGGAAAAGGAAAAAGAGAAAAAATCTAGAGGATTATTTGGTAGATTAAAGGGTAAGGAATCTAAAAGGGAGATTGAGAGAAACAATAGTGATAATAATAATAACAATAAACTTGAGAATTGTTTAGAAAAGATTCAACATATTGATAATAGTGAAGAATTAATTGAATATTTATCAAAGAATAAAAATATTTTCAAAATATTGAAAACACAGGAAGGATATAGTGAAAGAGAGAGAGATAATAAGAATATGCCAGTTTTTGAGTATAATGATAGTAATATATTAGTTGTTATTAATGAAGAGACTGGACGTGAATCTCGACCTGCATATACTGTTACAATTGATAAATTATCAAAAGATTATGGAATTAATCATTTTGAAATACTGAAAAAATTACCAATTTGGATAACTAAAGGATTATTATTACACATGTATCCAATACCATCCTCAATGACTAATAAGATTGGGTTCACTTTATCACCATATATTGAAACTGACAGGGAGAGTAAATTACCTAAGATTGATGATAATAGTAATGGAACAGTTGGATTAAAATTAAATGGTGTTGGATCATTACGAGTTAGTAGAATATGTGAATTTGTCAATGGGAAATTACCTGAGAATGTTCGATCAAAGGAATTGGAGATTATCTGTCGTGGTAAAGTACTTGATGAGAAGGATACTTTAGGTACCGTTAAGGCCAGAGTATGGAGACAAGGTGGTGATATTGAGTTGTTCTACAGGTAGTAATAGATTAAGTGTATAACTGTGTAAAGAGACGATGGGACTGTGAGGAACTGAAAAATTTTCTAAGAAAAAGAAAAAAATGAGAAATAAGAAACTTCAACATGAATTGAATAATTTTGATTTTGATGTTGTGTATATAGGTTTTGTATTTTTTTTTATTGGATAGGGTAATAGAATATAATAGAGTAGAGTAGTATGGAGGACGTTGACAGAACCACATCACGTTTATGGAGAGCTTATCGTACGGTGAAGGAAATGGTATCAGATCGTGGATATTTTATTTCTAAGGAGGAATTAGAAATGTCATTAGAGCAATTTAGAGAGAAAATGTGTGATTCAATGGGTATGCCACAACGTAAATTAATGTCATTTCAAGCTAATCCACTTCAAGAATCACTTGAAAAATATGGAGATTTAGGACCATTATGGGTTGAATTTTGTGATGAACCATCAGTTGGTATTCAAACAATGAAAAATTTTTGTGCTCATATAACTGATAAAAATTTTACAACAGGTTTATTTATATATCAAAAAAATTTAACACCAAGTGCAACAAAGGCAATTGCAGTTGCAGAACCTGCAACAATTGAAATTTTTCAAGAAACTGATATTATTGTTAATATTACTCATCATGAATTAGTTCCAAAACATATTAGATTAAGTAATGAAGAAAAGAAAGATTTATTAACAAGATATAGATTAAAGGAGAGTCAATTACCAAGAATTCAAAGTGAAGATCCAGTTGCAAGATATTTAGGTTTAAAGAGAGGTCAAGTAGTGAAAATTATTAGAAGAAGTGAAACTTCTGGTAGATATGCCTCTTATAGAATTTGTTTATAATATCTATCAATTGTATGTATGTATTAATTAATTAACTAACTATAATAATAAATAACTTTTTACTTTTACATTTGCATTTACATTTGCATTTATTTTAATTTTGAACACATAACAGAATCTGAAATACCTTTCCACCATGTAACATTTTTAAGTGATAATGGGGTTTTAGGTGAAACTGATACTCCATTTTCACCTAAAAACACAGGTCCAATAGTAATTATCAATGAATCAACAATATCAGGGCACAATAATAGATCATTTATAATATATGCACCACCTTCAATCATAAATTTATGTAATCCAAATTGATCTTCACATTGATTCAATATACTATTCCAAGATAATTTACCATCACCGTCATTTCTCCTTATTCTAACAATATCACAATTAAACCTATCATCACTTACTTCTATATCATCACTTATAACTACTACAGGTTTATTACCATTACCATTAAAATAATTTTCCACTAATTTATATTTTTCAACCTTACTTTCTTTACTAAATATTTCCATTGATTTAAATGTTGGATCAATAATTATCGGTGTTATTCTATTACCTTCACCATACCTACAATTAAGTGATGGATTATCTGCTAATAATGTTCCAATACCTATCACTAATGAATCATGAAATGATCTAATATAATGTGTCATTGTCTTTGTCTCTTCATGTGATATATGAGTACGTAATCCTTTACCAGCTGCAATCTTTGAATCAATACTCTGTGCATAAGTTAAAGTTACGTGTCTACGTCTATGTCTATGAATAGAACTGGATGATAAATACGGTTTCAATACTGGGAATAAGGACTCATCAATAGGATGTAATGACATTGTATAGTGGTAATACGGGAGATAGTGGATATACCAGATCAAAGAAGAAGAGGCTGTTTATATTATATATTATTCTATATTTATATAACGGACATAGCGGTGAATCATGAAAATTTTCAGTGGAAATTATTTTGACACTTTTTGCCAATCTCCATTTTCTTTCCAGTACTTAAACAAGAGGGTATCCCATCCGTATAATAGTAACAATAATATAAATTTCTATCATGTCCCATCGTCGTGTGTTAACTAGTAATATGTTGAAAAACGTACCACATCAAACAACTTCTACAACTTCAAAATTATCATTACAATCATGTTTAACATTTAATAATGTTTTCCAACATCCTGATATACCAAGATCTCAACAAAGGCGTCAGTTTCATAAATCTCATAATAAGAAAAATACCACTAGATCAACCGCCACCACTTCATCATCATCATCTTATGCTGTTAATGAATTTAAAAATTTAACTAAAAATATACCAAAATCTTCATTACCATATTATAAACAATTACTTGCATTTGATGAATGTTTAGCACATAATTCATTTTTCGATCCTAAAACTGGTGAAGTACCCGGTGGTACAGTTAAATTTTGGGATTCAGTTGAAAAAATTATGCCATTATATGATGAATTAATTTTAACTGGTGAATTAAATCAAAGAAGAATTGATGAATTAATTTCACTTTTAAGAAATGGTTTAAGAATGCATAGATTTGAATTATCTAAATTAAAGAAAAATATTGATAGAGATTTAAATTCCCCTCTCCAACAAATGCAAAATTATTTACAAAATTCACTTATTAAGATAAGTAATGATATAATTAATAAAAATTTTGGTGATGATATTAATATAAGTTCAAGAGGTTTAACAAATTTATTTAAAGCATTTACTGATATGAGATTAATTGATGAAGCAACAATTATTTGGAATAAAGGTAAGAAAGATCCTAAATTATTTCAATTATTTACAAGTGAATCAGTTTTAGGTTCAATTTTAACATTATTAATTGAAAATAAAGATTTTGATTATGAAGAAATTTCAAATATTTATGAAACTATTAAAAAAAATAAACATGGTAAAGAAATAATTCATAGTGAATTACAAGTTGCAATGATTAGAGCAAGTTTAATTAAATGTCAAACTACTAAAGCATTAAATATTTTTAAAGAAATTACAACTGATGTAATTGAATTTTATAGTAATAAAAATTCTTCACCACCTGTTGCAGTTAAAAATTATATGACAATGGCACATTTATCATTTATTGGATATTGTCAAGATTATGAAACTGCTAATATATTTTTCAATGATTCATTTAAGAATGAAATGCCATATTTAACACCAATTCAAATTAATTATGTTAAAAAATTTATGCAAAATACATGGAATAATACAAAAGATTTTGATAAAGTTACCAAAATTTGGCTTTTAACATGGAATTATTTTGAAATTAATAAAAAATCAACAACTGCAATTTCATCATCATTAAATGATATTTACCTTGAAATTTTCTTTGAAAAATATAATATATTTAATAATGAAAGTGCAAATAAATTAAAAGAAATTTTAACAGATTATAATAAAATTAAATCAATGGATGAACCATTCTTTAATTGTCTTATAACTAAATCACAAAAATGGTCAAATGTTGATATTTTCAGATCAATTGTTAAAATGGGAGATTTATATAATTTCCCAAAGACAAATGTTTATCATAGATGTGTACTTAAATCAAGTGGATCGGTTAATGAATTATCAATTGAAGAAATTTATCAATTTTTCCAAAGATTAATTCAATCAAATATTCAATTAGGTTGTAATAATTTAACAAATGCAGATTGGTTTGCATTTAGGGATGCAACAATTCATTCAAAATTTATTAATAATGATAAAATTAACTTATATTTTAAATTATTTAAATTAAGTTGTAAACATTTTTTAAGTTTACAAAATTTTAAACTTTACATGAATTTAGATATTGGATTAGATAGAAGGTATAAAAATGTTTATGATGAATTTGATCGTGTTGATGTTAGTGATATTGAAGTGATAGAATTACAATGGTTCAATAAATGCAGAGCCATAGAGGAATATTGGCAACAACGTGGTGTTGATATATAATTAATTTACATATACATATTAACATATAATTTTAAATAAACTATTCTTTAATAAAATATACCTTTAATTTAATTTAATGATAAAACATGTTTCTTATAGTGAGAAATTTAAAATTTAGTCTTTTTACTTTAATTATTATTAGTTACTTCTTTCTTTTTGATAAGTATATTATTATTATTATAATACAGACAACAATGGATAGATCCAATGAGTCTTCGTTGCCAATGTCTAATGAGGGGATATCGGGGATTGGTAATATATCTAATTTATCAAGTATGGATATGAATAATATTAATTCAATGAATATGAGTAGTATGAATAATTCAAGTGGTATTGGTAGTATGAGTAATATGAATAATATTAATAGTATGAATAATAGTATAAATAATATGAATAATCTTAATGGGATGGGAAATATGCATATGATGAATAATATGAATCATACGAATAATACGAATAATATGAACAATATGAACAATATGAATTTAGGTATGAATATGGGCATGGGTTTAAATATGAATATGAATATGATGAACAAGTTAAACAATTTAAACAATTTAAACAATCTTAATGGTATGAATTTAAATAATTTGAATAATATGACAATGAATCATTTAAATAATTTAAACAAATTAAATATGTCATTACCATCAATTCAAGATTTACAACCTTTACCAAAGAGAGGTCGTGGACGTCCACGTAAATTTACAATTGAGGAACGTCCATCAAGACCAAAATTACCACCAGTTTATGATAAAGATGGTAATATAATTAAACGTAAACGTGGTAGACCACGTAAATATCCATTACCTGATCCAGATGAGGCAAATAAACCAAAGAGAGGTCGTGGTAGACCACGTAAAGAAGTAATTTTAAATGATGAACAAAGACGACAACAAAAGCAAGCAGATGAAGCTGCTGTTAATGTTTCAAATACTGTTACAAGTACAAATGTAGTTGAATCTGAAACAACATCAACATCAACATCAGAATCACAATCATCATCATCTATATTACGAGGGGTTACACCACCTATACTTGCACAGTCCACTCAAAAAGAAGGCCAAGAGAAGATCAATGATAGTAATAAAAATGATAGTAAAGACACTACCAAAGATACTACCGGAGATACCATAGAAGACACCAATAGTAACAACTCCAACACACTTACTGAACAAACTACATCTGAACCCATTCAAGATACACAACCATCCAATAATGGGAAGAAAGACGATGAGATGATACTACATGTGAACAACTTGTCCAACATGACAATGCTAAACAAAGTAAACTCTAATGATCTGGCCACTCTCATGGATTTTACAACTTGACCCTTCTTCTTCTTCTTTTCATTTCTTTGCTTCTTTATCTACACTTTATATTGTATTATACTGTATTGTACTATTTTGTAATATTCAATGGGAAACTGTTCCTCAACTGATACTGTTAAGAGACCAACAAAAGAGGCTAAACAAGCTAAGCCGAGTACGCCCACTATAAGGGTAACAAAACCACCAACAGTACAAAAATCTAGTGCCAATAAGAAAAACAAAGCATTCCCTAAGGAAACACATCAATTAGCAACTAATGATCCATCAACTACAACAACTAACATTAATTCATTAACTCCAACACAATTAGCAGCTCAGGCAGCTGAAGCAAGATCAAAGAATAAAAGATAAATGTCTTGATTATGATAATTATAACTCTCTTTAATTTCTATACTGCATATAGTTTATATGTAGGTTATCAATACTAATACTAATATGATACTAATACTAATACTAATACTAATACTAATATAATACTAATACTATAACATAATACTAATATAATAATACAATCAATCAGATGACTCAATACCTATACTTACAAATACATCACATATACTAAATCAAATAAGCCATCAATAAGACCATACTACATTACAAATCAAACCAAATAACTCTAATCCAGACCCAAAAGTGATTACTTATTACTTATATACTATATATACGGAATCTATTTCTATGACTCTTATATAAACAGCGATAAAGAAGTTAAAAATTATTTTTTTATTCATTAATTATTAATTATTAACCTTTAATTAACGGTTTTTTCTTTTATTTTTAATTCATTTCTTTATTTCTTCATTAAACAAAATGGAAAAGGAAGATATAGACGAAGGATCTAGATTATATGAACCAGATAGTGATTCATATGATGCATTTGCACATGAAAATGATCAAGTATTCCCAGAAGGTGGTTGGAGAGCTTGGATTACAATTATTGGTACATTATTTGGTTTAATGACAGTTTTTGGTATTATGGATACAATGGCTTCAATTCAACTTTATATTACAACACATCAATTAGCTGATGTTAAATTAAGTTCAGTTTCATGGATTTTCTCCCTTTATATGTTTACAAATTTAGCACTTGGTATTATTGCAGGTCCAATTTTCGATATTTATGGTATTAAAAAAATTTTATTAGTTGGTATCATTTTCAATTGTGGTGGTTTATATGCAACTGCATTTTGTACTGAATTATGGCATTTTGTTTTAAGTTTTGGTATTTGTACAGGTATTGGATCAGGTTTAATGTTAACTCCATTAGTTGGTGTTGTTAGTCACTGGTTTTTGAAAAAAAGAGGTTTAGCAAATGGTGTTTCTGAATGTGGTTCAATTTCAGGTGTTTTCTTCCCAATTATGCTTAGAAGTTTATATCCTTCCTTAGGTTATAAAAAGGCAATGATTGTTTTAGCTTCAATTTGTGTTATTTTCTCAATTATTGCATATTTTACAGTTCAAGATAGATGTGATGAATTACATAAAGAATCTTTACATATACCAAAAAAGACAAGATTAATTAAAGCTTATAAAAATATGGTTAATTTTAAAAATTTTAAAGAAAAAAATTATTTATTCCTTGTACTTTCAATGTTCTTTGATGAATTTTCAATTATTTTAGTTATTACATATATTGCAACTTATGGTGCAGCTAGAGATATACCTGAATCAACAACTTATATTATTGTTACAGTTATGAATGCATCAGGTATTTTAGGTAAAGTTATACCAGCATATTTAAGTGATAAATTTGGTCGTTTTAATATAATGTTGTTAATTATGTTAATATTGGTTATTTCATTATTTGCAATTTGGTTACCATTCTATAATTTAGCAGGTTTTTACATTTTTGCAATTGTTTATGGATTTGCATTTGGTGCAGTTTACGCATTAACACCTGTTTTAATTGCACAAATTTCTAAAACAAAGGAATTTGGTTCAAGATATGCAATGGCTTATTTTATTGTTGCATTTGGTAATTTAATTTCAATGCCAATTGGTTCCCAATTTATTAATGAAGAAACTGTTCAAAATTATAATCATATGATCATATTTGCAGGTTCAACTTGTGTATTTGCAACTTTCTTATTAATTTTAAGTAGATATGATATGGTTGGTTGGAAAATTAAAACTTATGTTTAAGTTTATGTATATGATGATGCCGGTTCTTAGATTTTAGATTTTAGATTTTTACTAATATTCTATTCTATTCTCTTCTCTTTTCTTCTTTACAGTTCTTTACAGTTCTTTTTAAACTAATATAATCTAAATATAATGATTCATATACTTAATATAAAAAGATTAATACATACTCATCATGCTAAACTAGCTAAATCTTCAATATCATTTAAGGAAACATCCACTCTTATCGCCCAATCAATGATCCGCACGACTAACCATGCCCTAATTGCACATTCATATTGGGAAAACCTCAGGAAGAACAATAAAGATAAGAATAACAACTCCGAATATAGACAAATACCAGATGATTCAAGATTTATGGATAAACATTACAATGAATTAGTTAATTACAGAGATAAAATTGTCGGAGTTGGTGGATCATTTAATGATTTAAATAGTATTACAGAATTATTCTTTAAATTGAGTAAATTATATCCAAATGAAGGTAAACCTGAACAAATTGAATTATTTAATAAATTTATTGATGATTTATGGCAATTATTAATGTTAAATGGTGGTTATATTGATATATTAGATTTAATGATTTATAATAAGCAGGTATTTGATCATTGCGAAAGTACAAAACATCATGTTTAATTAATTTTTTATACTATTACAGTACTTTCTTTTATTTCTTTATTTATATAAATATAACACACACAATGCCATTTACTATAACTAATTGGTCAATTGATCGTAATCATTTAGGTCTTAATAGAATACCATTTTATAATATTGCAGTTAAATGGAAATTATCTGATTTAATTTACGTTTTCCTAATTTATGCCCTTGATTGGATTTATTTTGAAAATATTAAACCTTTCCAACGTCAATTTACAATTAATGATATGACAATTTCACATCCATTTGCAGAAAATGAACGTGTACCTGGTGATGTATTATTAAAATGGATTACAATTTTCCCATTTATAATTATACCAATAATTTCATTATTATTAACTCCAAGACCATTTAAATTATACATTATTTATTTATCATTATTAGGAGTTTTCATTAGTATGGGTACATGTATTTTCGTTACTGATGTTTTGAAAAATTGGATTGGTCGTTGTAGACCTGATTTCTTAGCAAGATGTAAACCAATGGATAATTTATTACCTGATACATTATATCTTGCTAAAGATGTTTGTACAACTAAAGATATTGGTAAATTATTAGATGGATTTAGAACAACTCCATCTGGACATTCATCAATGTCATGGTCATCATTTGGTTATGTATCATTATGGTTAAATGGTCAATTAAATTGTTCACATGTTCATAGAGGTGCATGGAGATCAATTGTTGCATTTTTACCATGTTTAATTGCATTTTATGTTGCATTAAGTAGAACTCAAGATTATAGACATCATTTTATTGATATTATCTTAGGTTCATTAATTGGTTCATTTATTGCTTGGTGGAGTTATCGTAGATATTTCCCAAAAATTAATTCAAGAGGTTGTTATATACCTTATGTTTTACTTGAAAAAGTTGGTAGTTTGAACAATGAAAGTAACCAAGCTGCTCATGATTATTATAATGATGTTCAATTAGCAATGGGTACTTATGTACCAACTGCAACTCAATCAAATGAGGGTAATGAACTTGACCTTGATCTTGAAAATTCACCAAATTTTATCTTTTAATAGTGCCACTTATTTAATAATTATTCATCTATTTATATAATACAAAATACCATAATATACAACCCAATATATACATCAAACTATACATTCTCTCTAGCTATACGAGCATTTCTTTCACGATGAAGTCTAGATAATTCACGTTTTTTCCATAATTCTTTATCTTCAATTTGATCAGTATCATCAATTCCTTCACAAATTATTTCCTCTTCATTAAATAATGTAGTTTTAGTTGATTTAACATTTGCAAGATTAGAATTTATAATTGATAATGCAATTTTTTCATTAATGTTACTATCTTGAGTATCTTTTTCACTGATATTAGGTAAAGGTTTTTTAAAAGTTACATTTCTCTTAAACCCAGATTCAGATTCAGATTCAGAACTTGAACTTGAACCTGACTCCGAATCCGAACTACCAGAACCAGAGGAACTCATTGCATTGTCCTTTAAGAAGAAGCATCGGATTAAAGAGAGTGTCTATTTTGAGGCTGTGAGAAGTGAAATTTTGATTTTCAATAAATTTTTTTTACATGAAATTTTTTTTTTCATTAAGTTTTAATATCTTTTTAATATTATCTTTTTAATATATCTTCAGTTACTACTTCAACAAACAATGTCAGCAATTTATAAGGCAATTAGTGGAGGTAAGAAGAAGACTGATAATTCTATTTCTAAACCAGAAGATAATAAACGTATCAATAGACAGAGAGTTTTACTTATTTCATCAAGAGGTATAACGTATCGTCATAGACATTTAATATCTGATTTACAATCATTATTACCACATGCAAGAAAGGAACCAAAATTAGATACAAAGAAGACATTATATGAATTAAATGAAATTGCAGAATTATACAATTGTAATAATATAATGTATTTTGAATGTCGTAAACATGAAGATTTATATTTATGGATTTCTAAACCACCAAATGGTCCAACAATTAAATTTCATGTAATGAATTTACATACATTAGATGAATTAAATTTTACAGGTAATTGTCTTAAAGGTTCAAGACCAATTTTAAGTTTTGATAAAAAATTTGATAGTGAAGAACATTGGAAATTATCAAAAGAATTATTTATTCATCAATTTGGCGTACCACCACAAGCTAGGAAAAGTAAACCATTTATTGATCATGTTATGACATTTTCAATTGTTGATGGTAAAATTTGGGTTAGAAATTATCAAATTAATGAAAATGAAGAATTAAAGAAAAATGAAGAATTAATTAATGATAAAATTAATAATGATGATTTAACATTAATTGAAATTGGTCCAAGATTTGTTTTAACACCAATTGTTATATTAGAGGGATCATTTGGTGGACCAAAAATTTATGAAAATAAGGAATATGTTTCACCAAATGTTGTTAGAGCTCAAAATAAATTTAAACAAGCAGAACAAGCAAAGGAGAGACAAATTCAAGCAATGGATCGTAAAGTTCGTAAACGTACTCAAATTATTAAAAATGATCCATTATCAAATGAAACTATCTTTAATGAAGATTAAATGATATATAGATACGATACATATTTCTTTGAATAAGATTTTTTCATAAGTTTAAATAAATAAATAAATATTATATATAAAATATTATAAATAATTAATAATTAATAAATAACCACTCTTAAGAATGTTCCTTTAAGAAATCATTAATATATTTTTCTTCATCAGAAGTTGCAGCTTCAACTTTAACTTCTTTCTTTGGAGTTGCAGCCCAAGGTTTTGGAGCAGCTAAAAGAACGACAGCACCAATTGTACCTAATGCAAGAATTTGTGGAGGAACAGATTTACCTAAGATAGTATATGCAGCACCCATTATTAAATGATTATATTGTTCAAAGATTTAATTATAATATTTCAAATGAAAAGATTGTTATATACCATGTACCTCTTATTCATGTTGAAGATCAAAAAATGTTAATTTCTAAAGAGTAGTGAGATTGTTATTGGACAGTGTTAGTATTTTAATTAATGGTGTACTAATGTAAAAGACCGTCGCGTCTGTTTAGAAGATTATTATTCATTACATGAATATTTCACTTTTAATAAGGGTAGAGTATAGGACATTGGACATTCATTTAGCAAAAGATGTTAAGACAATCGATAAGATTACAATCTACATTAAATAACAATACTTTACGTTCAATTAAACCAACAAAATTGAAAAGAAAGAAGAGATCACTTGAAGAAAGTGTTTCATTTGAAGATTTTGTACTTAAGGGACAAGTTTTACATGTTTATAGAGATATTTTACGTAGTATTTATAAAGTACCTGATAAATCATTGAGAGAAGAAGTTAAATTTTTCATTAAGGGAGAATTTAAGGCAACTAAAAATGTAACTGATTTAAATACAAAGAGATCATTATTAATTGGTGGTATACGACAATGGAAAAGTGTTTGTAATAATATGGGTTTATCATATACTGATATAGTTTTTTAAATATTGTATGTGTGTGTGTGTGTTTAATGATTTTGTTTATAGAGTTTAGTATATACATGATATAAATAGTATAGTATAGTATAGTATACTAACGTTTAACCCAAGTTGGCATCTTTCTAGCTTTCTTTTTACCAGGTTTCTTTCTTTCAACTGATCTTGGATCTCTATGTAATAAACCTGCACTTGAAAGTTTTTGTTTATATAATGGATTATGAATACATAAAGCTCTTGATAATGCTAATTGTAATGAACCAATTTGACCTGTTGGTCCACCACCTCTTGATAAACCAAAAATATTATAATTATTCTCTTCTTCAACAACTTGTAACGGATATAATAATTTTAATCTATCTTGTTCCTTAGGGAAAACTTCTTCAATTGATTTACCATTAATTAAAATTTCTCCATTACCTTTAACAAGATAAATTTTTGCTGATGATGATTTTCTTCTACCAATTGCAATTGCTCTACCTTTATTATCTAAAGTTTTAACTTCACTTAATGAATTAAAATCATTCTTCTTCTTTTGATATTCAGATAAAATTTCATTAATTTCATCACTTCTTAATTCAATATCAATTGAATCAATTCTTTTTAAAATATTTATTAATTGTAAATATTCAGTCTCTTTTAATAATTCACCACCTGCTTTTTCCTTATATTGTTTAAATTTAAGCCATGATGAAGTTGATGATTTCCTATTAAATGGTAATGTTGCATTTTTATTTAAAATATCTTGTAATTTTGACATATGAATTTCATGATATGGATTTCTAGCATAAAAAGTTGGAATACTTGGTACAATTCTACGTTGTTCTAATTCTGGAATATATCTTGAAATTAATGGATCATTATATAATTTATTATGTGGTTTAAATATTATTTTTTCAAAATTTCTATTTCTTGATTCTGGAATTGTTGGTGGTTCTAAAATTTCAACTTTTTCACCTGTAGTTGTAGTTGTAGTTGTAGTTGTTGTAGTACTTGCACTACTAATAGTACTATTAAAACGTACTGAAGATATCAAAGATGACCTAATAGAGGTCAAACGATTCATCATTTTACTTGTCTATAGAATATTAAATAAATACCAACCAACTACCTACTTCTCTTCCTCTTGTAATTTTTCATTCTTCAATTTACGATTCAATCTTTTTTCACGTCTCTCCAACATTGGATTCTTCAATTTTAATTTTTTTTCAACAGCCGATCGACGCACCCGTACATTATTAAAATCACCATGATTACGTAACCCACACAAATCAAATAAGCACTGCGCCACCACATTGACTCCATGCGCCACATCACTTTTACAAATAGTGGCAAAACTTGGAGGCTCAATTTTCAATGGGATTGACTGCGCCACTGCTACTATCTTATCTATTGCACCACCACATTTATCAACTTTATTTATAATTACGTAAATTGAAATACCCATTGATTCAATCATTTCAAATATCATTTCATCATGAACTGTTATACCAATATTACCATCAATTACCATGAAAACTCCCTTTAAATTATCCCTTCTCTCCATATAATCCATAACTAATTTACCTTGCCATTTTTTACCCTTTTGTCCATATCCTGGACTATCAACAATTCTTAATTTACCTCCAATATTATAAAAATTTAAACATGGTGTATAACCAGCTTCATTTTTAACATGTGCAAATTTTTCAATGTTTTTATTCTTTCTTGTCGGATTACTTAATAATAAATTAATTATTGATGATTTACCAACATTACATCTACCAATAAATAAAATTTCAGGTATTTCATTATTTAATTCTTTAACTTTTTCAAAATTATGTGCACTCCATTCCCTCCAAATATGACTATCTTGCATAAATTTACTCATAATGGAAAATTTATCATTACTTACACTCCATTTACTTTCAATTGGTGTTAATTTACTTAATTCTTTATTAACTTCTCGTACAAATTTCTCATTCTTATCAATTTGTACTTTCTTAGTTGCATTAGTTGTATTAACACTCACATTTTTAGCTTTAATAACTGGTTCTTTCACTAGTTCTGCTAATTTTGAATATTTTCCAATAACATCACTATAATGTCGTATACTATTACCTATTCCCTTCCAATACATTGCTGATAAGAACCCAATGATATATACCTCTATCATGAAAAATTTTGACATTATAAAAAAATGCTATACTAATTATTATACATTTCATTACGTAATCATCTACATTTGTTCACTATACGTCTTTGCTAAACTTCTAATAGTTGCAACAATATCACGACATTCCTTTGCATTTTGTGCTTCAAGATAATATTTTTTAACAATACCTTCATCATTTTTCTTAATTATAATTTTAAAATGATTTGGTATCTTTGGATTTTGCTTTATTTTCAAAATTTGTGAAATTTCAAAATTATATGTTTTAGAATCATACCATGTACCCTTAAATTCATTAAATGGTAATAAATAAATCGTATAACCATCAACTGTTAATGTCTTTGGTAATTTATTCTTAAATTTCATATGTTGTCTTCTCCAAACTGTCCATCTATGATACATTAATGCATTATTAGTCTCATCATCAAATTCATTTAAATTATTCTTCAACATATTGTTATTATTCTTTAATAAATTATGATTACTATTATTGTTATCATCATTACTAATCGTACTCTTATTCCGATTCTTATTCATCATACTACCCATATTCATACTCATACTTAAATTCATAACCATACTCTTACTGTTATTACCAATAATACTATTACCACCACCAACAAAACTGTTATGATGATGAATATTATTGTTACTATTACTATTATTGTTATTATTATTATTATCATTATTACCATTATTACCACCTAAGCCTAAACCTAATCCAAAAAGACTATCACCATCATTCCTATCTTTAATCTCATTCCTTTCACTATGTTCCTCACTTCTTCTTCTATTATCATGATTATTATCATTAATTATACCAACTATTTCATTATTACTATTGTTTAAATCTTCTAATTTATGTTTATTACCATCATATGTTGTATTATATGCTCGAAATAATTCTTGTTGTGTTAATTGATAATGTTCAGCTGTATTATGCAGTATACTTTGTAATGTATTATTCTTCATCTTGAATTTACCTAATTTACTCTCCTTATTATCTCCATTGGTATTGTTATTATCTCCATTATTATTATTAACATTGTTATTCAAATATTTATTGTATTTATACATATGATATTTCTTTTGTAATTGTCCATCTCCTTTAATTTTAACTGACATTTTATTACTAATATTACCAATACCTGTAGATATTTTATTACTGCTGAGTTTCCTTGAAATGAATTTATTAACATGATTATTACTGTTAATTTTATTATCCTCCTCATTAATTCCAGTTTCAAAATCACTATCTTCGTCATCATCATCACTATCGGAATCATCAATAATAAATCTTTGACTATTACTAATATCATTATATTGTTTAGTTCTTGGTATGGCTTTAAGTTTATTATTATTTCTAATATTATTATCATAAGCTAGTAATTGTGCAACATCAGGCGTTAAATCAGATGGTAATGTTGCAACTGAAATTCCCATATCATTAATATTATCATTTTCAGTTGGTGAACTTTGTTCCATTTCAACACTACCTTCAAAACTGGTTGCTAAATTTAATCCACTAATCTCATTCTTATTATTATCTAATGGTGATGGAGTTTTCTTTTCATTAATTGCAAATTCTTCATCTGTACATTTAATTATAACAAATTCATCAGTTCCATATGATTCAATACTTCTAAGTCTATCTAACATACCAAAATCATCCTCAATCTCTCCATCATCTGCAATGTACATTTTCCAATAATTTGGATTATTTAAAATATCTTTATTGATATCAAATTTCTTATTACCTTCTTTAAGTTTAAATAAAACATATCCTATCAATTCAACAACATGAACAGATGAATTTACCAAATATGTTTCAGCTTCAATCATACCTAAATCAGGTAGATAAATACTTAATTCAATCAGTTTATCATTAACATTTTGTTTATCTCCAACATATTTGTAATATGATAATGATATTTCCTTTTTATTAATTAATTCTGTAAGTTTTGAAGAATGCTTTATTACATTGCTCACATCAATTTTATACGGTTTGAACATTTCTTTCTTTCTTAATTCCTCTTCATGTTCTAAATCAACTTTCTTATGTCTTTCATGTCTTTTGATCTTTTCATTTTCATGAACATTGTAAAGGCTACTAAAACTTTTAACTGATTTGTAACTTTGTTTACTTAATCGTCTAGTTGTTTTAGTGGAAATCGTACTAGATAATGATGACATATCGGAATGTGCATGTTTCTTATTATTGTTATTTTTTATATTACCATCAGTTGTCTCAGGTCGGCTTTTGATAAAACTTATATTTGATATTGAATTTTTCTTTTCTTTATTAATTAATGGTTGAGGAATAATATCATTATCATTTAATGAATCATCATCAATTACTGATCTGTCCAGCGACGGTAAAGAATGTGAAATTGAATGTGATACAGAATTTTCTGAATCATACGTTATTTGATCATCAATCGCTTCATTGATACTAACATCATCATCATCATCACTTTCATCCGTAAACTCATCATCATCATCGTCATCATAATCAGCATCTTCATCGTCATCGTCATCCATTCCATTGAATGCATTTGGTGTTAATCCTAACATTGCAGCATGTGGTGATAATGAATTTTGTGTTGAATTAAAGTAGTCATAATCAGAATCAGCCAATTCACTTGATTCAATTGAATCAACAACAGAACCATTATCACTATCGTCATAATGATCATTATAATTATTTGGTTTATTCAGTATATTATCATCATCAGATGAATTTATCAGATCTTTTTCAGAATTAGATGATGAAATATATTGATCTGAATCAAAATCATCATGTTTAACATAATTAGAATGCATCCTTATAATATTTCTTTTAACTTCCTTACCTCTTTCCATTTCCAATTCTCTTTTATTTTGAACAGTTTCTATACTTTCCATATCACTTTGACTTTCAACATTATTATTATTATCTTTCCCTGTACTTTTATTAGTGCCTGCACTACTCCTACTCCTACTACCAATCCCACCATCAAATCTTATTGGTGGTGAATTAGCCAATTTATTAGAAAGAAAGGGGAAAACTTCATTTATACTGTTTTTATTATTATTTTCGATATCATTGAATAATATTTCCTTATTATAAACTGTACCAAATAATGAAGACGAATTATTTGTGTTGTTTGTTATACTTATACTATTTGTATTGTATAATGTATCAGTAACAGAGAGACATGTTTCACGTAAGATATTAATGAGTAATGTCTCATCTAATGGTAATGCCATTATCTGATTGATGGTTCAAAGATTAATGACAAAAAGGAATGTTCTAGTAATAAATAAAGTTTAGATTTTGATGATAATAATAATAATCCTCGCGGATTCATGTGGAAGTAGAATTAGATGAGCTGATGGCCTATTTCCATTTTGATGTTGTGTTTGATTTTGTGATTTATTCTTCTTTTAACGACAACAACAATGGTCAAAGATACGGAATATTATGATTTAATTGGAGTATCTCCAGATGCAACTGATTTAGAGATTAAAAAGGGGTACAGAAAAGCAGCATTAAAATGGCATCCTGATAAAAATCCTAATAATCCAGAAGCTGAGAAAAAATTTCAAGAAATTGCAGAGGCATATCAAATTTTAAGTGATCCACAAAAGAGAACAATTTATGATGAAGTTGGTAAAGAAGAATTAAATCAACAAGGTAATGGTGCAAGTCAAGATATTGATCCAAAGGAATTCTTCAGTATGATTTTCGGTGGTGAAGCATCAAAAGATTATATTGGTGAATTAAATTTTATTCAAATGATGTTTGATGCAGAGAAGGAACATGAAGAGGGAAATGATGGTAATGATGAAAATAATGTTTCTAAAAAGAAGGAGACATCTAGTACTTCAAGTCATGTTACATTACATGATGGTAATTCAAAGACTTTTACTGAATTAAATGAAGAGGGCAAAGAAGCAACAAAGGAGAAGAGGAAACAAGGTATTGATTCTGAAGCTATTAAGAAACAACGTGAAGAGGAGGAGAAAAAAGTTAAAGAATTAAGTGAAAAATTAAAATCCAAGATGAATCCATTATTAGAGAGTGTTCAAAATGGACATCTTAATACAAGTGGTAAAGATTGGGAAATATTTCAAAAGAAAGTTAATGAAGATATTGAAGAATTAAAATTAGAATCATTTGGATTAGATATTTGTCATTTAATTGGTAAGATTTATACATTTAAGGCAACATCATATTTAAAATCACGTAAACAATTTACTGGTGGATTTCATAAAATTACTTCAAATTTTAAACAAAGTAAAGATACAGTTAAAGGTATGATGGATATGTTATCAAGTGCAAATGAAGCACAAAATACATTAGAGGCAATGCAACAATTAGAGGGAGTTAATTTAGAAGATATGGATCCATATAAGAGAGCACAATATGAACAAGCAGTTACAGGTAAATTTATTTCAGTTGCATGGATGTCATCAAAATTTGAAATTCAACAAACATTATATGCAGTTTGTAATTTAATTCTTAATGATAAAGAGATAAGTAGTGATAAGAGGAAATTACGTGCTGAAATATTACTTGAAATGGGTAAGATGTTTAGTAATGCCAAGAGAGATGAAAGTGAAGAAGAAGATCAACAAGTTTTCGAAAAATTGATGAAGGATGCAAATGAGATGAAGGCAAGAGATTTAAAGAGAGAAGCTAATATGAAGGCAAGGGAAGAAATGAGACAAAGTTTACGTGTTGAAAGAGAGGAACGTTCACAAGCTCGTCTTCATCATAATGATAATAAATTAGATGCATCAGATATTAAATCAGATGCATCATCTACTTCAAATTCTAATACTACATCAAGTAGTTCAGGATTCTTTGGACGCAGATTAAAGAAATTCTTATAATAAATATAATTAATATATAATAATTAGATTTTGTATTCAGTGTATTATTACATAGATTGTCTTTAATAATAATTAGTAATTATCAATAAAATAATTTTGAATTTTTTAAATAATTATAGATCAGATCAAAATTCAAGAAATTACCCTTTTAGGGTACTTCCTATTTAGGAAAGTAAGAAAATCAAAAAAGCGACTTGGAAATCTTTTTCTATGAGAAAAACCAATTTACTATGTAACTGATCACAGAACAGAACATTCATTTTTTGCAGATTATGCCATTTCGCACAGTAATTAAAAGTCCGACTTGGAATGCGCATTGTAAGGCTCTGCCCGTCACTACCTAATTAGGAAATTTCTTAATCCTAGGTGATTAATTTTATCCATTTACATCAAGATTCCCATACTATTTGTGTCAAATTTTTGCTGTTTTGAAATTCTACAGTATACTTACAATTAAATACTTCATTACTACAAACACCCAGTGATTATCAAGCAAACTATCCCAATGAACAATAAATCCATAATATCAATTCTCTTTATTAGAGAAACCCTTAAAAAACCAAAATTTTCATTTTAACGTCGCTTATAAAAAGAAAGTACTTCCCACTAATATTATTCCTCTTACACCTACTGCTTCTTTCCTTTCTTTTGATATCGAAAGTGACACCCCCTCAGAGGTATCTATTTGATAATCTTTGTTTGATATCTTGTTTTGAAATTATAATTCATTTTGACATGTCGCATATTAACTTATGGACATGTTGAATTATAATTTTCAATTCAAGTATATTTGATTGATATTTCAAGGAGGGGCAGACTATTCCACCAGATCCGGCTTTTTAAAGTACCTGTCGTTTAGCTTAAACAATGACATGTCCCGTAGAGTCGGAACATTATATACTCAAGTATACTGTAGATTATATGTTGTAATCATGTAAACTGTAAAGGCGGCTTATACTTGTATCTATTCATACTAAGGTGATGGATGATGAAATACTTACTTAAGACATACGACACATCAAATTTCCTTGTGAGATCAAGAAATTCCATTTACAATTTCTCTTCCCTGTACTTTCCCAGTTTATCGATGTGCATCTTTTCGAAAACTTTCTCTTATCTCTCCCCACCATCTCTCTACTATACACAATGTTCAGATCAAAGAAGACACCATCAGAGAGAGAAACTCGTATACTGTTTATGCAAGATATGTATAAAAAAATAACCAATGCAAATTGGACTGCAATGAGTCTTGAACAAAATGGTCATTATAAACATGCTTTAATGACTTGGAAAGATTTAAATATTTATACAGATCGTGTAGTTCAAACACTTAACGAAGAAACTATTAATTTAACTTTATCAAATGATGAGAAAATCTTATTAGATGAATTAAATAAACTACGAGCTGAAATTGAATCAAATTTCATTGGATCTTCAAAAGCAATGGAAAAATTAATTCAACAACAAAATCAACGTGAAATTGAATTAGAGAAAGAAAGAGAAAGGGAAAGAGAAAGAGAGAGGGAATTTGTAGAATCACAACAAATTCAACAATCACAACAACAACCTCATGTACCAACTTTGAGAAGTAATATACCACATACAATGAATACACGTAAACCTGGTTTAAAAATGATGAAATCTTTAAGACCTGGCGGAGTAGTTTCTTATTCTTCAACTTCAAGTATACCGTCACCTTCAAACTCACATTCAAACTCACATTCAAACTCACACACACATTCACATTCAAATACCAATACAAACACAAAAAACTCCGCTCAAACTGCTGCTAATATTATATGGGCACCATCAAGTTCAATTAATGTTAATAATACGAATAATACAAGTACTACAAGTTTACCATCAATTGAAGATTTAACAATCAATGAATTTTCAGATTTTAGTGGACCAGGATCTGCAATTATCAATAAAAAAACTATCTCATCATCTGATAGAGCTAAAGCTGCATTAAAGGCTTCAGCCGCTGTTAAATATCCAAGACGTGTAAGAGGTGGTGTTAAAGATATAAGATATGAAACTAGTAGTGCATCACCTTCACCAAGTAGAAATTTAATAAAAAGTGATAAACAGGATAAACAAGAAAAAATTGACAAACAAGATAAACAAAATAAGAAAATTGATGTTGAAGTTGGAGTACTTGATGATAAAAAAGAAGCAGTAGTTGAAAATGATAACACTAATAATAATGATAATATTGAAGAATCTGAGGAAGATGCCGATGAAAAACTTTTAAGTAAGATTAAAGGGGTTGATTTAAAGTTTGCTAAAAATATTTTAATTGAAAGTAATAGAGATCAAGATAAAGTTTATTGGGATGATATTGCAGGTTTAGAACAAGCTAAAGAATCATTAATGGAAACTGTTGTTTACCCCTTTTTAAGACCAGATTTATTTATAGGATTAAGAGAACCTGTTAGTGGTATGTTATTATTTGGTCCACCAGGGACTGGTAAAACAATGTTAGCTAGAGCGGCTGCAACTGAGAGTAATTCAACATTTTTCAGTATTCAATCATCATCACTTACAAGTAAATGGTATGGTGAGAGTGAAAAATTAGTTCGTGCATTATTTCAAGTTGCAAAGGCAAAGGCACCATCAATTATATTCGTTGATGAAATTGATTCATTATTAGGTAAAAGATCTGGAGATGGAGATGATGATACAAGTCGTAGATTAAAGAATGAATTTTTAGTTCAATGGTCGGATTTATCAAAAGCTGCAGCTGGTAGAATTGATGATGATAATGAACCACCTGCAAGAGTTTTAGTTTTAGCTGCAACTAATTTACCATGGGCAGTTGATGAAGCAGCTAGAAGAAGATTTGTTAGAAGACAATATATACCATTACCTGAACCTGAGACTAGATTAGCTCATTTTAAAAAATTATTAAATAATACGAAAAATTCTTTAAGTGATGAAGATATGAAAGAATTAGTTGAATTAACTGAAGGATATAGTGGATCAGATATTACATCATTAGCGAAAGATGCGGCAATATGGCCTATAAGAGAATTAGGATCGAAAATGCTGGCATTGAAAGAAATTGAAATTAGACCAATGTCACTTGATGATTTTAAACATAGTATGAAAAATATACGTCCGAGTGTTAACCGTGAAGGATTAGCTAAATTTGAAGAATGGGCTAAAGAATTTGGATCATCAGGGGCATAAGGGGTGAATTGATCCGGAGTATTTATTATTTATATTGTATTAATATTTCAATAAATTGTAACTATTGTATAAGTTTTTTTCAATTACTTAATTATTTTTACTAATTCGTTTAACTAACAATTTATAAAACAAAAAAGATAATAAACTTTCAATTATAGCATTAAAAAGGTATGAGGTAGTTATGAAACAATCAGAGAATAATGTCCGTAGTAAATTAGCAATCTTATAACAATAGAAATACAATAAGAATTTAGTTAAAATTTGGGCATTCGGATTTAGTAAAATAGATCGGCTTTGATATAAAACGCGTTTAGAGTTTACCTTTTCAGGCACTCTATTCTTCAAATTGTGCGCGTTTGCCTATTATATTTTAATCTCTATTGTACTATAATTTACTCAATTGGTATAACCATGTGTTTGTCCGACAGGGTTATCGTATTATTAAATTTTGATAAGTTTTTTCAAATTTGTAAATTGGAAACTTGACATTATAAAAATATCAGGTACTGCCCCTTAAAATTGATATTCATATAGATTTAATAAAAAATTTTCATTCCTTTGGTTTCCTATTTTTTTTTGGCTTCTTCTTGTATACTCTTTAAACAAATACTTTTCAATTGATAATGTCCTCCTTATCACTTTCAGTTTTATCATTAGTATCTGCAGCACTTGCAACTTACTCCAATTCTACTGCTCCTGTTAATTTTGTCACTGGTACATATCCTGAACTTATTGAAGTTGGTACATATGCAAAATGTCCATCATTAAACTTTAATTTTAAAAATCATGGTTCTTACCCACCTGCAAGTGCAAGTGTTGTCTCTGCTTATCAAGTTGATGAAAATGATTATGAAATTACACTTCAATTTAGTGCACAATATTGTCCACCACTCTCTAATTTAGATCAAGCTGCAATTATTGGTGTTAATTCACCTGAATCATCAGTTTATTATTTACATGATTCAAATCAAAAAATTAGTAATATTGCAGATTCATGTGATTGGTCAGCAAGTTTTGTTGTTACAGGTGCTGAAACTGATGGTGTTGTATGTGTTCCAAATTTCCAAATTCATTATTCTTGGTTCTCAGGTTTAGCATCATCATCATACGCTTCATCATTTAAATATAATTCAGCTTATGAATATGCAATGAATTGTGTTCATGATAATAATAATAATGCACAATCTGATTTCTCACAATACTGTTTCGCAGTTGATTCAGTTCCAGAATCATCATCATCAGTTGCATCTTCTGCAATTGAATCATTATCATCATCAACATTATTATCATCATCAGTTGCATCTTCTGCAATTGAATCATTATCATCATCAACATTATTATCATCATCAGTTGCATCTTCTGCAATTGAATCATTATCATCATCATCAGCTATTTCAACAGTCGCACCATCAACTATTTCAGTTCCAACAGTTGAACCAACCACCTCTTCATTTATTGATATCCCATCATATGTTAACTCATCAATTCCATCAACTACATTCTCATCATCATTAACTACAATTACTACATCTGCATCAGGTAATAAAAAATTAGCTGAACTTTATTATCAATGTGGTGGTATTAATTGGACAGGTGCAACTGCTTGTGTTGAAGGTGCAGTATGTTCATCAATGAATCCATTCTACTATCAATGTGTTGCTGGTCCAACTCCAACTACTACTAAACATACTACATCAAATACTGCAATTCCAACTACTTCTGCATCATTATACGCTCAATGTGGTGGTAATAATTGGACTGGTGCAACTGTATGTGTTGACGGTGCAGTTTGTTCATCAATGAACGATTGGTATTATCAATGTGTTGCTGGTCCAACTCCAACTACTACTAAACATACTACATCAAATACTGCAATTCCAACTACTTTTGCACCATTATATGGTCAATGTGGTGGTAATAATTGGACTGGTGCAACTGCATGTTCTCAAGGTGTTTGTTCATCAATGAACGATTTCTATTACCAATGTGTTATGACCGCTTATTAAATCTAATAACAAATTCTACTTAATTTACTTCTTAAGTAACTGTATACTTATTTAAAACTTCTAATCGATACCGTTAATTTACTTTTCTTGGCTATAATAATTACAATATCAGGAAAATTCAACATCAAAATTTTAAAATAATTTAAATCTATGTTATGTACGAATTGGGTGTAGTGTAGAAAACGCGTTGTACACTAAATTATGTCATAAGCGCTTTTATCTCGGAACCTTTTCCTATTTGGGCTACCAAACGGATTTACTCGGAATTTAATTATCTTATCAGATAAGGCATTATCTTTTAACTGTCAAACTGATATAGCATTATACCAATTTATTGCTGAATAATTCAATATAAATTGCACGTTAGAGTACCTAAAAAATCCATTTGGTAGAAGCTGCTACTCCCTCTCTGCATTTCTATTAGGCAAACTAAGTTTATTGAAAAAATGACAGTTGCATTATATCCTTATCCAAAAGTTAGTTCTGAATTAGGTCATGTTGAAACCTACAAAGATTTTGCTCCAACTCATAAGATTCCAACAAAGACAAGAGAATTAGAGATTAAATCACTTCTTGAAAAAATTACTTCCAACCCTTCATTTAATCCTAATCTTAAATTTGATGCTTCAAAACATATAGTTTTCGATCCATCTTATTATAAATCAACTAAAACTTTTACTCTTGATGATTTGAAAATTAATAAAACTCATGTTCCGAGAGTTACAGATTTTGGTGCTGCATTCCCATTTCCTTTATTATCATCTGAAGCTGTTGATATGGTCTTATATGAAGCATTACAACCTGAAATTATTGAAGATTATGCACGTTTACCAAATCTTGCTAAAGGTGCAACTAGATTAGATTTCCATATTGGTGGTCACGCTGATGATCATGCTCCATTTACTGATGCATTAATTAAATCACCTGAAATTGCAGAAATTGTTTCAAATTTCTTTGGTACTTCAATGTCAGTTATTTATAATTCAGAGAGAGCTCATTTAAATGTTTCATTAGCAACAAAGAATGAAGAAGAAATTGCTAAATATCCATGTTCAAAGGAAGAAATTATGCAAGCTTTAAATAATCAAGATGCAGGTGATGGTGATGAAATTCCTTCAACTTTAGGTCTTCATTATGATTCAACAACTGTTGCCTTAGTTGTTATGTTAGATTTACCAGAGGAAGCAGTTGGTGGTCAAACAACTATTATAACAGGTGATGAAAAAGTTGTTCGTGTACCTGAACCTAAAAAGGGTTATGCGACAATGATTCAAGGCCGAGTTTTAAAACACTTAGCCTCAAAACCTGTTACTAATCATAATAGAATCTCATTTGTTAATGGGTTTGCAGTTACAGGTCCCGAACAGTTAGATAATACTGCACTTACATCAACTAAACCTTCTGTTTTACCAAGAGCTAGATATGATTTATTCTATAGAGATTGGGTTGATTATAAATTTACTCATTTAGAAGAACATTTGAAATATATTAGAGAACAAGTTAATAAAGATTTTAGAGAAGGTAAAGGTTTTGATCAAGAAAGTTTTGTTAAAAAATGTCTTAATATTGAAGAATATTTTAAAAAATGTTATGATGAAATGGAATGTGTTAACAATCCACCTTACCCTTCACCTCATTTCAAAACTAAATATCAAGATTATTAATTATAAGCTGGCTTATTATCATTATCTTTTTAATAAATTTTTTACTATTCTTTTTACCTTTTTAATTCCTTGGTTTTATATTTTTTATAATTAATACAATTTATTCCTATATCATATACACTAATTGATTACTTACTTAAAGTCCAAATAAGAACTTAATGGTAATAAGTAAAATTGCAATTACACTTGAAACGTGTACTCCCCACCATACATGAAGTAGATTAAATCTACATTCTGTATAGTCAAATTCCCATTTAGTTGAATCTTTATTGAAATGACCTGTCATAATACCTGTATTACCATGATAATCACCCATGATTGATCTAACAGTAATTTCACGAATCCATTTATCACTATCAATACTCTTTGATGCAACCCATCCTTTCTCTTCATTAATGAAACTATAATAATTATCACATCCATAATGATCATGTCCAGTTAATATAATACCACTTTTACCATCACCAAAAACAGCATCTAAAACACGTCTTGATACATGTTCAGATAAATGATTTTGACTCTTTAATAATCCAACTCTATCAGGACTACACCCATGACACCCACTTTCTTTATAATATTCAAAATTTGGTCCATCATGACATAATCCAGCACGTTTATACATTGGTATATGTGTTAATAAAATTGAACTTCCACTATATGGTGTCTTTTCTAATGTTTTAATAAATTTCCAAGTATATTGTTTGAATTCATCTTGAAGCATTGGTCCCTCTAATGATAAGGAATTAAGCATAACTATTCTCCATGGATGATCAGTATCATTATCATATTCAATGATAAAATTAGTTTTACCATAAAGTTTCATCCATCTTGCCATATGCTGGAAAGTTGTATCACCATATCCAATATCATGATTACCTGTAATATTTAAAAATAATGGTTCAGTATTATACCCTGTTTTAGGATCAATAAATTTACCACCATACCAATCATAAACATCTTTGAATAAATAAAAATCTTTATCTTCAAATGTACCATTATTATTCCTTTCATAAAATTCATTCATATATTTATGCCAATCAATATTTTTGTGTTTATTGATGATTTCCATCTCTGCTAAACTTTGTCCCTCAGGTCTCTTGAATGATCTTTGTAAAATTCTTCTTGTTCTATTGAAAAACTCACTATCTCCAAGCCATTGTGAAGAGAGTAAATCACCCATTAATACAACATAATCAGGTTCTAATTTATTCTTCATAGTATCATAAATATGCCCCAGAAAATAATCATTTGCAAAATTATCAGCCATTTTAGAATATGGAGTTGATGGCCAATTACCATTGATTTGTGGATCTCCAATTGCCATCATACGTATATCACGTGGATTCTTTGGTACATCAACCTCTTTAAGAAAATATTGTTTATATAAATCCCCAAAATATGGTAATTTTAATAAATATTCTTCATATGGTGTTAGATTATCATAATTGTAATATTCATGTGACCATGAACACTTTTCTGAATTCAATGATGGATATGTGTAAAGATATATGTTAGATACAATGGCTAGTATCGTAACAAATGCTGTAATTTTGCTGAATTTAGTCATTGCCGTCAAAAGAAAGTACATATCAACATTGATAATGTTAAGCTTTTTACCCACTTAATTTCAACACTTTTTTTTCATGGGCCCTCTCCCTCTTTCTCGTGTGGGGGACTTTCCCAATTCAAAAAGTTAGTTATAGTCTTACAATCTTAATTATTATAGTTTATTACAAATACAAAACGTTTCTTTTAAATACATGTACAAAGTATCTAGTACCTTCCACCTCCATATCCACCACCGTATCCACCGCCGTATCCACCTCCATATCCTCCTGCATATCCACCTGCGTAATTATTTGAGTATCCACCACCGTAACCTCCAGCATATGAATTTGAATATTGTTGTTGACCTGCACCATTGTAATGACCACCATTTGGAGCTCCACGATTCTGTGATCCACCTGCCATTTGATTTTGCATTAATTTCTTGAAACCATTACATAAATGAACCATATCTGGATAAATATTTTTATGAAGCATATAACCATTTGGTAATCCTTTAACATTCCATGTGTATGTTTTTTCAGTATTATCATTTAATTTGAATAAAAGGAAGAAATAACCAGGAGTTTTACGATTGAAACAGAAACAATAACATGCTCTATTACCATTAGCCTTAGAATATCTTATTAACCAATCACGTGCATCACTTGCAGGTTCATTTCTGAATTTTTCATGATTCTTCATTAATTCAACTTTATTATGTAATTGATTGATATATGAAACAATTAATTCATCTAAATCATGATATTTATAATCTCCAATTTGTAAAGTTTTACCAAGTGAATATTCATTTGCCTTATCAAATTCTTCAATATCAATATGTTGAAATAATTGATTATCAACTTTCCATGTAATAGTTAAATGATCATTACCCTTATTTGATGGTCTAATAACAAATTCACCATTATCTCTTGATGCAAGATAATCTTCAGCTTGAGTTGCATCAAAGTTTCTGAAATATGGATGTTTCAAAATACGTTTATTACCTTTATTTTCACGCAATTCTGCATCACGTTCTCTCTTAATATCAGCATTTTCAGCTTCAAAATTCCATAAATCTGCATGACGATCACCTTTTTTATTGGATTTTGCACGTACAATATCTTCCTTCAATAATGAAAATTCAGCTTTAAATTCTGCATGATCAACAGTTTTAACAACAGCTTGAACTGCTTGACCAATATTATATTTAGCTAACAAACTTGAAACATCACCATATGGAACTGCATTAGCTCTTGAAACATTTCCTAAAATACCATTTTGAGTAATACATAATAAATATCTATTATCAACCCTTTGAATAATAATTGGAACTATGACACCTCTCTCAAAAGTTTCAGATGTTTCATTTGTTAACATCTCAAAAACTTCGGTATCAGTTAATAAATGAAATTCTTTTCTTAATTCTTCATAGTTGTTTTGCAATTCTTCCTTAATCATTTCCAAAGTAGCTCTTTTACGATGACCATGTTCTTCTAATTGTTTGGCATAACCTTCAAGTAATAAATCTTCCAATTTCACCACACCTTCATCATATAATTTACCGATAACACCACCACTTTCTGCTTCAACTTCTGCACGATCTTCATCTTCTAAATCTAAAGCATCACTTGTCATTTTACGTGCCAAATCATAATCTTCAGGATGAATACGTGTTGCATCTAATAATTCAATATCTTTATCAAATTTCTCTGGAACTGGAATTTCAATAAATGGTGCACAATTCATGAAAATATTTTTGGTGATTAATTGCTTGATAATTAAGTCATCTCTTCTAATTAACAAACCACCGTTTGCTTCAATACCCTTAATCAAATTACTTGCTTTTCTTGGACCTAAACCAGCAATATATTTCAAAGATTGAGCTAGATATGTCGACCTGACAGCATCATTAATTTTAATACCAACTAAACATGTAATATCAACTAAAATAGATTCAATTGCTGACATTAATTTATGTTCTGGCAGTAAGTTTTGATGTTTATGAATTTGAATTGATGTAACAGTATCACCTAATGATATATATTCTAATAATGGACTTTGAACATAACGAGCAATAGAAATACAGAATTTTGCAACAACAGGTTTATCACTAAATTCTTCATTAGCTCTATCGGAATATTCATATAATCTTGCAGCTTCATTTTCAACATAAATAACAGGTAGTTCAACTTCATTTTCAGATTTTGGTTTAACATCTTCTTCATAACGATTGTAATCATCTTCATCATCAATTGAAGTTTTCTTATTATTAATTTTAACAATTTCATGAACTCTTTTCTTTAATTGTGAACATGAAACATTATAACCTGAAACACCAATAACTTCAGGCTTAAATCTATCAATTAAATTTAATAATTTTCTTTCAAATTCAGGATCTTTGATGTTTTCATCAAATTTGACATGATGAGAAATAGAACCATCAAAATCTAATGCAATTGCAATAACAGCAGAATCTTTTGCACCCTCACCATTAGTTAATGCTAAAACACGAGGAGTCATACCCTTTCTATCTTTATCAGGAACAAAAGGTGCTTGATCAACTTTATCTAAAAATTTATCACGAACTTCAAAATATAATAAACGTTCACAAACTGTCTTAATTTTTTCTTTGACTGATAAAATAACATTCGGTATTAAAATTTTAACTGCAATATCTAAACATTCACGTCTTAATTTATTCCAAGCAATTGAATTTTCAGATGCACCATCAGATGACATAAAAGTAAATAAATGATCAATAAATCCTGAAAAAGATGTCTTTAAACCAATTTTGATAATAACATAACCTAAAGATTCAGCTTCTAACATACGTAAAAATACATCAGGCTTATAATAAAATGAGTTTGGGTTTCTATTAATGGCATATTTGAAATCTGCGTATGGAGAACTGTCATTGATTTTAGTACGACCCTTTTCAGTTAATTCAATATCAATATTAGAGTATTGCTCAAATGTAGTTCTGAAATGAGAACGAATCTTAG
Source organism: Pichia kluyveri (assembly GCA_030062975.1). Classification (NCBI taxonomy): domain Eukaryota; kingdom Fungi; phylum Ascomycota; class Pichiomycetes; order Pichiales; family Pichiaceae; genus Pichia; species Pichia kluyveri. The sequence continues at coordinate 1,827,543 of CP125793.1, read as the reverse complement.
GATTATGAACTAATTGTTGTGCAAACATTTGTTTAATAGCATTCATGGCACCATCAGTCGTACTGAAATATGATTCAGATAAATATTCAGCTAATAGTTTTTCTGGAGTTTCTGTATTATCATCTGTTAAATAAATTTTAGAATTTGAAACAATATTTTCACCAATTTTTTCTGCATCAATACCAATTTCTTTTATTATATTGTACACTTTATCACTCTTGACTCTTTCAAATAATTTGAATCTAGAATGAGTTTTCTTTTTCTTATCGGTAGTTGAAGAATCGTCATCTTTTTCTTTGGCATTTTTTAATTCTAAACTGTAAGTGAATTGAAGATAATCATATAAATCTTGTAAATCAGTAATTGTCTTAGCTGTACTAATACATTCATCATATACCAAATCAACAGTATCTATACTCTTAAATAAATTGATTGTAGCTTGCCTCTTTTCATAAACACCATGGTAGTCAATGTCAAGTTGTAAAATTCTCCAAAGATCATTTTCACTTAATAATTTAGTGGCTTGAATTTCATTCTTTTCATTATGAGTGGTATATAATGTATAATCTTTACGTGCATTCCAGATAGTTGGGACTTCTAAATTATCTCTTGATATGAATTCAACTATTTTCGCAACTGATGCTTTGAATGGTTCAATTAAATGTTGACTACCTTCTTTTCCAAAAAATGATTCTTTTTCAGCAAATAAAGTTTCAGCAACCCAATTTTGTTTATCTTTAAAGTCAGAATCATTTAAATTATAGTTTTTAATATTTTCTCTTAAAAGTTGATAACGTTCAGGTATATCTTTGGATCTAATAATATCATCATTATCAGTTAATAAATGTTCTTTTAATTCTGTATATTCAAAAATATTTTTTAATACATTTTTTTCCTTATTTGAACTGGATTTTTGAACAACATTACCATCTTCATCATATTCTAATTCATCATTTTCATCATCTTGATCATCATCATTGTCAGCATCCATAACATCCTCAGCTTCTAAAGCCCAAGCATATTCTTCACCATCACCGAAAATTTCATATAATTCATCCAGTTTATCTTGATCGATTTTACTTTGTTGAGCAAATTGAGTTTGTTTAGCTCTTGCTGATCTCATACGAGCGAGCCTTTCATCTCTATCTTCATCGTCTTCAGAAAATTCATCATCTTCAATAAAATCATCAAATTCACCAGCTAAATTCTGTTGATTTAACATACGTTGTTGTTTTTGCTTTAAAGCATCTGCTAAATCATCATCTTCATCATCATTTTCGCCATTCAAATTACCACTATCTGCACTTCTCGCTCTAGATTCATCATCATCATCATCATTATCATCATCATCTTCATCAGAGAACATATTAGTTAAACCATTGGATGCTGTGTTACCATTTGAATCATCTTCAACTCTTTTAAGTCTTTTGAACTTTGATTTTTCACTCAATTCACTTGGAAGTTCACCTGCATTTTCTCTTAAAAGAGCTAAATCATCTTCATCTAATTCATCATCAACTTCATGACGAGAGGAATGATCTCTATGTCTTTTCTTATGAGATTTCTTAGAACCTTCGTTATCAGAATCTGCATCTTCCTCCTCTTCTTCTTCATCATCAACAATGAATCCTTCTCTAACTTTTCTGATTTCATCCTCATCCTCATCTTCATCTTCGTCTTCATCAGAGGAATCAACAGCTGCTTTGACTTTTCTACTCTTATTTGTTATTTCTTCATCACTATCGTTATCATCTGAAAGTGCAGCTGAATCATCGATAAAAGAAGATTTTTCTTTTCTAGAAACTCTAGCAATATCCTCGTCGTCCGAAGAAGCCATTGGATAAACTTAAATAGCTAGAAACTAGTCTTTTGGGGATAAAAAGGAATGAAAAAGTGGTATAGTTAACAAATCAATACATACTGTTTAGCTGAGCATTCCATTTTGCCTTGTTTTTCATCATTATGAAAGATTTACCAAAATTGCGGGTAACTTGACTTACAATAGTCGCGACCTTCAGCGGGGCTCAGCTAAAAGTGAGAAATTTTTCAGAGTTATACATTAACTGTTTTATTTTATATCGATTTTAATACTGTTACAATACTAAGGACTAGTTACCAAAGTCTGGGAAAAGATCTGGTAAATCTCTAGAGAGGTTACCACCTCTGTTACCACCCCTTCCTCTACCTCTTCCACCACCTCTGCCACCTCTTTTTTCTTTATAAATACCTCCCGGTCTTCTTTCTGGACCTCTAAATCCTCTCCATTCACCTGACCGACGATCATCGCCATATCTATCATTTCTATAACGATCATCTCTGTAACGATCACCTCTGTATCTATTGTCCCTGTGATCTCTGTAATCACGATAATCTCTAGAATCCATTCTGTTTCTGTAACTATCATTATAAAGATCATTATCCCAACGTCTTTGATCTCTATAAGATCTTGGATCATTACTATAAGCATCTCTATCATTGTCATGAGCATAACCAAACACACCTGTTGTTTCGACACCTTGACCAGTTATAAGATCTTTTTGATAACGTGCTTGTTTAATTGGTGCTGTATTCTCTCTTGCTGGTGGAAGACGTGATGTATCTTCTGGTTCACCATGAAGTAAATAATAACGGGAGTAATTTTTAGCATCTTTAAGTTTACGATCCTTTGGTGTACTGTATCTAACTTCCAGTTTGATAATCTTATTAGATTCATCAGATAAGTCTAATGGTTGCATTTCTGATTCTTTATGTTCTTCAACTGATTCAATAGCATCGGTTTTAATTTCTGCATCTTCATTGGAAGTTTCTTGTTTTTGTTCTTCAATACCTAAAACAGTCTTTTCAAAAACTTTATAGAATGATTTAGCTTCCTCAGTTTTAACAACTTTACCATCTTTATCCAACACTAAATCCCAACATTGTCTATCTTGAAGTTTTGGGGCTTGTGTGACAGCTGCAAATTGATCTTCAATGGGAAGTTCTGAAAATTCTTGATGTTCTCTGCAAATATTTTCAAAATTGGTTAATAATAAAATAGCATCAGCTGCACCACGAATTGATTCATTTCCAATTTGAGATTCCATATCATCGCCCTTATCGTCATTATTATTATCATTTGTACTTTCATCAACTTCCATTTCATTTTGAGTTTCACCGTTAGTATCACCTTCAGTTTCAGGAGTTTCACCATCAAGTGCTTTAAGTTCATCAAATAAATCAGGTTGTTTACTCTTTTCTTCTCTTGTTAGTTTACGATTTTGTTGTCTTTCAGCTTCGTACCTTTGCTTTGCTTCTTTATTTTCATTATAGTCAAAGACAACATTGATTTCATGATCATTTATCCATTTCAATCTGAAATCCATATATGAATATTTCTCATGTGTTGCAAATGAATTCTTAGGACGTATATGTTGTTCCAAGTATTCTTTAATTTGTTCAGTAGATAAATCGTCCACGCCCGATAAATGTAATGAAGTCAAAATTGTTTGTTCTTCTTCAACATCATTCTCAACATCTGGTTGCTCTGCAATTTCTTCTCCTTGTAAGTGTGGAGGTAATGTATCCTGTTCCATCTTTGATCGCTCTTTTAAGTAGAAGTACCAAAGATCCATAAACAATAACCATGGAATGAAATGTTAATATAGAAACCCTCAAATTTCATGGAAATTGCGAAAGCGTTTTGTTGATATTTTATTTGCACATTTTCTTTACGTTTTTCTACAACTTCTTCCTCCTTTCTTCTTCTCTTTTTGGGATCTTTCTTTTATCGTGGGCTGCTAAGAAGGTGCATAGGCGTATATCTGTAGCGTATGCCCTGATACTTTGGCCCCATATAGATTACCTAGAACATATTCTCCATCGTTCGTGGTCGGAACTAACCATTGTGGTTTTTTCCGATATGTCATAGATGAATGTGGTGAAGTACCTAGGCAACATTTTCTTCATCAAGTTACTGTATCTTTGTCTTGTCTTTTACATAAAAAAAGTTTATTTACTTAGGCATTCGGCTTGTTACTATAAAAGTATTTGCATATCCTCCGAATACATTTTGAACTACTCTTTCACCATCGTCTTGGAAAAGTAACTTCAAACTTCCATCGCTAGACGGTCCACAATTTCCATGCTCTCCCCAACCCCAAGCATAAACTTTATGTTTGTCTTTTGTCACTAAAAGACCGTGTTCTGTACCCACATCAAAACTACCAATTTCTTCTTGTAACTTTGATCCATCGTACTTTTGTCCATAAACATTATTACCAAATGAAACTAATTTGTTACCGGTATCATCTTTATTGTACCAAACGTGAACTGAACTCCACATACTTTTTAGATCATTAATTTTAACGTGTTTGTCAACAAAGAACCACTGACTTTTATTCACTCCAACTGATCCTTGCATTTCGTGACCACGGTCACCTATAGTTGAATACATATTTGTAAGTATACTGAACCTATCAGTTTTGCATCTCATAAGAATAATATTTGCATCTTTCTCTTCATCATAAAGATGAAATATAGTATAATCTCTACCCATGCAACAATCTAACACAATCAAACCATTAAAACTTGAATTTGGTAAATCTTCAAAAGTTATCTTTGTTGGTTCTGGCACAATTTTATCAGTTATAACATCACCAAATAATTGTCCCTTTTTATTATCTCCAAATGCAAAGGCAGAACCTTTGTTATCAACAATTATAACACTATGTAATGAAGATCTCATAAATTTAGCATTTTCAGAAAGTTCAATCAAGTGTCTTTCTCCGTTCTTATCATACAGAAAAACAGAAACGTTGTTTTTAACTATAGCTGTAAAGTCCCATCCAGCACAAACATGTGTGACACCCTTTTGTACTATGTCAAACCTCTCACTATCTGCAGGATCGAAAAAGCCACATTGTTCCCCTGATGCAAATAAATTCTTATTTTTGAATAATATTAAAGAATGATTACCACCTATGGCAATATCTTCCACCTCTTGATTTACTGCAATAGAAAACGTTGGTCGATCAATATCTTCTGAATGGTTTAGCCCTAACTGGCCATTACCATTTGACCCACAACAGTCTATGTATCTTAAGAGAAATCCCATAATTTGCCAACAAATATAATCAGACACGATAATTAATAAGAAAGACACGTTAATTAAAAGTTGAGAATTTTTAATTTCCACTGAAATAATTTAATGGCAGTATCAATTTCCATGTTGATCATCTCTCTTTTTTTCATTTTATCATAGAAAGGAATCAAAGCCTTGACCATGAAAGGAAGGACTAATAGAGCTCCTCGTGTCGGAACGGTAATTGAATTGCTTTCAAGTACAGATGCTGAATCTGATGTGCAGAGTGAAGTTGAGGATCAAAGTCCTAAAATTAAATCACGTAAATCTAAGCAACAAAGTAAAAGTATTTCAAGCTCGGATGATGATGAGCCAATAGACGCTGCTGATGATGATAGTGATAACTCTGCTGATAGCAAGAAAGATTCCCAAAATAGTGGTGTGGAAGTATTATCTGATGAAGACGAATCTGGAGATGAAGAAAACCAAGAAGAATCTGATGAAGATGATCAGGAAGATGAAGATGAAGATGAATATGTTGAACCTAAAAAAACCAAACAATCCAAACATGCGCAAACTGCAGTTAAATCTAGAAGTAGAAGGTTATCTTATGAACGTAAAAACAATATTGCAGATGAAACTAGTCTGATCAAAATTGATGATAGTGATGACGGTGAAGATCAAGAAGAAAGCGAAGAGGAAGAACAAAATGATGATGATAACAATGATAACGTTGAAGATGACGACAGTGACACTAAGAGTGATGAAGATGACACATCTATGATTCAAGTGCCTAATTCTTCTCCACAAAGAGGTTCAAAGCATCATCCATCTGAACTGGATTCATCCCCACCTGCAAAAGTTACTACCAAGTTACCAAAATTACGCTCTTTTGAATATAGTGGAAGTCCATCAGACTCTTCATATTCTTTATCATCAACAGATTATATTACAATGAAAAAATCTTTTCCGAATTTACCTGCTGGTACCATTATGAATGCTTTGAAAAAGTACCAAACTATATCCAAAACTTATCATCATTTGAAAAGTCTTGAAAGGCCATCTAGTAATTCATCTTCTATGCGCTTGGATACATTAACAAGTAAAAGAAATAAAATTAACTTATCCGATTCTCCAATTCCAAGTATGAAACCGTCTGCAAAAACATTAATTCTGAAATCTGAAAGATTAAAGAAAGAAGAAGCTAAAAGAAAAAAATTAGAACAAGAAAGAGCATCAGCTAGAAGAAAGGCAGAACAAGAGAATATTGTTTCTTCTAAGGTTGTGTTGGATTTATCCAAAAAGAGTCTTAAAGATAGATATGTTTCAAATAGGTTTGCAAATCGTAAAAATGTAATTCATGATGACGAAGAAGATGACGAAGAAGATGAAAATGATGAAAATATTGATTCTGATGATGATTCAATTGAAGAAATTTCAAGCCCCCCTCCAACTTCAAAATCGAAAAGAAGGTATGAATACGATGATGATTATGAAGTATCCTCACGTAGTAAAAGATCCAAAGCAGTTAATAGATCTGTAAGAGCAAACAAAAGAGCTGTTGTTGAAGATGATGATACTGATTTGTTACTTCCAGAATTTGAGATAAACAAAGATTCAAACCTTAATATTACTCAAAAAGTTATGAAATTATTCAATAATGCAGACATTAGAGATATCATTGATATTAGTAATATCAAACCCGATGAGGCTAAAATTGTTTTTGATAGTAGACCATATCGTTTAAAATCTGAACTAATTAAATTAAATGTCCAACCAGATAAAGTCAAAACAAATAGATTTAGAAACCCTATGGAGAGATATTTTGAAACTGCTGAACAGAAATTAACTGCTTACCTTGCCATTGATGATTTATTAAAGCAATGTTTTAGTTACAGCAAATCGATTACTACAGAAATTAAAAAATGGGGTATTAATTTGAAGGGTAAAATTTTAGATGGTGAAATAGCAATAACAAACGTGGAAGTTGATTCAGAAGAAGAATCTGAAGACGAATCTGAGTCTTCAGATGAAAAAATCAAAGAAGCCAAAAGGTATAACAAGAAGAAATTTAGAATTGACGGTTCAGAATTTGACGATGATTTTTCAACAAGTAAGAAAAAACTAAGATACAAATCCAGTTTAGATAATAGTAAAGCTAAGGATAAAATAGGATATTTTAATAAAAAGCCAGTTTTACTGTCCGATGATATTTCATTAAAAGATTATCAACAAGTTGGTATTAATTGGCTCCATTTATTATTCAAAAAGCAATTATCATGTATTTTAGCAGATGAGATGGGTTTGGGTAAAACTGCACAAGTTATTGCATTTTTATCACATCTTAAGAAAAAACGTTACCCTGGTCCACATCTCATTGTGGTTCCATCTTCCACCTTAGAAAACTGGTTACGTGAGTTTGAAAAATTCTCTCCTACTCTGAAAGTTATACCATATTATGGTTCTGTTGATGAACGTGAAGAATTAAAAGCGGTTTTATATGAAGAAGAGTATGACGTTGTTGTTACTACTTATAATTTAGCAGTTGGTAAAACTGATTCAGTATTTTTACAATCTATGAATTTCAACGTTATTGTTTATGATGAAGGTCATATGTTGAAAAATGCAATGAGTGACAGATATAAAAAGTTAGTTAGACTTAAGGCAAATTTTCGTTTATTATTGACTGGTACTCCATTACAAAATAATTTGAAGGAACTTATTTCATTGCTTAATTTTATTTTACCTGAAATTTTTGATTCCAGTTTAGATAAATTAGAATATTTATTCGATCAAAAAGCAACAACCAAGACCAATGAAGAAAAAATTGAAGGTAAAAATTATAACCCATTGATGTCAGAACAAGCAATTAACAAAGCTAAAATTATGATGGCACCGTTTGTTTTACGTCGTACCAAAGCACAAGTTATGAAAGATTTGCCAGAAAAACATACTAAGATTGATTACTGTGATTTAGTTCCTTCTCAATCTAAAATTTACGAGGAAGAACTGGAAATTGTCAAACAATTTAGAATTGAAAGAGAAAAAAGAAAGCTTTTAACTGATGAAGAGAATAAGAAATTACCTCCATTATCTAAAAAATCTACCAATATTTTGATGACTCTCAGAAAAGCATGTATGCACCCATTATTATTTAGAAGGTTTTACACGGATCAAATGTTGCGTATAATGTCTAAAAAGATTATGAAAAATCCTACCTACGAAAATGCCAATGAACAATATATTTTTGAAGACTTTCAAGTTATGACAGATTCTGAAATAACAAGATTTTGCCATAATTATCCGAATGAATTAGGTAAATTTGTTTTAAAGCAAAATATTTTTGAAGAGAGTGGTAAAGTTAAGAAATTAGTTGAATTACTAACAGAAATGATTTCGAAAGGTAAAAAAGTTTTAGTTTTTTCATTGTTTACTCAAATGTTAGACATTCTTGAAAATGTTTTATCTTTACATAACTGGAAGTTTTTGAGACTTGATGGTAGTACACAAGTTGATACAAGACAATCAATTATTGATCAGTTTTATGATGATAAAACAATTCCTGTTATGTTATTAAGTACAAAAGCTGGTGGTTTTGGTATTAATTTGGTTTGTGCAAATAATGTTATTATTTTTGATCAATCGTTAAACCCTCATGATGATAAACAAGCCGAAGATCGTGCTCATAGAGTTGGTCAAACGGAAGAAGTTTTTGTTCATAGATTAATTGCTAAAGATTCTATTGAAGAGAATATTTTACATTTGGCCTTTAATAAACTTCAATTAGATAATTCTATGATGGCTCAAAATGTTGAAGATGTTTTATTGAAAACCGTTGAAGATCTCATTGTTTCTAAGAACTCTAAATCAAAAAATAAAGTTAAAGAGGTTAAGGATGAGGCTAATACTGATGAGATTAAAAATGAAAATGTTTTTGATGCCTTTGAAGCTCCTATTTCTGAAGAACTTGCTGCTGCTGAAGCGATTGATGAAGGTATTGAAATTACTGATGCAAAAACAGTTGGTGAATTGAATGATGCAGAAAAAAATGGTGGTAGAAAACGTCGTGCTAGACAAAAAGTTAATTATAATGAAAATGGTATGGCTATAAATGATGATTTACTTATTGAAGAGGCTACTGAAGAAACTGAAAAATACAATAAATCTGAGAAAAAAGATGCTAACTTTTCTCCTGAAGAATCACCAATTGCTGAATCCAAGGTTGTGACACTTGCTCCTGCTTTGGAAAAAACTAAAGAAAAAGTTGTCAAAAAAGTTGGAAAAAAGAAAGTTGACAAAATGATTGCTGATGCAAAGTTAAAGGAAGCAGTCATCAAAACGTTTGATCAAATAAATGCACTGCAAAATGCAGAAAAGAATTCAGAACTAAATCAACTGCAAAATCCTGTACAAAACATTGTATCGAACCCAGTTTTAAATACAGCTCAAAACCCATTACCAAATTCAATACAAAATGTAACACAAATTACACCACAAAATACATCTGCACACACATATGTTAATATACTTCCAAAAATTATTGTCAATAAAGATGCTAAACCTTCTGGCACATATGTTCCAGCTACTCCACCAACCGTTTTAGGTTCAATTAGACAACTTCTTAAGGAAACTACACCATTAGATGCAAAAACCAGTGCTTCCGATATCTCCTCAGCTTTGAAATTAGAAAAGCTTGATGATGTTGCACCAAAAACTAATATTGTAAATGATGCAGTTATTATACCTACGGATGGTATGAATGCCACAGTTACACCAAAAAATGATGATGCCGATGATAAAGTTGTTGCAAAAAATAAAGAACTTGCAGGTTTGACTAGAGTAGTGCTAGGAATGGAAAAGGCTGGTAATCAAGATGTTAAACCAATAGAGAATGGCAAATCAATTAATGAGAACCCGCCATTACCAACTGCTACAAATGAAACAACAAACGAAGTCAAAACTTCAGAACCAGCAGAAAATTTAAGTGAAGACGCCAATAATAACACTACTGTCATCAAAAATGATGTCAATAATGAACCTACACAGAAACAAATAACATCTTTAAGTGATATTATAATGGCTAGTCAAGACCTGAGAGATAACTCCTAGGTGATTGAATAGTAAATTTTAACTTTGTAACTTTTTGTATTATAGATAATAAAAACAAATTAAATTATAAATAAATATTCTACAGTAAATATTTCTATGCAATATATGAAAACTCAACTCCATACTTTAGGATTCTTGGGCCAGAATCCAATCCTTTCATATCTACACTAACACCAGAGCTGACAAACCAGTCATAGAACTTTCCTTCCCATGCAACACGCATATTTTGCTTAGTGATATTTCCACTAATTTTAAGACTTGTGATATATGCATCTTCATCAGCAGTCTCTTTGTATTCAGATGAAGCTTTATTGTTTTCCTTAGTTTTGTTACCGACAATTAAATCATTGAAAGACTCACTGACATCTAGTAAATTTATGTTATTACTTTCAGTGTATTCTTTATCAGAAACCATGTAAACAACATTTTGTTTCCCAATATGAGGCATGTCATCTGTGATTTTGGGACTGTTATCTATACCATCATGGGTGTCACTTTTGGAAGCACTTCTTTCATCATCATTTTGTTTTACTTCCGATAATTTGGATCTCAGTATTTGAGCACCAACAATTAGATCGGAATCGTATGAGTAGATATTAAACTGATATTTAGAACTTAATACAATACCCATTTTAGCAATATAAGAAGTTAATTTATTTTGACTGTTCTCTGGATCATTTATACTATTAGTTTTAAAATAAGCATCACTTCTAATTGCATAAGTAGATTCAAATGTACCTAATAGTGGGTTAACAGCAAATGTGAATGTTAAAGGATGTATACATGATATAGCGTATGGAATTGATTGTATACTTTTTATAGGATTCAAATTAGAGTAGACTGATGGTAAAGATTTTGTTAAATAACGCATCGTATCAATATAAGTTGTGTATCTTGAAGCAATACTGACACCTGGACTAACACTACCAACGGAGTACCAAAGTTCACATCCTAATGATAAAGTTGAAGGATTCATTTCAGTATAATTTTTTCTTATTTTTGAAGAGATGTATGTAGACTTGTTGATTGGGAAAGTTGATGGTGAATTATCTAGGTTAAAATGGTATAAACATCTAAATCCAAATAAAGCTTCACGAGTAGAGTAAATAAAATCATGTGAGCTATTCTCTGTTTGTCTTTGAAGATAGAAAGTGAAAATAGATGTTGTTTGTGTTAATTTATTCAATTTTGGTGTATTGACAAATTTTACAATCAGTTGATGATTAGGAGTAAATCTTTTAATAATCATTCCCTCAATGAATTGACTAGGAAAGTAAATTTTCCCATAGAGTAGAAACGGCTTATGATCAATGGTATCACCATGAGAAATCTCTTTAGTTATGTTTCTGTAACCTTGTAATATATTGTTTAATGGTAATGTTGATGAATATTTGTAGTATTTATCCAAATCAGTTGATGTTGAAAGATAAGACAATGAGCCTTCGAGACGTTCGATTTGAGAGATGTTGATAGAACTATAATTGAATTTAGTATTTCGATTTGACGCAATTATACTAAAGCCATTAGGTATTTGAAAATGAAGTAGATTTCTAGGAGTTTCAAGAATATGTTCATAAGTATTATCCCAAGACCATTTAGTAGAGGAATAAAAACAATTCTGTATTAAATCCATATAAGAAATCATTGGAGTGTTTAAAAAATAGCTCAAAATAGTTGAATGATATCTTATCTATTACACTTGAATACTGTAATAGAGAAAAGAAAATATTGTTCAAAGGAAAACAAGTAATTAAATTGAACAAATATGGTATCGATTATTTAACTTAAAACCTCAGTTGATGGCACAAAAGGTACCGGAAAAATTTAGTGAGGAAATTTGGTGACGTTCCTTTTTCATGCTGAATTTTAGCCCTTTATCAAAATTGCTGGCGAATTCAAGTTCTGCTGGTGTGTTTTATAGCATTTAATTATCTATTGCATAGACTCATTTTACATATAAATAATGGAGATAAAAAGTATACAACAAGATAAGAAAACTGAGAGTGTAAGTGAAACTGCAAACCATATTGAAAAACTTGAGCAACCCAGAAAGGAAAGTGACACCAAACAAATAGATAAAGCAACCGATAACAAAATCAGTTTTGGAATGAACATAGGACAAGATCATATTGATGATATCGATGATATACAATCACCACCTAACTCACCAGGTTTAGTTTATCCTGCAGTTATGTCCAATACAAATGCTAAAATTGACTTTTTCGCTTTAGAACCCAGTGATAAACCTGCTGAGCCTGAAATTTCAAGTCTTACAGAGAAGAAGGAAATTGATGATTCAAAGGAAAATATAACTAAGGGAGTAGATAATATTAGCAGTATTTCATCTGTCACATCTACATCTATTCCAAATATTAATATAACTGCATCCTCTGACTCCTACTTTTCAAGAACAAGGAGAACGCCATTTGAGAAGAAATCACGTAGAGCAAGTGATATATCTGATAGATCCGATTTTTATGGAAGTGTGGGATCTGTTGGAAGCTTTGATGGGAGCTTTGATACTGAAAGCGATACCGATATAACTGGTTCACCATCTGTTAAATATATGAGAAGAAAAACCAATAGAATGTATGATCTCAATAATGGCAATGGAAATAACAGCAATAATACTGATGTTAATCTTAGGAGAGGTTCCGATACTGAAAATGAAAAAACTCCAAGTAGGTTGAATTCATCAGGTAGTATAAAACAATTTGATGATGGTATAGTATATCGCACAATTTCGAACATTTCAGAATCTGATACAGGATATGATACACCTAGATCAAACAGATCCACATACACGAGACGTAAGTCAAAGGATTATACCAAAGATAAAGAATCTATTAATACTGCACAAATATTTAAGAATTTACTAATTTTAGAGGAAAGTTTGAAGCAACAATATGTAGAACAACAAACATTAAGATATAAATATAGTGCGTTTTTGATTGTTTTATTAGCTATATTTTCTTTTTCCACATACACCAGTATAACAAGGTCTATATATTCAACGGATGTTCTTGTCACTAATATTGATGATCAAAAAATTGATGAACACCATTATTATAATGAAGATATTAAAAATCATAAATTGGAGGAAGGATACAATAGAGACAGCGATAAATTATATGCAACAAATTTACCAGATTTTCCTACACTGCCTAATTGGAGTGAAGAACAAGCTACAAGTCTTACTGCGGGAATTTTAGGTGATAAAAACAAATATGATTATTCTGATTCCCCCTATAATGATGAATTAGAATTAAATGATAAAGACGCCTCTGAGAATGGGTACTCGCTATTGAATATTATAAATAGAGTAATAGCAATCATAACGGGTATGACATTAGTATTGTTTTATTTAAGTGGTGAGTATACTAGAACTATAAGCAGGCCAAGAAAGTTTCTTACTAATGCTAATAAAGGTATCAGACAATTGAATGTACGTTTGGTTAAAATGAAAGTACCAATTGAAACAAGATTGAAGGCTATTTTAGGTATCCTGGGTGTCAATTCACATAGTGTTCGTCTTGTACTGAATCCCAGGGTCTTTACCACGGGAGTGAGAGAGCAATGGGAGCTCTATAGAGGACAGTTTTGGACTCTGCGTGAAACTGTTGAAAAGACCGGTTGAGCCTCCCATAATAATAAATTTACGTAATAAGGAAAATTTTATTAAAAAAAAAAACGGGAATTTTGAAAAAAAGCATTACATAATTTCTTACTAAAAATTTTCTTGGGGATACATTTTTGACAGCATCGAGTCGTTACTGTGATCTATACACTGCGGGTTTTACTTTTTCTTATTGTGTTTTTTCCCATCAGACGATTCATTTTCGGAGAAGTTCGGATTGCTATTCTATATATTTAAACTTAGCAAGTGGTTATATTCAACCCACTGGTAATTATCTAGGACTAAATCCATGGCAAGACCTCCCAATTCATGGGTCTGGGAGCATTTCCAAGAAGATACCTCACAAGTTCCAAATGACGCTTATACATCAGTTAAATGCAAAGTTTGTAAAAAATCTTTACGTTATTCATCAAGAAATGGACCAACTAATCTTGCTAGACATTTAACACGGTCTCATTCAATGCATGCACCAGATTCTAACATTACAAGACGACCTTTTGAACCATTAAATTCTCAATCACATTCTAATGAACGTGTTGAAAAATCAGGAACATCACATGATCACTCTCAACCATCTATTACAGCTACAAATTCTGATGTTTCTGTTCATTCTATTGTTTCCAATAATAATTCTAATTATACACAATCTAATGTAACTAGTCTGTCTAACTTTTCTAATAATAATACTTCTAATAATAATATTAATAATAATAATAATAATAATATTGACAAAAATACTAATAATGATAAAATATCTGATAATAATACTAATAATGATAAAAATACTGATGATAATGACAGAAACAAAAACGGTGACAATAATAATAATGTCACCAATTATGATAATAAAGTCATACAGAAGCTTGGATCCAAGCACACGAAAAATAAAATCAGTATTTCGGATATCAATAACTCAACTGATAATATTATATGCTTGAGCAATCAGAGTGAATCAAAAAAAGAAAATTACAAGCAATCTCAGAATCAACGGAATTTATCACCAGTGCTAAATGATACACTGAATAATAAATCACCTCCAATATTGAATCCACCTGCTTTGAATGATTCTCATTTTTCACTAATAACACCTTCAAGGTATAACGATAAAGTGAATTTTGATCATGGAAACCATCAACCCCAACAACAACAACAACAGCAAGACATTTTATTTCAAACTCCAATGCTGAATAAAAAAGGTGCTATTATTCGTCCAAGTAGTAGAGGTTTAAATAATGATATTTTTCTCCAAACAAATCAATATTCTGATATCAATGCCAGTAATCCTCCATTACTTATTTCTCAAGATTACAACAAAACATCAGCTAATAGGTCTGATTATGATCAATTTATGAAAAATGTTAATTTGTTACCATTATATAGAATGGAAGTTGGAAAATCGTCCACTCAACATAAATCAAAATCAATGAAAAATTTAACTTTAGATAACAGAAACAGTTCAACAGATATTTTGTTGAATCAAACATCTTCTTCACCTAGTAGAGCGCCTTATAAATTTAAAAAACAAGATAACACAAGCAATCAACAAATATTACAAGCTCAACCCCAATTCAATCAATTATCTCCTAATGTTTTAAAAATTGCTAATATGACACCACAAAAGGCATTTGAAAATTCATATTATATGGGACAACAACCATACTTGTCACCATTACATGTGAGTCAACAAAGTGAAATTGATAATAAGGCAAATGATGTTGAATCTCGTGATTTATCAGCAACTATAAGTGAAAACAGTAATGATGGTGATAACATATATGATAGACAACAATCAAATAGTAATAGCAATTTGAAATCAGCATTTCAAAATGGAAATAATAAGTCCGAAAACATAAATACTAGTAATAAAGATTTAAATTATAACTCTAGTTTGCCATCATTTTTCAATTCTAATTTACCTGAAATAACTATCAATTCAAGTACTGTTTCACCCTCAACACGTAGTAAAGGTCATGAAAACGTTCAAGGGTATGCACATAAGAGTAGTGGTTCTAAAAATAAAGATAATGTTAATACTGGTTATGATGATAATGGTAGCATTAATAAAGGAATTGATAAACAGAAGACCAACAATCAGCTTAAGTTAAGATTTTTACAAATGCAAATGCAAAAACAACAGCAACAACAACAACAGTTAGAACAATTGGAACAATTGGAACAATTAGGGCAGTTGAATAGTTTGGGATTAGCTGGGTTTGGTCAATTTGATCATTTTGATGAACAATTGGGATATTTAGGACAAACAGGTGATAACACAGATATTTCGAATAAAGTTGCTAATTTTCCACAAATACTTTCAAAAAATCCCGTTCAACAACAATTAAACTTGAATTCAAGGACACAATCACAATACAACACAATGGTTGAACAATATACTGAAAATAATAACGAAATTGACTTAAACTTAGTTTCTGGAAATGATGATGGAATAAGTAGTCGAAAAAGGGATAAAGTTTCCAATCATACATTGTTGAGAATTGTCAAAGACTTACAAAAAACTGTTTATAAACTCGAGAGTGTTGTAGCTGAACAAAATAAAGGCATTATTCAATTAAAACAACAAGTTGCTAGAAACGTTAATAGAACAAGAGGTAATGGGATGAAAAAAGGGTATGATATTTTGCCATTTGTTTCAACCATTTCGGACGATACTAAAGAGAGTAAAAGTGGTGATGAACTTCCCAAACTGAAAAATATTATTACATTATTCACTTTAACAACTCATGAAGTTGACGAGTATTTGAAACTTTATGATATTTCAAATACTGACTTCAATTCGGATGATGAGGATGATGAAATAGTTGAAAAGGAGTTGGATACAAGACTCGAACTAAATAATATAAATTATAGAGATAAAAATCATATATTTCAGCTGGGCAAATTTATTGGATGCAAGAACATCAAACGATATTGGAAAGTATATGCTGAACTTTAAAAAAAAAAAAACAAACAACTGCATATTTTATAGACGACACATATTTTATAGTTCTTATACAATTTTTTTTATACAAATTTTAATTTTATACACATAATAAGTTTAACTTAATTGAATTTATTGTTCAACCTCTCTACCTACCCATAAAACATTATTACACCTCACAAATAATTCATTCTCTAATTTTGTACCTTTGGATAAATCAGGTTCTTCACCAAGTGATTGATCAACCTCAATGACGTCTTTCCCAAGTAATAAATTCATATAATTATCTATTGACACTAGAGTTCCATGGTATTCTGTTCCTGAAAACTTCAATCGAACAACAACTTTTTTACCAACCAAGGATGTTAAGAATGGCTTAGGGTTAATAGGTTGAAATGACATTGCTCCAGAGATCGTGTAATAAGAACTAAGACTGATGGCATAATCATGTTTCTAAGATTTGATTGCAATATTTTTAGTGAGGTGAGATTTTTTTTAAGTTCTTTACTATTAGATATTTCAATCTTTTTAAAAATATTGATAAAAGTTTGTCTTTTCAAATATATAGTAGTATAATATAATAAATATATAAAATAAATATAAATAGGTATGTCTGTAAATAATATAAATACATGCACGATTGTCAAAAATCTAGAAAATATGGAAAGTATTTTACTTTATAAGTTCCAAGATGATTAAGTTTAAAAAAATTCTACTTATTAAGGAAGAATTAGAAGTGAATTGAAAATTAAATAAAATTTTTAGTAATGTATTATTATATGATGGAAGTTTTTGTTTCTTTTTTTTAGTTATTATAAATGGAATGTTATGATTTTAAATTTAATAATTTGAAAAAATAAATTTAAAGTTCACTCTTTAAAGGAACAGCATCGACATCACCAACAACAACAAGATTGAAATCAGCTGGGACAGAAACGGATTTTGCAGCAACTTCTTTACCTGCTAAGAGGGAAGCAAGTTTAGAATATTTGGAGAAATCAGTTGATTTTAATGCCTTTGCAGCAGCAGAGATGATAGTTGAAACTTCAGAAGCATTTGGAGAAGTAACAGAAAAGTAGAATAAGTTTGAACCTTCGTAAGATAAAACCTTTGAATCAACAGTTGCTGAGAAAGATTCTGGAACTGATGAAATTAAACCTGCAGCAACTAATTCATAAGCGGATGCATCTTCAACTGGTAAACCAATAACAGCAGAAGTTTTACCTGCTTGTCTAATTCTTGATTCTGCACCAGTGTATGTTGGTTGTTTTTGTGCAATAACATCGTTACCCTTTGGTAATGAAGCAAATTTTGATTCAGAGACGATTTTTTCTAAATCTGCTGCATTGACATTTTCACCAATGATTTCAACGTTTTCAGAGAGGAATGCTTCCTTTGCTAAAGTCTTGATATCTTCATTAGTGTATGATTTTGAACCATCGTAGTATAAAGGTAAACCAAGACCGGATCTATAGGAAACTGCATGTAATTCTTCTAAAGCTTTAAATTCTGGATTTGCGGATTCAGTTGCGTAAACTTGAGATGCGTAAGGACCTGCAATTTCATTTAATTCATGTGGTTTGTAAGCAGCATCAGAAAGAGTGGATGCTAATGAGTTAACAAAGAATGGTAAAGATTCTTTAAGGAAAGTTGCTTTTAAGACAAGTGCATCTCTTGTAACTTCAGCAGAGTATTCACCACCAAGAAGTTCAGCTTCACGCTTGAGTCTTAAACCAGACTTTTCAGTAGTATCAAGGAATGCGGAAGTTGAAAGAAGGTGTGCTAAACCTGCAGAAGCAGATTTTGAACCTGCATTCTTAACAACAACTTTTAATGAAGAGACTGATTCAACAGCGACAGGAACAGTCTTAACAGAAACAGCACGTGCAGCAGCAGAGGAAAAATGTCTAGCAGATGAGAACATGATTGGTAATTGATGTGTTGTCAAATGATAATATATTCAAAGTTTCAAAGGTTTATATTCAATTCAATTCAACATTAACATCAAATTTCCATAAGACTAAGAAATTCTCACTGTACCACTATTAGCAAACAATTTTTTGGCAATTCCGCGACTCTGATTGGTTCCTCTTTTAGAAAAAAATGGGGCTTCCCAATGGGGAAGGTGCGCAGTGTGAAAGCATGAATTTTTACAATTAAAACAGGAATTATTTTTTTCTTAATTACTCTTTTAGGAAGTATTATGTTAGATAATATATTTACACATTTTTAAAAATCATCACCAAACCAGAAGACTCCACCCATCGCTCTAAGTCTTTGAAATTTCGCTAATGCAGTTTTCTCACTCTCCACAACTTCTTTTAATTGTTTTAATTCACTTTCTAATAACAACTCAGCTTCACGTCCTCGCACATCCTCTCTACTGATCTTATCTAAAAGAATTCTGTTAGCTGATTTGGTTTGTTCAAGTTGATCTAATGCTTCACCCATATTAAACATCAAACATTTACCTAAAATACTACGACCACGCAAATATTTCCTGTTTATTTTAAATGCGAAAATACTTCTCATAGCATTACGATCAGCAGTACGTGGAATTTCTTGAATTTCAACAAGTCCAAATTTAGTCAAAGTTGCAATGATTTTTCTAACATCACCTTCTCTCATTAAAACAAATTTTGCAATATTTTTCTCTTCAATCAATCTTTTACCTTCTATACAATTCAAGACTCTCAATACACCGTTACCCAAAACACCTTTGATTAATTGTTTCATTTGATAGTCTACAACTTGCAAGCGTAATTCTGTAAATGGAACATAGAAATGACCTGGAGTAGTTTCTCTTAAAAACATCATCTTTTTATCAGTTGTTAATAATTTCAAATGTTGTAGTATCAACATTAATAACTCATTGTTTTCTGAGTTATTTGAAAGATCGAACCCGTTATCTGCATTATTTTGATTTTCATCTTCGTCCTCGTCGTCATCATCTTCATCGTCAAATTTAATTTGTGATGCCAGTTTACTCAGTTTAGAACGTTTAGCACTATTACCATTAACATTATCTTCTTCCAGTTTTCTTTTCTTGGCATTTTTTTCGTATTCATCATCATCATCATTATTGATTGTTCCAATCAAATCATCTCTGGTCAGTTCATATTTATTAGACATTGATAATTCTTTTAATATATCAGCAGCACCAAAATTCATACCTTTTTGTTGATCTACTAAACTTAATCTTTTCTTTAATTCTTCGCCTATACTTGGATCATAACCGGATGTAGATGATCCTCCCACTCCGACACTTACATCAGCAACAAGTTTATCAACAATATTTTCAATACTTCTCACATCTCTAGATTGTTTTTCAATTCTGTTCAATACAACTTGATAAATTAATGCAGTAATATTACCAATTCTATGTTTACAAATTGAGATTAATTGAGTATCTCTTTCATATTTTAAAAATCTTTCAAATGATAATGTTAATGGAACACCACCATTCAATCTTTTCAATGATTTAACACTATTTGTTCCACCATTATTATTATCATCATCTTCATCATCACTAAATAAAGTTGAAACCCCTTTAGCTATTTCAATATCTGCATCATTCATTTGATTTCTCATTCCAGTTTTATGTAATTTATCCTTACCATCATTATCAACAAAGATTTTCAACATTCTTTCCTTTGCTAAATCTTTAATAATAATTGATTTTTTCAACTGACTAATACCTGCAGTTTTAAATCTTGGATTACCTCCGCCATTTCCACCATCATCACCAGTTTTCAAATATTGTTGACTATTATTAGTAAATTCTCTATTAGCATGTCTAACACATTCATTCAGTGTCTCAATTAATGGTTTAAAATCAAAATCTTTAACATTAACTAACCATTTATCATCAACTAAATCAACGAAAACTTGTTCAATTTTTTCAATTTCACTCTTTAATTGTATCTCCTTAACATACGCTCCAATTGTTAAATGACCTTTTAATATAACATTTTGTATAACTTCTGCATGTAATTTACTAAATTTCTTACGTACATGTCGTATAATATCATCAAGGTATGTTAATTTCCAACAACCTTCCTCATTATGTGAATAAAATACATTGCCACTTCTTGAATCAGTAATATATACAACACAACCAAGTTGAATTAGTACAACTAATATTTTTTTCAAATTATTACCCTTGATTCCTGATTTTTGTGATAATTGTTGAATTGAAATTTTACGATGTGCATGAATAATTGAGTAAATGTATGCTGCTTGTTCTCCAATATAAGCTCTTAGAATTACAGAATGAAGAAAACATGATGGTGACTGTGTTTTTGCCATTACAGGCAATTCTGTGGGAATCTTAGTACCACCACTCATCTTTGCTTATATTACAGATCAATGTAACAAATACACAGTAAACACAAATTTTAGAAGTGATTTCATGAAAGAAAAAAAAAATTTGGAAAAATTCAAAAAAAAAAATCTGAGGGTTTGACTATAGAAGGAGGCAAAGAAATGTGGTTGTTGCTGTGTTTTTTTTGTTGTTTTTTATATACTTTATATACCGTTTTTTATTTTTATAGAATTATATAATATAGCCCTTGGTTCACCAGTTGAACAGAAAATGCATTAATATTTTTTATGTGTATAGGATAGGATAAAAAAAATTGGGTTTGGTATGGTGACAAAACTGAAAAATGCAAACACTAAAGAAATTCGATGAAAATATATCATCTAATTGGTGGCATATCACTCATTTCGAATAACAGATCATCTTCATGATAAATTCCTTGATGTTCTGCTTCTTCATCATGTTCATTGCTATTCATTTGTGGATTGTATTTAATCATATCCATATTCATATTTCTGGGTACAGTATTAGCATGATGAATACTATTATTATTGAATTCATCTTCTATACCTTCATCCTCAGAATGTAATCTGGCTCTACCAGTATTGACACTTTGGCGTCTTTGTTTGTTTCGCATGTTATTGAGAATATTGCTTAATGATCCTCTGGTTTTCTTAGAATCATCACGTAACATAGGTCTATTTTGTGGTTTGCTTGGTGAATCATCAATCTCATCTTTACCTTTAATAACATCTTCTTCATCGTCATCATCTTCATCATCGTCCTCTTCTTCACTTTCAAAAACTTGTTGACAATATGACATATCTTTCAACTGATCTGGAGTCATGTTGCCTGTAATATTATCACTAGAATTACCTTTAACTTGAGAACTTAAATGACTTCTTTCCTTAATACCTTCATTCTTGAAACTATTTTGTAAAATTGTACGTAATTGACTACCTGTTATTGAACCTCCTGAACCAGTTCTTGATCTTGAAATTGCATTAACAGATGTAGAATTTACACTAACACTCAGACTTCTCAATAAGGAGTGAGCACGACCAATTGAACCTGTACGATTGAGATTATTTGCTTGATTAAAATCACTATGATTGGAGCCTTTGAATATTGATGATGTAGGAGATGGTGATTGATAGTGAGGATTATTGGTAGCGTTGGAACTAGTTTTATCAGTACTATTATTGTTATTATTATTCATAGTTGCATCAATAGAATTTATTCCTGTAGCAATGGCACAGGATGTACTTGAAACTGTGCTAGATTTAAGATGAGAATGTAATGAGTTTGCTGTAATATGATTTGGAGTACCCACAATTGAGTTAGGAGAATAAGATGTTGAATGTTGGATAATACCAATACTTCCTCTACTATCTCTACTACCTCTGCTATCTCTACTATTAGCACGAACTCTTGAATATAAACCATCATACATTACATTCTTGTCTAAAGATCCATAATTTGTAGAGGAGCTATTGTTTGCTATATTATTACTTGGAGATTGGCTTCGATAGAAGTTGATTGGAGCAGAAGTAACATAATTTGGCTTCTCAGATACTGCTAGATTGGTATTTAGATCAGATGTCACTGGGTATTTTGTATTCATTAATAATTTTGTGCTTGACTCAATATTTCTATTCATTTGATGCGGTGGTGGTGAATAGGAAGATGGTGATCTCGAAAGTATCATACTATCTTTAGAATTGATGAACAAATCATTATTCTTTTTCAAATTTTTGTAATTGCTCAAGTTGTCATCATATATCATTGAAGAGGAATTATTTGAAATCTTTAAATCAGGTTTAGAATCAAGAAATTTCATAAACGTTGATAAATCTTCATCCAAGAATAATGGGCTATTAGTTTCTGAATTTGTATTTTTGATAGTTTGTGGTTGAATATTGGTAAGTTTACTGTTGAGATTATTTGTCATTAATTGACCTTCAACACTGTTATTTCTACTGGAACTATTTTTAAATCTTGATCCAAATGATGAAGGAAATTTTGATGAAGAGGAAGTTATCAGTGCAGCATTTAGATTAGTAGCACTATTTTTGTCCAGACTACCATTATAAAAATGAATACTGGAACCTGAATCATTTCTTTTCACGGGTATAGGAGTTGTGTTGTTATAGGGGTAAATATTCTGTGGTGGTGAAGAAGATGCGACGGATCCAGATTTAAATATAGAGACCGATCTACCAGATGGTCTTCTTTTAGATGATATGCTGTTAATTGAAGTACTTGATGCACGGAACTTAACATTACCTAAATTAGAAGTTGGTGAATATTGTTGTTCTGTAATTGAAGGTTTTTTTGATTGAGAAAAATTACTTGTGGTATTATTTTTATCATTATCTTGAACAGCTGTGTTTGCAGAAGTTGGAGTAATTGTACTCGTAGCAAAAGAGTTAGCCTTCTCCTTTTGTTTTTCAAATTGGAAACTTAGATCTGGATGATGAGCATCATATGTGAAATGAGAAGTTGTTTCATAAATGTGGAAATCTGCATTGCATCTGTAGGACACCGATATCTCTAAAGCTCCAACTGGGGTAATTATAGATTGTAATTTTCTAGAATTAATTGTATCTAGTTCTGGTTTATAAGAAATTAAATGTCGGCTCAGACCGTAACGACCTTTTGAAATCAATGGTTCTGAGCCGTTCAGTATTTTTGTTTTAAATCTAAGTTTGGAATTAATTGTTTTATTATTTTTTTTGAAAAAGTGAGCAACTGGTAATGATGTTAAAACCGTTTGAAGGCGATCAAAATTTTTAGTAATATTTGAACTGATGACAGTTAGATCCATCATTTCATTATCATATGTTTCAAGGTCTAAATGAACCAACCATCTTTCCAAGACAATTTCAGATTTCTTCTTCCTCAGTATGAGTTCTTCTTCGATATATAATTCCTGAGAATCCTCAAGATTTGATAGGTCCAAAACTGTTTCTATTATCATTGGTGGCAAAATTGTGATATCACGATTAGTCCATGGCTTTATCACGTCTCTATAAGTTTCATCATCATCATCCCAAGGTACAACAACATCAAGCCATGAATCACTATCTTCAATTTCATGAACATGACCCATTTCCTCATCACCGTGATTCAAACGATTATCAGTAATAGTCTGAGCCGACCTTGAGAAAAACCCTCTTATCATCTCAGCTAACGCGTCAGCGTCACCATTTGAAAGCCACCGGGACCTCCCCTCCTTATCGGGCATTATAGATGGGTTATACAATATTTATATTGTTTATTGGAAAGGGAAATAAAATGCAAAAGTTTAAGAAGAAAAGTGGTGTATACACACATCAAAATAGAATTATGGGATATGAGCCTCAGTATTATGAGTCTTAAATTTAGAACCCTCGCACATTCCGTCAAAAGAAGTTTTGTTATCTAATCAGAGACACAGCCTGGCTTTGGCTGTATACGATGAGTTTATACAGTATCTTATCTTATAAATACTTCTAAATTCTATATATTTTATAAAAGACATCCACCACCATTGAGAATGAGTGCTCTCTGGGTTTCTCTTAAACGACCGGAGGCTGCATATGCTTCACTGACAGAAACTGCGGATTCTGTTTTAGAATTTACTGCTAATTCAAGAGAAACTGTCTTATCAAGATTTCTCCAGATGTTGACATCACCTGGAAACAAAATGGCCTGTCTTTGCCAGAGTTTTTTACCAACTTTGTCTAATACTGACAGAATTGCAGGAACTTCCTTATGTGTATCTGCAATCAATGTCTCAAGTGGTAATTGTTGTAAAACTTCTTGAACTGCTTCCATGTATTCTGACCATTCCTCTGACAATGACATTGCTGCAATTGTCATACAAACAACGAGTGATGTACCATGTTCTGAAATATGTGCTAATAATTCGTCTAATGCAGCTTGTCTAGTTTCTGTATCATCAAATGCATATAAAACTTGTGAAACTAAAACAACAATATTCTCATTCTCTGGGAATGCATCAAGTAATTTCTTAAATTCAACTAATGATTTATCAAATTCTCCTTGAAAATACAATGATAATCCTAAAACACTGTAACATGAAAGTAAACATTGTTGAACTTCCAATGTTAAATCTTCAACACCTTCAATTAAAACACCAATTTCTTCACAAACATCATAAGCAACTTTATATTGTTTATTTGATAATAATATACGTGAATGTTGACATTTAGCCTTACAATATCTAATCAAATTCTTTTCACTATCATTATTTTCATATTCATCTTCAAGTAATGAACATAATCTCTCAGAATATCCAATACCTTTATTAAATGAATATAATCTTTCAATAACTAGTAAACTTAATTCTAAGGCAAATTCGTCATTGGGGTATAACTTCATATAATTCATCAAACCATAATTAACTGTAGTTAATTGTTGAACACATTCTAAATCTCTTTCATCATGACCTTCTCCAATTATTGAATCAAGAACAGAAACAGCGTATAATAAAGTATTAGCCGGCTCACTTCCCTTAGAAAGAACATAGGAATGTGTAAATAAATTATTGGATTCTAATGTCTTTCCTTCCTCTTTATTAATTAATGCTTGTCCAATCCATGCAATTGAAGTACCCGCAGCAAGTGATTGACATCTTAAGAAACATTCGTTTGCAAGTTCATTATCAAAATACTGTATATATAACATACCAAGATTAAACCAATATGTTGGTGATTTAGATTCAATTGAAATTGCCTTAATAAAGCAATGTTGAGAAATTTTACTATTCTTATCCATTGTTAAAATTCCCAAATAATTCCAGTATTCACTATTATCAGGTTCTAATGAAATCGCTTTATTTGCTAATTTTATAGATAATTCCTTGTATTTAGCATCTTTACTATCTTTAAACCATGAAAAGAAAGAAACTGATAAGTTGAATATCAAACTGGAGTTAAGCATACGTATTCCCTTCTCCTTACCAGCTAAATAACCACCAATACATGATAAAGTGACAAATAAATGTAATAATTCAACATATTTTCCTCTTGCAATCAATTCAGGAATTTCATAATCTTCAGCATTAAACTCTCCCCATAATTCACCTGATTCAAATATATCTTTATTAAAAATGCTACTGATTTTTTCATATGGTAATCTATCATTAGACATTCTTATTTTAAGAGCAACTGTTAATGCATCACCTAAACATTTCCATAACTTGATTGATTTATTTTCAAGCTCAAAAGATTCCAATAAATATTTAAATACTTCCAATAATGTATCTGATGCTCTCAAAATTGCACCCTTATTAATTTCAGCATTACATCTCAAAATTAATGTTTCAATTAATAATGTCAAAATAGAAATATTTTCACTCTGTGAAATTAATAAATTCTGTAAAATCGAAACACTTCTTTCAAATTCAAGCATACTTGTTAATGATGTTGCTAATAAATATACAGCATGCCAATCAGCATTATTTTCCATATCACTTGTAATTTCAGCTTCCTTATCACTAACATTATTTGCTAATCGAATAACATGTTCGAAAACTTTAACACTTGCCTCTAATCTACCACTTGAAATATATGATTCACCTAATCCAATCCATGAAGTAATATCAAATGAATTCATACGTAGAGCACTTTGAAAATATTCAATTGCCTTAGTATCATTTTTTGCTTCCATTGACGCACAACCTAAAATTCTATACGGCCATGATTTATCTTGTACTTTATTAAATGATGAATTTAATTGTCTCTTAGCTGATTCATTTTCAATGACTGCTTTACTGACAATATCTGCCATTTCCCAATCATCAATAGATGTGAAATGTTCAGCTAATCTATATGATGCCTCAATTTCTGCAGGATCCAATTGAAATGCTTTGTAAAAACATTTAATTGCTCTATCTTTTTTATTAGAGTAATTATAGTACATTATACCAAGTAAAGTAAAAGCAGATGCATAATTTGCAGATATTTTCAAACATTTCAAATTGTATTCAATACATTTATTCACTAACTCTTTGATTTTCTCATCATTATCATTAGTAATATCGTTATCAAGCTCTTCGATTTCAATATGATATGAGATTGCTTGCCTGTACATCAATTTAGAAATTGTATTCATTAAAGTAGCACTACTTGAACTGTTCTCTTGATTTGCATCTTGAATGGTTTGAATTGCCTTTTGTAAATATTCACGTCCAATATCAAAATTCTTTAATTGAATTTGACACCAACCGTATTCTTGAATAGCATTTGTATTATTTGGATCTTTATTAATCAGATCCATAAAAATATGAGATGCTTCTTCAAATTTATTTGTTTCAACTAAAATCAATGCTTTACCAATTCTAATTCTATCATCATCGGGATATTTACTTTCAATGGAATCATATAATGCCATAGCTTTTGGAAAATTTTTAGGAGATTCATAGTAAGTGTAAATAATTGCTAAATTCAAAGTTTGACTCAATTTACTATTAGGAATATTCTTGGATGTTTTATATTTCAAATCAACAGTTGCTCTAGTAAATTGTGTAGAAATATCAAGCCCAAGAGCATATTGTTTAAGATGAATACAATACTCAAGCATAATTCTGTTACAAATAATTGAAAAAGTATTTTTTTCGATTGCATTGGACATTGTAGTTAAGACTTCCTGTGGTGATACATTAAATATCTCATATCTTTCATCTTCTTCCTGTGTTTCCTTTTCATTTTCTTTATCTTTCTTTTCCTTAGTTCCCTTTTTAAGCGGATATAAATAGTCCAAAACCCTAGATTTTTCGAATGGAGAAATATCAGAAATCAAAAATTGATAGAAAATACTACCAAAACCTCTCTCCTTACCAAACAGTGATATATAATTTGACAAATTATCTAACTCTAAATCATTCAATGTAGTTGGATCAAGCCAATCAAAGTATATTTTCCATGCTAACTCAGAAGGACATTTAGTTAATACCAAACCATCAACAAAATCACTTATTTCATCTCTTAATGCAGGTTTCTCGGGTGCTGGTGCAGCTGTTAATAAAGAATACTTATATCTTAGAAGTTTGTCTTGAGCAGAATATCTATCATTATCATTATGTTCCAGATTTATCATTAATTCATATAATTTAGATATTTCGGAGCCTGAAATAATTGGCCATACCGCTTCATTATATTTATCTAATTTTGCCTTTTCAGTCATGTTAATTGAAAACTTCATCTTTACTTTATCCTTTGTCTTTTTGACTTCACTATTTTCTTCTTCTTCAATTATACTGATAAGTTTCTTCAAAGAATCTGAAGGTTTCGCAATATTGTATCCTATAATATCACCTAATTCAGATAATCCAGGTATAATTTGTCTATAATAGTATTTCTTCATAGGTGTAAAATTCAAGCCATGTTCTTTAATATATTCATCTATGTATATAACAACTTCGGTGAAAGGTTCGTTTTTAGATTGTAGTAATTTGGCAAATTTAGTCAAGGTAGTGAAAAATGCAACAAAATCAGAATCTTTATGTTGAATTGATAATTGAGCTTTCCAAGATAAAACGCTTTCTGGGTCAATTTCGCTTGCCTTAATGTAACATTTCATTGCTTCACTGTCAATCTTCTTTGATTGATATGATTTACCTGCAAAAATGTATGCAAAAAAATTAGATTTGTCCAATTTGAAAATTGATTTACAAATTGACAAACATTCATCATAATCTTCATTAACAAGCTCTTTCTTTGCTTGTTTTAAATAAGACTGTATTTTCTTTTTAGCTTCCTTGTCTGACATTGAAGCGTTTCCCTGTTAAGGCAGTCTATAACGGCCAAGGCAAATTAAGAGAAGACACAACTTGCTCCAATTGAAACCTCCATGAAAAAAAGTAGCAGTGGGCCTTGAAATTTGACATGTCGCGTTGAAGTTGACCCAGGTTATCCAGTATATAGCCAATGCCTTCCTTGCTTGGTTCTCTCTTGGAGATCAAGAGAATGAGTGGGGGAAACAATGCAATGGAGTTATCTAAAGATCAAATACAGAAATATAGAATGATGTTTACAATGATTGATCAAGATGGTGATGATTTTATAACGAAGGATGATATTAAGGCTATTTTTAAGGATCTAAACATGGAAATTGATGAATCAACAATCGATCAAGAAATGTTAGCAAATAGTAATGGTAAGTTAGACTTTAATGGGTTTTTGAACGTTGTTAATCAGAAAATTAAAGGATTCAGTGATTCGGAGGAATTGAAGGATGCTTTCCAAACATTTACTAGTGAAGGTGGTATTGATAGTAAGATATTAAAAGAAAGTTTACAATCTGCTCTTAGTGAAGGATCAGATAAGAATGCTGTTAATCGTGTGGTGGAGGAATACACCAAGGAGAACAAGATTACAGGAATTCAGAAATTCAATGCTGATAAGTTCATTGATGATGTCAAAAAATAGACATCAATAGAGTATGTTATATTCTATATGTTAACAATTTTTATAAACATTTTAGTTGCTTTGTTTTTTTCTTTTTCTTCTTCTAATTACTTTTGATATTATATGTTAAATAATAGTATTATACTAGTGTACAAAATGGATGGGGTTATCTGTAATATATTATTTTTAATTATATTATCATTTTTTTGTTCTTTGATTTTTATAGTTATCTAATCGACAATTAATTCATCAACACTCCAGTCTTCATATGAACCATCTGGAAGGTATCTTCTAACAACAAGGGGGATTTTCTTAGCAGATAATTCTTTCATTGCGATTTGTAAAGGATCAGTTTCACCTTCAATATCAACCAATACAGGTGCATTCATTGATATTTGTATTGCTCTAGTACCTAAAATACGTGCTCTTTCATATTTAGTCATAAATGGTGTGGTGATTCTTTCTTCCTTTGGAATAGCTCTTGGTTTAGCTCTTTTACCAACTTGTAAAGGACCTGATCCATTATCGTCGAGACCTGATGTGATGATTAATCTTCCGTCTTGGTCAACTTGAGTACCATCGTTATTGTTAATGACATCATCATCATTTTGGAAACGTTCATCATCTGAAAAACGTTCATCTCCACCATAATCCTCACCGTAGTCTGCCATGCTGTGTATCTCTTGTAGGTTATGTTAATGAACAACTACTGTAACAGTAACAAGTCGTCTTAGAGAGTGGAAAAAATTTTCAGATTTCTGTGAGGAACATGAAATTTTCAGCTTTTTCTTTTTCTTGCTGTTTCTCTATTAGGAAAATTTAAATTTAAATTTTTTATTGTATTTTTATTTTTTAGACTTATCTCTTTGTTGGATATTGTCTGATTAGTACACTCACCCGTTGGAATTGTGCGTTGGAAATTTGAAAATGGACATTTCATATTTGTTGGAATCAAGTAAATCCAGGAAAAGAGGTAGGGGTTCTGTCTCCTCTTCTGAAATGACTATATCTCCTGTAAATGAAATTCACGATAAGGATGAAGAAATATCGGCAATATCGAATTCAAACCAACCAATTGATCTTACTAAACCAATTGAAGAAACTGGCAATAGAGAAAAGATAATTCCTTCAACTCCACCGCGTTCAAGGTCACACTCAGCATCTTCATCGTCATTTTCTCAACAAATGTCTCCGAGAGTGGGGAGACGATATTCTAATACATCTGCATCATCAAGATCTACATCAAATTCAAGAGCTTCATCACCAAGACCAAAGAAATATCTATGTGAATTCCCAGGATGTGAAAAAGCTTATTCAAGACCTTCATTATTGGAACAACATTTACAAACTCATTATAATTATCGACCTTTTAAATGTGACTTCCCCGACTGTGAGGAGACATTTGCTAGAAAAGACCATCTGGAAAGACATAAACTTAAACACTTAAGTGAGGAAGAGAAACCTTTCCATTGTTCATTTTGTGGTAAGGGAGTTAATTCTAGCCAACATTTGAAAAGACATGAAAAAACTCATTTAAAATCATTTGAATGTCCATATGATGATTGTAATGAAGCATTTCATAAACATCAAAGTTTGAAGGCACATATTCGTAATTTTCATGAAAAAATTACAAATTGTCATATTTGTAAATTATGTGACAAAAAGTTTGATCGTCCAGGTAGATTGGCAAATCATATGGAAAAATATCATTCTGAGACACCAAAACTAATGTGTGATTTCCCTGATTGCTATAAAACTTTTAGGGTTTGGTCTGCATTACAATTACATATTAAAAATGATCATCCTAGACTTGAATGTGAAATTTGTGGTAAAAAATGTCTTGGTCAATCAGGTTTAACTAATCATATGAAAATTCATAATGATGAAACTGTATTAAAACTTTGGGGATGTATTGAATGTGGTGAAAAGTTTCAAAAGAAAGATGATGCTGTTAAACACTATGCTGAAAAACATCCATTAATTACATTACCGGAAGAGTTACAATACGTTATCAAGGAAGAAAACGATGAAAAGGGTGAGAAAGAGAAGGAAGATTTGGTTCCATTAGATAAAAATGGTGAAAAGAAAACGGTTGAGTATTATATGAGAAAGAAGGAGGCTGAAAGAAAGGAAAAAAAGAGATTAAGAGAAGAAATGGAACAACAGCAACAGCAGGAAGAGAAAGCGGAAGTGAAACAACCTGGAACCAGTGGTCCTATTGAAGTAGCTAAAAGCAAGAAACAGATGGCAGTTGAATCATTCCTATCTGAATGTGGAATAGTTGTTTCCAAACCAACTACAAGTGAATTCAAAAAGCAGCAGTTGGATAGAGTACCGTCATCTCCTGATGTTTTAGATATGCTTATAGATAATATTGAACAAAGACTCACTTGTCCTTACGTTTCCTGTCATCGGTTGTTTAGGAAACAATATGATTTGGATAGACATCTTCAATGGCACACAAAACAAGATGAAATTATGGACAAAAGAGTTGACGTTATCCTATCCGAACTTGACAGTAAATCATCATCACCATTATCCAATAATACCCCTACTAAGAATAATGAATGATTGTAGTCTGCTTTTTAAACATATTTCATTGTTTTTATATATTATATCATGTATATTATACATTATTGTACACTAATTAATTAACTAATTTGGATTACTTTTGGTATCTTGCATTTGCTTATTATGTCTTTCCAATTTACTATTGAAAAGTCTATTCTTTTCATGAATTGCACCTTCTTTCCCTTCATCAGAAACCTTTTGACGTTTATTATAAACCTTCTGTTCCCATTTATTGACTTTATCAATATATTCTTTCAATTTTTCATTTGATGTTAAGGCACTTCGTATTTCTGCATCTGACAATCCTTGTGCTTTCATTGATTCATACTCCTTCTTTTCTTTTTCATACTCTTCAACAGTCTTTCTCTTATTTTCTTCCTCTAGTTCTCTAATATTTTTGGAGTAAGTATTAGCTGCTAGTTGTTTGTAATTTTGTAATTCTCCATTATCGGTATCAACTGATTCAAAATGTCTCTTTAAATTACCTTGTTTTATTTGCCATTTATCGTCTTCCTCAGCTGTATATTCCAAAGCTGTAATATCAGAAAGTTTACTCTTCTCTTTCACTATAGGTGTATCATCATTCAGTGAACCACCTTCTTCTTCTTCTCTGTCTGCTAATTCCTGAAGTTTCCTCTTCTCTGCAAGTTTCGTTCGTAACCCACTGGCTTCATTATACACTTCTCTTCTATTATCTAAAATAGCACTGGCCCTTTCACGTTTCAGTCTCTGTACCTTCTCCAACAGGCTTTCACTTTTCTCTATAGATGTCATTGGTTGATCAACTTTAATGAATAAAACACTTAAAATATGATAAAATCAATGCTACAAATTTTCGCATAATTATTATATTGTGGAATTTATCGATATACCTTTAATTCGATGTCTAAAATCGTTAAATAGTACATAAAAGATTAAATACTTATATAATAAGTACAAACTAAACTGTTCTAAGCTTTCTAGCACGAGACTTTTCACTTGGTGTTAAAACCCATTCAATTCCACTTTCTGCATCTTCGAAAATGGCCATTTCTTCTTCATCCTCTAATCCTACAACTAATACAATCTGTGTAATTTTAACAAATTCGGATCTTAATCCGTAGTTGAACTTACATAATTCACTAATGATAGTACTAACATCTTGTTCAAGTTTTGTAGATCCTGCAGAGGAAACTTTCTTCTCTAATTGCCATATTTTATTCTCTAATAATACAATAGCCATTTCAATTATTTTGACAATTAATTTGTTAAATACTGGATTTGATAATGTTGTCACAAATGGTATAATTATGGAATTCCAATTTTTAATAAATGCAATCATATTACTATCGTTTTCTAAAACTTTTGTTGTTCTATTCAAATTATTATTCACTCCATTAGCGTTGTTGTTTATATTATTATTGATTTCTTGTCTGAAGTATTGACCATCTTCCATTGTTAATAAGTAATTACTATTCAATGAACTGTTTACCAGTTTTGTTATTCTAGATTTCAAGACTTTTTCAAAAAGAATTTTAACACTGTTATTAATTATGGAATCTGTTCTTTCCTTGAATGCAGTTGGAACACTACCCAATAATCCATGAATCTTCTCAAACATTAAACTTTCATCTGGTACATGAACATCAAAGTCTTTATTCAGCAATTTATTAGTATCTGATAAACTAATAGTTTTTCTAATATTAATTAATTCTTGATCATTCATTATCAATAATGACTTCAAATTACTACTTTTCATACATGATTCTACCAACTTGTCTAAATAAGTTCCCATTGCTTGCAATGTATTTAAATAGATAATAAAAGGTTTAATGTCCTTATCATCACCGATAAGGTATGATTCTGTATCACTATCCCCAGAGACGGTGTATGAAATTGCAGCATTCAAACCTCTCATGAACATTGCACCAGTATTGGCGATATCCGATGCTGAGACATTGATTGCATTAGGTGTTCCACTTCTCGATCTTGAATCACTTGAGATGTTTTTAATTTCTTTGTTATATGAATGTTGATCATTTGGTTTATATATTGACTGTATTGTTTCCTTTGTGAGTAAATTTGAATTTGTTCTCAATGATAATGATGAAAGTCTTTGTTTAATAATATTTAAGAAATCATTAAGCAAAATTCTCTTTATATTTGATATCATGTTTTTAATAGATGCTAACTCACCCGTTGCTAGAACTTCCAGAAATATAGTATTGAGTACAATTACCATATCGTCAGCTAATGATGAAATTGGTGGTTCTTCGGGTATCAGTGTTAATAATGAATTTGATAATGAATTGTTGGTATTTTTATATACTTGAGTCAAAAACTTTAAACAAGTAGAGAAATTTGATTCAGGACTATTCAACGATTCAATTGTACATGCTTTCTCTAATGTTCTTCTAATAATGTAAGTACAACTTGTATCAAAATGGCTTACAAGTTTATCATGAACTTTTATACCAAATGATGAAAATAATAATGGATTTGGATAAATTTTCTCCTCTAAATTATTTGAATTTGAATATTCATTCCAAACAACAACAAAAAATTTGGAATACATTGACCAATGGCTCATCATTGCAGATAATTCATCGGTAATTTGTGAAATTTCCTTTAATTCTGCAGATGCAACTATTTCTTGTTCATCTTCTTCTTCTTCTGATTCACTTTCTGCTACGTTTCTATAAATTTCCTTTATTAATATTGGATAGCTGTATTGTTTTAATTCACTGACTGTTCTTTCTAAATGTTTTACATCTGAATAAGTTTCGAATATCAAATTACTTTGTAAATCACATTCTACTTGAATATCTTTTAAAATACTTGGAACAACATCTTTACCATAATAAGATTTTATAACTTTTGAATGTTGATTAATAATCACAGATAGTGTTTGATATAATGTGAATAATAACTGTGCGTATATATCTGTTTTTGATTGATTGTTTTGAACACTTCTGATAATATTTCTAGATTGTTCACTTATTATACCACATATGAAATTAGAGTAACATTTCAAACCAATTTCTTGTTTCCCAATAAGAGGGAATAACTGAAAGAAATAAGTCAATTGGGGGACATCCTTCTTTACAGCTGCATTATTGAAATTTTCTACAAATATTTGCTCAAGCTCATTGATCCATCTATTCAATAAATCTTTTGGTAAATCTTCAAGTGTACTTGTTGGAACTTTAAATTCAACATATGGATCAGTTATCAAACCATCCGGTAATTCTCTAATAGTAAATATGGATTTTGATGCAGATAACCAATCTTTCCTTTCTATTGCTAAATGTGTGTTGTTTAGTTCAGTTTTCAATGTTTTCACATTATCTACAAATGTTTTAAGTTTGATGAGTTGTACTTTCTCTGAATCTAATATTCTAACATTTTCAGTGATTTTATAACTTAAAGAATTTGCATTTTCCATGATACTTTTCAAAGATCTTGATTGATTCAATGTTGATGAAAGTTCAACTCTTGAAATTTCCAATGATCTGATAGTTGACTGTTGTTGAAATATATTCTCATTTGCATAATTTTGTAGTGTTAAATTGATATCATGTTGTGTAGTATTTATATCATTTAAAATATCTGGGAATTGTTTTATATTTGATGAAGTATTTAGTGAAGATTGTAAAGATTTGATTTTATTAGATAATGTTTCCATTTGTGAATCAAAATCAAAATCATGATCTAAAGATGATCCATTTTGAAGTTCATTTATAGCTAATTTTGACATTATGAACAACCAATTATCAAATTCAAAAACAAAACACTATAATTCCCCAATAACAATGGATTGCACTGTCTATCAAACCAGTGATAAACCTGTTTGTTGTAAAGGAAACCGTGTTGTCATCAAATCGATAATTGAATCTCGAACTTCACCAATTTTCAACCTTCTCTCTTCCCAATGAGGTAATGTTGGAATTTTGAAAATTTTTTTCAATTTCGACACTTTTCATTATCTTATTAAGAGTCTGTTTTTTTCCAACTTTCAACAACAATATAGCCAATAACACTAGTACAAGATGACTACTGTTGAAAAGATTAAAGCCATTGAAGATGAAATGGCGAAAACCCAAAAAAATAAAGCAACCGAAAAGCATCTTGGTATGCTTAAGGCTAAATTAGCAAAACTTAGAGCTGATTTACTTAAGGATGCAGCTGCATCTACCGGTGGTGGAGGTGGTGTAGGTTTTGATGTTAAAAAGAGTGGTGCTGCATCTATTGGTTTTGTTGGTTTCCCATCTGTTGGTAAATCTACATTATTAACTAAACTTACAGGTACAGCATCTGAAGCTGCAGCATATGAATTCACAACTTTAACAACCGTTCCTGGTGTTATTAAATATAGAGGTGCAAAGATTCAAATGTTAGATTTACCAGGTATTATTGAAGGTGCAAAGGATGGTAGAGGTAGAGGTAAACAAGTTATTGCAGTTGCAAGATCATGTGATTTAATTTTCATTGTTTTAGATGTTAATAAACCACTTCGTCATAAACAAATCATTGAACATGAATTAGAAGGTTTTGGTATAAGATTAAATAAGACACCGCCTGATATTCTTATCAAGAAGAAAGAAAAAGGTGGTATTAGTATTACATCAACAGTTGCATTAACTAAAATTGATGATGATGAAGTTAAAGCAGTTTTAAATGAATATAGAATTAATTCATGTGAAGTTTCATTCCGTCAAGATGCAACAGTTGATGATTTAATTGATGTCCTTGAAGCTCATAATAGAAAATATATTCCAGCTATTTATGTTTTAAATAAAATTGATTCATTTTCAATTGAGGAATTAGAACTTTTATATCGTATTCCAAATGCTGTTCCAATATCAAGTGGGAATGAATGGAATTTAGATGAATTATTAGAAGTTATGTGGGATAGATTAAATTTGGTTCGTGTGTATACTAAACCAAAGGGACGTTTACCAGATTTCTCAGATCCTGTTGTTTTGAAAGGTGATAAATGTTCAGTTGAAGATTTCTGTATGAAGATTCATAAATCTTTAATTGATGATTTTAAATCTGCACTTGTTTTCGGTACAAGTGTTAAACATCAAAATCAATATGTTGGTTTATCACATAATTTACAAGATGAAGATGTGATTACTATCTTAAAGAAATAGAAATGTGGATTTCTGGTTTTACTTTACTATTCTTGGTTTGTTGTAAATAATGTGTATATAAGAGATATTGGTCCTTTTTTTAAATGTTTACAAAAATAGATAATATATTGTATAAGATTTTTAACTTAACTTTATAACTATTTGTTTGTGTTACCACCGCCATTACTATTACTATCAGTACTTATTACACTCATACATTGGAACTTATTTGCATAATTAGCCTTGTATAATCTAATCAAACCATCATCACCACAACTACTTAAAATAGTACCAGTAAGATTCCAACTTACTTTCCAAACTTCACCAATATGATCATTTAATGCATTTAATAAAGTAATTTCAAAATTTATTTTATCAACATCATCTAAATCTTTCTTTTCAGTTAATTTAAATATTCTTACATAACCATCCTTACAAGCAGTTGCAATTAAATGATAACTTCTACCCATAGTTGGAGCCCAGGAAACACTCCTTATTAAACCTTTATGTTCAGGTAATACTAAACCTTGAACAAATTTATTAGTTGTTTCATTTCTATAATAGATATAACCTTGATCTAATGCACTTACAAGAAATTTCTCAGTACTAAATTTAGATGGACACCATGATAAACTAAAATCACTTTGTAAATGATTTGCAACAGGATTTTTCAGAATTGAAATTTCATCAATTAATACCCATTGAGATAAATCACTTGGATCAGCTGATTCATAAATTCTTAAAATACCTTCACTTCCAATTGAACTTATTCTTAAACCTAAATGTGAAGGTGTGAAACATGCATCATATAGGGGACCATGAGAATCTGCTAATGTTGCAACTTTATTCCATCGTCTACCTGAATTCAATGGTTCCTCAAAATGTTCCTCCCAAACTTTAATTGTACGATCATATGATGCAGATAATATAAGATGACCAAATTCTGGATGTGAAAAGCATACTTTAACAATAACACTATCATGTGCTCTCCATGAATCATTAGGTTCCCAAAATGAAGTATTTGCATCTAAATCGAAAACTTTTATATGTTGGTCAGCACTACAGGTAGCTAGTTGACGACCATAGAAGTCATAGGCTACATCCAGAATAAGATCTTGGTGAGAGGTTGGAAACGGTTTCACTTGGTTCATTGTGTGTCTGGTGGTGCTTACTCTCTGGTTATAGAAACCAATATATTCAACTTCGTCCAACAAGTATAAAACTAATCAATAATGAAAACATGTACCAAACACAACAGAAAAAACTGTCGCTTAGTAAAAGGCTATACGAGATAAGAAGAGCTGAAATTATTTTATTTTTCACTTTTGTTACTTTACATGTTTTCTTAGCTATTTAAAGTCACTTGCATGTCCTTTTCTCTTCCTTTTATCTCCCCTATTTGTTGTTTATATACTTCTTTTTCTTAATTTTATTTTCTATTTATACTACCGGACAATATTGACAATGTTTAAAGTTTTCTCACCTATCAATTCACTCCTTAAAGTTAACAATTTACGTTCTATTCGGACTTCGATCCAGTCCCACCATATAAATGGTAAAATGTTTTCAACATCTCCAATTACTAAAAAGCAAGGTTTTAATAATTTTGGTAATTTCAAATATCAATCAAGATCTTATGCACATCAAAGAGAGAGACCTAATATGGGATTAACATTCTTAGGTGTTTTAGGTATTTCATCATTATATTTAGTTGCACATAAACCAATTTTAAATGATGCAGGATTTGCTAATCCTCCAGTTACTATTAATACAGGTAAGGGTGCCAATGTTTATTATGATGATACTAAACCGAAATTTGATGGTGCATTTAATGGTAAATTAAATTATCATCAAGTTGCAATGGGTTCAATGGCTGGTTTGATTCTTGGTTATGCACTTTCAAGATTAAGTTCAATTTTATTTGTTTTCACAATTACCTTTTACGTGATAAGTATTTATCTTCGTAAACAAGGAATTGTCGTTATTGATACTAAAAGTGTTTTCAAAAGTGCAGTAAATAGTGTCTCTTGGGATGAACTCGTTTTCGATCAAACTAGTTTCAGTGTACCATTTGTTATGAGTTTCTTAACTGCTGCTACATTATAAGTTAGTCACAATTAGTTTTAAATAACTTTAAAAACACTATATGTCTACTCTTATTTTTATTTTTCATTCTTCAATCTAAATATATCCTCCTTTTTACATGTGTGTTTGATACTTGTTTTTTTCATTATTATTATACTTTTTATCTATTTTAATGTATAAATGAACAAAATACTTTACAATACTTGATAACTTATGGTTACAATATATGTCTCACATACGTTTATTGAGACATCTTCTCTATCTATAATACAATTGGGGGAAAGAGTAATTAACTCTATGTTGTTTGAACAATTTCATCAATTGCCCATTTGACAATCTCTTTAAACAATTCATCATCCTTATTCTCATCCAATTCATCTAAAACTGCTAAATCATCAGTAAATGAATTGAAATCAGATAAATCTTCATTAACTTCCTTCTTTATTGAATTAATCTGTTCCATTAGTTTAATATTACTATTTCGTAATTCAATTAATTCTTCCTCTAATGTTTTCAATTCTTCCTTTTTACTTGTTATTAAAAATGCTTTAGATAATTCAGTTGATGTTAATTTAGATACATCTATGCGACTAACTTTACCTCCATTCTTTATATCTATCTCTTTCTGTCGTTCACCCTTATCAACGATATCATCAAGTTCATCTAATTTATTCTTCAAGTCTCGTTCAATAAATATCTTTTGAAACTCTAATTCTGCTCTATTTTTCCAAGATTTAACTATTTGCTTTCGTACATAATCAAGACTTACATGATCTATTTGTGGATAACATGAAACAAACGTTTTAAGCGTGAGTTTAGATAATGTTTTCTGAAGTGCATATGAAAGGGCAGAATGCAATGCCTCAAATCTCACATGATCTTTCTCCACTGACATTATATTGCATGTATATTATTTATTTGATACTAAAGTTGAAAGTAATGTAACCAGTCTTCCCTTTAGTATAACGACAACAACAACCTCCCATTGCATGTAAACAAATATTCAAATCGCAACTACTAAGTAAAATATTTTTTTTTCAACATGAAAAAAAATTTCTTAAATTTTTTCTACTATAATCTTTCTTTTGTAACAAGGGAAAACTATAGATAAAATGAAGATTGTTGCATCCTGTGAAGATACTGGAGCTTTAAAAGTAGTCATTGCATTACACGGAACTGATACTTCATCAAAACCTGATGAAAATAGCGCAAAAATTCCAGCTCCAATAGTTTCAACTTCTGCAACTGAATATAATAGAAATTCTAAAGTTATACATTTGGTTCATTCTCAGCATACTGGTAATATTGTTGTTACTCGTCAAAATGGTTCTGTAGAATTATATGATACATCTGTTTTATTGGAAACTGAAGAACCACAAATCATTGAAGAAGAAACCAAGAATGAAGGTGAAGATAAAAATGAAAAGAATACTAAAGAACAAACTATCGAAGAAGAAAAGGAAGAAGTCGATTTATTACCAATAATATATTCACATAAAGATGTTATTCCCGCGTTTAAATTAACTTCTGATGATGAAAAATTTATTGCTTTAATTATTGATGATTCAGGTCGTGTTGTTGTAGCAACAAACAAAGGTTCAGTTTTCATTTGGAATTCAGAAGAGGAACTTAATAAAACTCCACTTAAGTATAACTTACCATTAAATGAAACTGAAGTTGTTGAAGCTTTTAAAATACATCCAGGTAAAGAAAATATAAACTATATTGCATATGGTGGTAAGGAAACAGATTTAAGAATCGTTAAATTACCAGAAGTTCAAACTTCTGAATCAAAGAAATCAAAGAAATCGAAAAAATCAAAGGAAAGTATAGAACCAAAAATTGAAATTGTCTTCAAGGCTAAAAATATCACAAATAGTACATTAAATTTACGTGTTCCAATTCATATAAAGGATATTTTATTTGATAATGAAAGTACTCCAGAAAATTTCAAACTTTATACATTCACAGTTTGGGGTGATTTACGAATTTATGAATCTAAATTAGGACGTAAACCAAGATCTTCAACTTTAATCTTACCTAAAAAAGCACCAATAACAAAAGCAATACTATTAAATGATCATATCATTGTTTGTGATAATAGAGGAATAGTTGTAAAAGTCGATAAACAAACAGGTTCACAAATATGTCAATTTAAGGGACAAATTGGTTCAACTCAATCATTATTTAATTTCAATGATTCAATTTTAGGTACAACGGGTTCTGATCGTTATGTTCGTGCCTATAGTGATGAAACTAGAGATTGTATTGTTAAAGTTTTCATTAGTGCACAATCTAATAATATTGTAATTATTGATGATAATGAAACTTTGAGACGTTCTGCAAGTAAATTAATCGGTGGTGTAAAGGATGTTGTATCAAGAGCAGAAATGAGAGAAATAAGACAAAAGAAGAGAGAAGAGGAGGAAGAAGAAAGTAGTGATGAAGAAGAATTATGGAGTAAATTAGAAACTGAAGTTACAACTAGAAGAAAGAGAAGAAAGTTAACTCTTGCTTAATTTTAAAATGGCATTTTTTGTAAAAAGTTTATAAAACAGGTATAGTTGAATTACTTACTTTATAGT
This sequence comes from Pichia kluyveri, assembly GCA_030062975.1. Lineage (NCBI taxonomy): Eukaryota > Fungi > Ascomycota > Pichiomycetes > Pichiales > Pichiaceae > Pichia > Pichia kluyveri. The sequence continues at coordinate 1,785,710 of CP125793.1, read as the reverse complement.
TTTCCTGGTTAATCATCATCTCATAGATTAGTGACCTTTTCGTACAAGTATTAGTTTAAATCTCTTCAATTAAAGCTTTGAATCAAATAATTTGTTAGTAATATAGCTGTTATTAGTAATGTCCCTACAAATCTTATTAAAGATTGAAAAATATAAACATTTGGCTCTTTTCAAAAACAAATAATTTGTCAAATTTTACTTGATTGAGCCTCCAATTACGTAAGCAAAAATTTAATTACACAAATTTTCTCTTGTTTTTGAGTTTCAGACAAGACTGGATGGCCAAGTTGGTTAAGGCGTGCGACTGTTAATCGCAAGATCGTGAGTTCAATCCTCACTCTGGTCGTATCTTGCGGGTTAATGGTCTAGTGGTATGATTCCTGCTTTGGGTGCAGGAGGCCCTGGGTTCAATTCCCAGTTGACCCCTTGATTTTTTTGTCTTACAGGGATTTTTTTTGGTTTGGTGGGAAGATGGATAATATACGATTGAATTCTTTTTTTTTTATGTTTTAAACACTTTCTTTCAACTGACCTATTTTTACAAACCAAATTTTAAATACTTATACGTAGAATCAGTTACTTAGCGAGTTTATTAAAAGGTAACAAACGACCACTTTTTTCAAAAATATTTGTAACTAAGTAGGTCATAAATACACTAAACTAATTGCTACTCCGTAATCAACAATAAGCTAAGATTTTTGGTAAAATTTTCCTCAAAGAAATATTTACACAAAATACAAAGGCACCAACAATTATTTTTAAATTCAACTTATAGCAATGATTTATATTAAATACTTTTAGAATTGGTTTAAAAAAATAGAACTTGTTACTAATAGCAAAAAAATATGTTGAATTGAGGCCAACAGGAATCGAACCTGCAACCTTTCGATTTGGAGTCGAAAGCTCTACCATTGAGCCATAGCCCCATTCAGTTGTTATTTATCCCTTTTAGAGCTCCGTGCAACAGTTTTGTACTCGGCCCAGTCACGTGATAAGCCTTGAACAATAACAAATGTTAATTTTTGTGCTAACTATTAAGCTCATATGATGTATTACAAAATAAATGTACTGTGAAAAAAAATCGAGTCATCAAATTAGTTCAAAGAGTAGTTACTAGTAAATAACTATTGTTTTTTATCACTTTCAAAAGCCTTTTTTAGGGAAACAAAGAAGGTTTTTATTATTTGTAAATTATTTAATCTTTGCAACAGACAAATAGATCATTAAAAAATTAATTATTGAATAAATAAAGTTTCAAATGTAGACAAAAAAGATGATTAAAAGTTGCACAACTGTTTAGAATAAACTTTCTTATGTTGTAATCTAACGACTCTTTGGGCAGGATCCATTTTTTACAAAACAACAGTATTAAAAGAACAAACTATATAAACTATAAAATAACTTAGATTATACAAAATGTCAACAGATTTGATATCAAAGCTAGGAATTCTTCGTTCTACTTATACTTAGAATTCCAATCTTTACTATCGTTTCTTTTTCTAATTTGTAACGTTTCTTTTTCTGATTTGTGAGCAATACTTAATTCTAATCAGTTTTTAAGGCTCAGCTTAATAATACAATATTATTATGTATTATTTAGTTTCGCTTAGAATTACCAATCTCAACATCTTACACTGAGGTTCTGTTTGAAGTACTAAATTAAGTTTTACCAACTACATAAATAATTAAAAATATAAGCTTTGTGACAAAAGAATATTGAAGTTTGGGTTGGCACTTTGTTTGTTTCCGCAGAGCTTTAAACAGAGGTGCAAAATTGGTTAATTTAACACATTGTAAATCTGCTAAAATAAGTCTAATTTCAAATACCAAATGTTACACAAAAAAAAAACGTGTGAAATACGATACTATGTTTTAAAAATAAAATTTAAACAAATTTTTATTCAAGAATAAAAACGCTTACGTAAGCAAAGCAACATGAAGAACTTACTCTAGCTTTTTTAAACACAACAAGCGCAAGTGGTTTAGTGGTAAAATTCAACGTTGCCATCGTTGAGCCCCTGGTTCGATTCCTGGCTTGCGCAGTTATTTTTTTAGATTATTTATTTTTTGCCATTTGTCCATAAAGTGAGAAATTAAGAAAATACTGTATAAATCTGCTTATCCATTTTTTTAAAAAGTTGTGCCATTTATCCATCGGGAACAAGATCTCCGCAATTTTTGACACATTTGCCTTAGTTTATCCTAAATTTGACTCAATTTTACTCTCTGTGATTGACAACCCCGTTTGCCCGTTTTATTGATTATTTTTTAATATCAAATTAATATAAAATAACATGTTATTTCCCAAACTCTGTTAAAAACATCAAATTATTAGTTTTACTATCTTTTTTATAATTTCTTTTAAACACTCACTCAATCTAATCAATCAATAAATTAACCATCTTATATACAATGTCCGTTATCGTTAACAACAACGCATCAATCGCAAACAAGGAAGATCATATTACTGTCTATGACAGAGAAAGAAGAATCTCAATTACTGAAGAAACTAGTGATATTGCAGGACTTACACTTTTAAGTAAGACAATTAGTTTTGAAGATGATTATAATGATGATGAAGATAATGAGTATACTACATGTTTTGTTCCAACTGTTAGTTGTGATGATCATCAAGATATTTCTGTGTACGGACACAGTATCTATTAATTCATTTACTAATTATGTTACTATACCCCGATTATAAAATCTTTTCTACTTTCTACTTTCTACTTTTTAATTTCTACACTATATTTTAAACTCTTTATATCTTTTATCTAATTAATTAATTCCAATACTTCTCTTATTAATAAACTTTTAATAATCCCACACTCCGCACCCCCAATTATTACCTAATTAGGCGATATCTCCACCCCATAAAATTTAAAAGAAAATTTTAGTGCCATTTCCCCTGACACTAATTTTTAAAATGATTCCGAAACTCCGAGATCCCGATGATTCACTATATTTTTGATGATTCTTTACTCTATTTTCTGTCAACCATGTCCCTAAGCCCTTTTCTTAAAACAATTTATTTCTCCACGGATCAATAAATCACTTCTTCTACTTCTTATAACTTTTCCTCTTTCTATTAATTAATAATTAATAATACTTGCTTAACTTATAAAATCATTATCAATATGCCACAAGATCCAGTAGAATTTTTGAAAAGTCAATCAAAGGGTACTTTATCAAATACCCCATCTCTGAGTAATTTATATAATTCACATTCAAATAAAGGTTCAGATACAACACTTTCATTGTCAAATTCAGCAGTTTTCACTAATGGAGTAGGTTTAGTTCAAAAAGGTACAATTGCTCACGGTAATAAGCATCATCTAACTCATAGTAAACATCCAGATAATAATAATAACGATGGTGATTCTGAACATAATACAAATAATCATGAAGAAGACGAAGATGATGATGCTTTTGAATTAAATTGGACTCCTCAAGTATCTTCTGATAATTACACTTCAGGTTACATTAACAAAATTTAAATTTGAAAATTTACATAGATTTATTATTACACCTTCTTCTAAACTTTTAAAATATTTATTATCACTTAAATTTGTATTTTCTTTAGTATTTAGTTTCTTTTTTATACAAAACTTATCCAAAAAATAATGAAAGATTAAACATTGCATGAAATCTTAATCAGACTTTCCCCAAAGAATAAAATGTCAAAAAATTAAGCCCAACGCGGGGCTCGAACCCGCAGCCTTTTGATTGCTATTGGTTAAATATCAATACTTAAGAGTCAAACGCTCTACCGATTGAGCTAGCCAGGCTTAAAAGAGAGTTCCGATACCGGGAGTCGAACCCGGGTCTGCCCGGTGAAAGCGGACCGTGATAGCCGTTACACTATATCGGAAATTGTTGTTTTTGATACCCTGAAATTTAGTATACTCTTTATTAGCGTATCACGTGACTTTGTAGTTTTGGAACAAAAGATAGAGTTTTTTCATTTAAATATACTGTAAGTAGCAGGAAATGGTATATTTGTTATTAAAAGTGTTTAATTTTAATTAAATCAAAGCTTTTAATAAAATTATTACATGTTTTATTTGCTCAAATTTGGAGTGTTTTTAGGGTATTCTATAGTAGAATTTAAACTGTTTTAGTTGGAGATTTGGCAAATAATTTAATACTGCTTTATTTAACCGCTCTTAAATTGTTATTTGCGTGGTAAAACAAACAGAGCATTTAAATATCTCATTATTTTTTTAAGGAGTAAAGTCTCCAAACCCTACACTTTTTGAAGTCAAAATTATCTGTAATTACAGTAATAATTTATAGCCGGAAGACATAAACAGGTTACATCAATCAAAAGAGAAACATGTTTGTGACAATGAAGTAAAAATAATTACTGATTGTTGCACTTCTAAAGTTATATTATTCCAAAATAATACTTCATTTTCCCAAACCACCCCCCTAAAAATTTTGTATAATTCCAAACTTCTTATTATTCATAAATGAGCACAAAAGCGCATAAAGTAATGTTACACAGACATACAATAGAATAAACAATAAATACATTTTTTATAAACAAAAAGATAATTTTAATTAAAAATAAAAAAAAATTGCTATCATAAAAACTCGGGATACTTCGCTTCTTAATTAGGAAATAGATTACAAATCTATTTTCCAAAATGTCAAAGGTGAATCACTTTCTACAGGATTCTTTCAATTGCCGGGAAGTAAAGTGTATTTGTAATCAGTATAATCTATATAAATATAAACCTTTACCCATTTAGAATATGTGGTAACCATGAACTTAAACTTTAATTACTCTTTACTTTTAGTATACAAAAAACATCTACAAATCAAAGCAAATGTTAAATAAAATCACTAAACCTTTCCACTGGGCAAGAACAGTTGTTCCTTTAGAAAAAAGAAATATATTTGTTGTTTATGCCGTCATTTTATTAGGTACAGTCCTTGATAATCTTAGTTCTGCATCTGCTTTAACACTCTCAGCTAATATTCAAAAAGAATTCAACACTGACTCATCAACTACAAGTTGGGTTTTATCTGGTTATGCTTTAACATTGGGTTCCTTTATTATGGTTTCTGGTAAAATATCTGATGTTATTGGACCTCATAATTTATATTTGATTGGTATTACAATCTTTTGGATATCAGCTCTTATTTGTGCTTGTATTCCACATACATCAATTGTTGCTCTTATAGTGTTTAGAGCTATACAAGGTATTGGTGCATCTACATTGATTCCTTCAACAATTGCACTTACTGCTAATTATTTTACCGGGCCTTTACAAAAATATTTAAACACAGCAGTCATCTATATGATTGTTGCTCTTACCGCTACACTTGGATTAGGTGTTGTTTTGGGTGGTGCATTTTCAGAAACAAATGTTGGATATAAAGGATTTTTCTATTTCATTTTTGCTTATTCATTTGTTGTTGATGTTTTACTTGTTTTCCTTATTATTCCGATCAATAAAACAGATGGTCATAATAAACTTAAGATGAAAAATATTGATTTTGTTGCTGCTTTCTTGGTTATTGTTGGATGTTTATTAATGATTTTAGGTTTAACTGAAGGTGGTGAAAAATGGAGATCTCCTAAAGCAATTGCACCATTAATTGTTGGATTTTTCACAGCTGCTTCAGCATTAGTTTATGAAGTTCTTTACATAAGAAGATACCAAGTACTCCATCAAAATGAAGATAAATCATCAAGTTGGAAACTTCAAGTTGATTTGTTATTCCCACCAGAAATTTTAAAGATCCCAAACTTTTATCCATTTTTGATTATTTGTGGTTTATACTATGCAACTTTTGTCATGATTATTGCAATAGGTGTTTACACGTACAGTTTAATCTATCATGACTCAAATATAATAACAGCAGTCAAAGTTTTTCCAATGTCAATAGGATTAGTTTTCGGTGCAATTGTTTACAGAGATTCTTATTACAAAAAAGTTGGTTATAAAAGAATGTTCATTATCTCTGGTGTTCTTTCATTAGCCAGTATTATTTGGTTCTCACGTACTAAATTTGGTACAACAAATGCATATTGGAAATATGATATGGGTGCATTCTTCTTATATGGTTATGGAATTAACATCTTTTTCAATATTTATATGCCATTAGTTATTCAATGTACTCCATTACATTTACAAGGTAATGTTAATGGTATTTTCCAAACATGCAGTCAAGTTTTACTTAGTATTGGTAATGCATTAATTCCTTCAATTGCTGGTAATCTTACAATTGCATATACATTTGAGGAAAAGTTAATTATCCAAAATAAGCTTAGAACTATCTTTTATGTTATGATGGGTTTCCACGCATTTATTGTTATATTAATGGTTGTTGCTATCAAAGATCCAAAAACCATATCAAGTTCTGCTAACAATGAAGATGCTATTGAAGTTGAAAATGATAATCTTGAAAACAATGCTACTGACTCTAATGTTGATATTGAAAAATTGGAAAAGGCTGATAACTCAGAATCATCTATTGAAAGTTGTGAAATGAATAAGAAAGCATCTGTTGAATGTCAAACTGAAAACTTGTCTACCGAATCAAAAAATACCAACTGATAATATATTTTACATACTTATTTTTATTCTATTTTAGTGTTTTTAGTTGATTATTATATAATTTTGCTTAATATAATTTTGCTTAATATAATTTTGCTTAATATAACTCTTTCTTCGCCTAGAAAAGTGGTGTAAGAACAAAAAACAGACGATACTATTATTAAATTGCTACAAAAGTAAGACGAATGACTCCAAATTCAAGATTACCACAAGAAATATAAAACATATTTGTTATTTAAATATGAAAAGTTTAATTTCTATCAAAACTGAGGAAAATGAAAAGGTTAAGGAATAACCCAATAGAACTAATTCGTTGGTGATTTGACCCTGGGGAATAATTCTTAAACATGAAAAATCCAGGTACATAAGTTTTAAATATTTGCTTATGTAATCAACTACATTCATAACTATTCAGAGAGCTTTGAAATCAGCATTGATTGGAGGTAATACACCTTCTTATCTTTTTTAAAATAGACATTAATGGTACCATATAAAAGAGTGAAATTTTCTCTACAAAACTTCTAATACATTTTTTTATCAGGCTTTTAAAAAAAGTTATCTCTAATTTAAAATGTTTTGCCAAAAAAAAGAGCAAAATTTGAGAACATTAATTCTTAACACTAGTTTGAAAAAACATTTTCAACCATACTTTACATCAACTAATATTTCAGAAACAAATAAACAAAATAAGACACTAATCATAGAAAGTTGCTAACAAAAAGTAGCAAGACGGTTAGCTTGAATAGTACCTAAAAAAAGTGCCAAAAATCATTAAAAACTGGAAATTTTATATACTTTACCCTTTTTTACCCCAGCAATCCCAAATAAATTACTAAGTAAACTTCAGACAATTGCAAATCTAATGATTTTTTAAACAAACAAAAAAGTAAAATGATAATACTTGATATTCAAAGTTATAAACATAAAATATACCATTATAAAGAAAGGAAAAGAAATAAAAATTCATGTAATAAAATATATTCAGTTAGTAATACTAATAATTTCCATTACTGATTAATGATTTTGATTGAGCATTAGTTACTATCAAGTAATCAGTTCAAATTCTTCATTTGATTAACGTATTCTTCTAAAGAATGTTTACCTTTAACAACTGTAACATCATCTCTATTGGAGAGTAATTCACTATGAAGTTCATCGTGGAATTTTGGTGATAATGAAGTGAAAATACTTAAAATTGTATCTCTATTAACTCCATATGTTTCCATTATATCAGCAACATTTTCAGCTGGGACATAATTCCATTTTAAGTCTGGTTTATTGAAAGCCTTTGCATATAATTTAGTTAATTCAGGAACTGTAATTCTGTCACTTTCAACATAAGTTGTCTTAAAAACTGTTTCTTTATCCTTCTTTGGTGGATTTTCAATAATATCACTAATAACATCTGCAATATCATCTAATGAAGCATATGGATGAATTTTTTCTGTATCTAAAAATGAGTTAATTTCACCCTTTTCAATTTCTGGTAAATTAACTAATAAACCTGAATAAAATTTTGGTGGTTTAACAAATGAAATACTATTAACTTTACCATTTAATTTTTCCTTTAGAATTTGTTCATTATAATAATGAAATTCTAAACCACCAATACCTGGCTTATGTGAACCAGCTGAACTTAAGTAAACAATATTTTGAACATCAGAATCAAAAAGAACTTTAGCAATATATTCCATTTGTTTATTTGATTCTTCAACAATATTTGCAATTGTATAAGGTAATGCACTTAAAACGAATACAGAATCTGCACCTTTTAATGTTTTTAATAAAAATTCTTTATCATTAATATCACCAATAGCTGGAATTGCACCAAATTTCTTAATTTCCTCTGCTTTTTCTGCTGAACGTGTAATAACAACTGTTTCAACACCATCTTTAACTAACTTAGTTGCAAGTGGTTTTGCAACATTACCTGTAGATCCGAAAAGTACTGCTCTCATTATGATTTGTTTGTTTGTTTGTTTGTTTGATTTTTGTTTTTGTTTGTTGATATAATCAAGTATTATATTACAATTCTAACATTTCACTAACAATTTAATACTGGGAATACCCTTATTTATATACACATCAGAGTGATTATATGGAATTCGGAGTTTCAAGATAATTTCCATTGAAAATACATGAACTCCGTGGCGCAGCACTATAAAACATGTATTTAATACGCCACAACTGATTACAAATATTGGATAATTAGTAACACTATGCAATGTGGCGCATTAAAGAAGACCCTGTCCCTATCGCACTAATAAATCAATACCAATGTTCCCAGTAGTTCATGGGCACACCCCAGTAGCTTTATTTTCAACCGCCAGTAATAAGTTTCAGTTGCCACTACACTTTTATGTTGCCCAGTAAATTTGACATACCGCTGGGAGTAGATTAAAACCACCCAGTAGTTTGAGATTTCCGCCCTCTGGTATCTAAAGCCTCAGCAGCTGCAAGTTACTCGGACCCTACTTTTGTCATAGCAGGACCATCTTTGGGGCAACTAAGTCAAATCATATCAATAATCTTTATTGTAGTAATTGTGATTGTTTTTCAAAGTAATTACGATATTCATCGTTTTAAAAGTTAGTGTTCATAATAATAACGGTGAACTTAGATAGTAATCATTTTAATTACGGTGGATTGTTGATAGTGATTATTAAAACTTTCTCAAAATCGAACCGTGAATAATATAATCCCTACATAATTCACTATTATTAGGATCACCGCAACAGTTTAGTGTGATCAATACAAACATTAACTCAAATTACACTTATTTTAACAACTACCACCATAATATACTAGTTCACCTCAAATTACTGTGATTGTTGTAATCGCCGCTAAAACTTAACGGCACTATAGTAATCACAGCAAAACTCTTGCATGATTAATCCAATAACAACCATAAAATGCTGTAATTATTATAGTCATTCAAATTCGGGGCAAATTAATGTAACAACTTCATTAATAATGTGTGATTGATATAATTACCTCCATCATTTATGGTATATAACTTAATCACCAGTCAGAAACACATTTATTTTTAAAATCGTAACTAACTGTGATTACCGTAAATACCCAAATCTCCTTAAACGTAACCCTAGATCAACTAATTGTAATTAATACAATTAGCTTAACATAATTATTAAAGTTACATCTACCATTAATAGTCTATTCCCATTCCCATGCAGATATGATTATTATAATAACAGCAATTATCCATTGTGAATATGATGAATACCTACTTTACCTGATGTATTTGTAATCACTGTGTCATGATTGATATAGCCATCATCATAACTGACTCTGAATATACCAATTACAATCTTTACTTAACATGATTAATACAATATCTTTCATATTTAACTATGTTGGTGTGATCACTTTCATATACAACTGTAATTATTATAATTACCACCATGTTTTTTTGTGGTTACTATGAACAACGCAAAAGATCAGCGTGGTTATAGTATTAATTGCTGAAGTTTAATGTGCTCGATTCAATAACAACCCCAAGATACTGTACTTATTATGATCACTATTCCAACTCACTCTGATTACTATAATCACACTTATCTCTAAGGGAAACTAGTATAATAACAAAATTAATTCTCTGCAATTGATATAATCACCACCATCATTTTCAAAATATTCTAATTATCATTTAAAGGTACCGCTGTATCTGGTATCATAACTAACTGTAGCTACTATTATCACAATAATCACATCTAAGACTTCCCGTAAACATAATACTTGCCGGATTAACTCGCCGGATTAACTCGCTGGATTAACTCACCGGATTAACTTAATCACACCCCCATTAATAAATTAATTCAACATCCTAACTTGATGTGCATTAATTTTAGTTTTCATAGCTAACCGTGATTAAGATAACTATTGTCATTGCTTTATGTGATTTTTATGATAGCCACTATAATTTACTATTATTAGTCTAATTACTTTCAAGTCATAAACATATCAACCGTATTTTCCATATTGATTATAGTAATCATAAACATGATTCAATTTGAATATCATAACTTCTATTTTATCAGACCCTGATTTAACAATTAGCAACATTGTGTACCATGATTATCACAATCACAACAATTATTTATTGTGAATATCATAATCACTATTACTAATATTGAAACATTGTAACTACAGCTGGTTTACTATTTTAGTACATACTTAGTACATAGACTCCAGTATGATCTGACCAGTGTTTGTCTAGGATATGGTTAGGATCTGACTAGGGACCTGAGAGGCAGCCGAGTAGAATCCGGGTAGAATCCGAGTATGATCCGAGTAGGAAATAAGGATGAAATAAGTAGGATATAGGTAAGGACTTGGTTTGCACTTGACTACGGTCTATTCTGGGTAGGACCTGACTAGGAGCAGAATAAGGATTTGAGTAGAGTCTGGTTTGAGTCTGACTCCCGCATGGCTCAGGCTTGAATAAAATCTGACTTCCGTCGGATTAGAGTCTGTTAAGTATAATCTTTACTCGCTATAAATAATATAAAATAAAATGAATCATATAAGATGAGACAGCTTAAACGATGGTTAACTTGATTCAACTGTTCATAAAGCATTTACTAAAATTAGTAACACGAAATCAAACTCTCATCAACTAGAATTTGCCATCCATTGCTTCACGTCTTGCAAGATTTTCCATCAAACGTTCCAAGAACTTCCATGACCTTCTACAAGGTATGCATTTATGTTTTAAACTCATGCTTTGGTTACTAATTCCGTATTAGCTAATATCCATTGCCACGTAAGCAATAGCTGTCATGAACCCATGATTTCCATGTAGCGAGGCATATCCTCAATTCTATTATTACCTAATCTTAACAATAACACTTCTTCAAATGTCATTAATGACAGCTTGTCGATGGCTTAGGGAAAGTTTAATTCTTACTTATTCTTCTTAGACTTGCTTATGGTAAAAGTAAATTTGTTAGAAGTTCATTCTATACAGGTGAATTATTTACAAAACTTTATTGGTTGGACTGAATGTGCTTGAGGGGCATGTATGATAATTTTAGTTTGTTTCCCAATGTCTAAAGTGCCTAAACGGGTAAAAAAGGAGATAATGAAAAATGGACGGAGAACGGAAATAAGAACTGTAATTACGAGGAAACGAGAAATAATTCCGGCTTCCGAACAATAAAAGCAGAGCTATTTCCTTTATAGGGTTTTTCTTTTCTTTTTTTTTTCTTTCTTTCTTTCTTTTTCTTTAACACGATTATTAATCCTTTACCATGAAAGCATTTAGTATAAAAGTAAGATTGCTTCCCATATTTGAACCTTTACTATACAAATCTCTTATCTTGACTCTAAAAAGCATACTGTAATTCACAATTCAATGACCGCTAATCCATTAGTTAAAGCGTTTACATGGGCAAGAACAGTTGTTCCATTAGAGAAAAGAAATGTGTTTGTCGTTTATGCAATTATTTTATCAGGTACAGTCCTTGATAATCTTAGTTCTGCATCTGCCTTAACACTTTCAGCTAACATTCAAAAAGAATTTAACACTGACTCATCAACTACAAGTTGGGTTTTATCTGGTTATGCTTTAACATTGGGTTCCTTTATTATGGTTTCTGGTAAAATATCTGATGTTATTGGACCTCATAATTTATATTTGATTGGTATTACAATCTTTTGGATATCAGCTCTTATCTGTGCTTGTATTCCACATACATCAATTGTTGCTCTTATAGTGTTTAGAGCTATACAAGGTATTGGTGCATCTACATTGATTCCTTCAACAATTGCACTTACTGCAAATTATTTCACTGGACCTTGCACCATTAATCGTTGGATTTTTCACAGCCGCTTCAGCAGTGTTTTATGAAGTCATTTACTTAAGAAGATACCAAGTACTCCATCAAAATGAAGATAAATCATCAAGTTGGAAACTTCAAGTTGATTTATTATTCCCACCAGAAATCTTAAAGATCCCAAACTTCTATCCATTTTTGATCATCTGTAGTTTATACTATGCAACTTTTGTTATGATTATTGCAATAGGTGTTTACACGTACAGTTTAATTTACCATGACTCCAATATAATAACAGCAGTTAAAGTTTTCTCAATGTCAATAGGATTAGTTTTTGGTGCAGCCGTTTATAGAGACTCTTATTACAAAAAGGTTGGTTATAAAAGAATGTTTATTATCTCTGGTGTTCTTTCATTAGCCAGTGTTATTTGGTTCTCACGTACTAAATTTGGTACAACAAATGCATATTGGAAATATGATATGGGTGCATTATTTTTATATGGTTATTCAGTCAATATCTTTTTCAATATTTATATGCCATTAGTTATTCAATATACTCCATTACATTTACAAGGTAATGTTAATGGTATTTTCCAAACATGCAGTCAAGTTTTACTTAGTATTGGTAATGCATTGATTCCTTCAATTGCTGGTAATCTTACAATTGCATATACATTTGAGGAAAAGTTAATCATACAAAATAAGCTTAGAACTATCTTTTATGTTATGATGGGTTTCCACGCATTTATTGTTATATTAATGGTTGTTGCTATCAAAGATCCAAAAGCTATTGAAGTTGAAGATGATAATGTTGAAAACAATGCTATTGATCCTAATGCTGATATTGAAAAGCTTGAAGAAAACGATAACTCAGAATCTTCTATTGAAAGTTCTGAAATGAATAAGAAAACATCTGTTGAAAGTTCAGCTGAAAATTTATCAATTGAACCTCCAAAAAATACCAACTGATAACTCAATTTTTATACTTTTTCTAATCTAATTTAATATTTCTATAACTAATTAATATATAATTTTGCTTAATATAATTCTAATTCATTCATGACTAAAAAAAATCAGAAAGACGCAAAAAACAATTAGCAGTTGGATAGTTTGCTATATTAGTAAGTTAATAAAAAAAAATATCAAAAAAATTAAGCCCAACGCGGGGCTCGAACCCGCAGCCTTTTGATTGCTATTGGTTAAATATCAATACTTAAGAGTCAAACGCTCTACCGATTGAGCTAGCCAGGCTTATACGCTTTTGTAAGTAATACGAAGCTTATTAGTGATATAAAGTGAATATCTATATTATAATCAATAGAGACATTACAAGTGGTATAGTCTGAAGGATAGACTTTAATAATAATGATAATCAAAGAGATTAAATGAAATAAGATATAATGAAGAAACATGATGAATAATTTAATAAACCAATGTTGACAGAAAATCAACGGTTATGAAAAATGATGGGATAGGATCATTAATTAATTTATTATATACAACTTCTCCACTAATTGATTTAGTCACATTATATTACAACTAAGAACTGAATAATAGATTCCCCACATGGAGAATCGGGCTGGCTTGTGAGATAATTAATTACAGTTCTTTAAAATATATAAATAACATGTATAAGCTCTCTTGAGCGGGACATCTCAATATAGGAGAGTTGGTTTTAGACAGAACAAGTTTTGGATAACTTATTATCTAACTTTATCTTAACTAACTACTCGCATACCAGTTCCACCGACAGTATTCGCATAGTAGTATTAAGTACAATTAGTTACAGTTATAATTCTTGATTGTATTGAAAAGATTCAACATAAGTATTAATTATTTGATTACGTAATATTTTACGTACACTATCTACAATTTCCTCCTAATACTTTACATGGTAGCACCTTTAGGTCAATACAATTGAAGAATATTATTAAAAATTTTAACAAGTACAATGGTTAGAGCCAGAAAAAATATTCATCAAACTGAAACTCCAACAGTTGAACCATCCGAGGAATCAGTTGTCCCAAATTTTCCAGAAGCAAAAATGATTCCATATAATCATATTAATAAATTCTATGGTAATCCAAATGAACGTGATGAGTTCGTTGATGCAGCAAAACTTAAACAAATTGCACGAGAATGGTTGTCAACATTCAAAGAAGTTATGATTATGAATAGAATCCCAACTGATTTAAGAATTCACTATGTGAGAATGGGCCTTAAAGGATCTGCTCATTTATGGTTATCAAGTATAGATTCTGAAGATGATAGTTTAAACTGGAACGAATTTGAAAAATTATTTAATAAAGAATATTGTAATACTTCAATTGCAAATAGGCAAAATAATTATTCTATATGTCAATTACAATTTTCTTCTGATGATACTGTTCCTAAATTTAATGCTGAATTTGAAAGATTGTTGTTGAACAGAGAAACTCCATTAGAACCAGACTTTGTCATGGATTTATATTTAATAAAATTACCATCTTACATCAGAGAACAAATTGAAAATGCACCATACTCAAATTATCATGAACTTAAACAAGCTGCTGAGCGTGTTGAAAAAACTTCAAACTTCAAACAATCTCGTTTCAAACAAAATCCACATTTAAATTCTAATAATTATTATCACAATCGTGAATATACTGCTGAAAATTATCAAGAAGATAGTTCCCATGATAACAATCATCAAAAGGTCAGAAGACTTAATGATCAGGAATGAAAATTCTTAACCGGTTAAAATCCTATATTCAGAGGCAAATTAAAATAATTATGCTAATTTAATAACTTGAATCATGATTAATATGCTTATTATAAATTATAATTTTTTTTACTAGCTAAAGCTAAGGCATACATTAACAGGTTGATATCCTATAATTTTCCATTACTTTGTGAAATAAATGAAACCATTAGAGAGACTTAAGATTTTATCTTTTGGAAATTGGTTTTTAAAACTCATCGTGATAAACTTTCAATAGAAGAATTAATAGGAACTGCAGAGCAACGTGCATCCGCATCTTCCGAAGTAAGTATAACCTTTATTAACCTCAAATATGATTACCTCTTTGGTTAATTCACTGCAATGAGAATTCAAATCTAACTTTGAATTTAGACTTACTCAACTATATTTATCTGGTACATACCACCATACCAAGGCTGATAAAAAGGCTAAAAGGCAAATAGTTGAACATCATGATAAGAAATTGCCATTCAATCCCTGAATTAGAGACATATGAAAAATTTATTGTATGTTAAATTACGATCAATATTGTTCTTTGATGTTGTTAAAAATGATACCTACTGATTTACTTCTAGAAAGAAGATGTTCATAAAATCCAATTATTAATTAATATACTTTATTAGGATTTAGTTTAAATTAATTTAACAAATGTTATTACGGTAGAGGAGTTAGAGTTTATAGTTCAAGGAAATTGGAAGGAAGTATATTACTCCATATATGACTGAGAATTAATGACTCTTATATCTCTTACATGGAAATATTACCAAGATCTTATTGAATTAATAAATAAATTTTAAGGCTAGGTGGTTACAATTTTCTAGCACAATATGATTTTGAGATTCAATACGTGTCAGATCGTATGGATTTTTATGAATTTTGCAGTAAAGACACATTATAGTGTTAATCTGATTACAAATTGATTATACTAAATAAATTTTGAATCAATATTATCAAATTACAACAATTATATCACAAAGTGAACATCGAGACGATGTTTCCCGAGACGGGAGGATGTAAGTAATACGAAGCTTATTAGTGATATAAAGTGAATATCTATATTATAATCAATAGAGACATTACAAGTGGTATAGTCTGAAGGATAGACTTTAATAATAATGATAATCAAAGAGATTAAATGAAATAAGATTTAATGAAGAAACATGATGAATAATTTAATAAACCAATGTTGACAGAAAATCAACGGTTATGAAAAATGATGGGATAGGATCATTAATTAATTTATTATATACAACTTCTCCACTAATTGATTTAGTCACATTATATTACAACTAAGAACTGAATAATAGATTCCCCACATGGAGAATCGGGCTGGCTTGTGAGATAATTAATTACAGTTCTTTAAAATATATAAATAACATGTATAAGCTCTCTTGAGCGGGACATCTCAATATAGGAGAGTTGGTTTTAGACAGAACAAGTTTTGGATAACTTATTATCTAACTTTATCTTAACTAACTACTCGCATACCAGTTCCACCGACAGTATTCGCATAGTAGTATTAAGTACAATTAGTTACAGTTATAATTCTTGATTGTATTGAAAAGATTCAACATAAGTATTAATTATTTGATTACGTAATATTTTACGTACACTATCTACAATTTCCTCCTAATACTTTACAGCTTTTTTGTTTGAAGTAATACCACCAATTGACGTTTACTATTTAAAAACGTCACGTGACAAAGGTCAATTTTTTACTTTCATCATTTTATTAATAGATAAAAGTGTAATTGGGAATTATTAGGTTTTTTTAACTGTCGTACCGTTAAAACAGTTTTAAACGAATTAGAAATAGATATTAATTTAATGAAGGTCACTTATTCAGTATTATGAAAAGGAAATGCTATCAGTAAATAACACATCGCATTTGAAACATCCACAACATAGACATATACTCCTAATTATTTCCTCTGTCTCTCTGCTTTATAAACAACATTATTCCATTTTATCAGTAATTTTATTAGATTTGTAATGTCCTTAGTTTATTTTCATTGATTAATTTTAATCTATTTTTACAATTTAACAAAAAAGTTTCATAGAATTTTTCCGCTTTAAACGGACTGATTTATTATGTAGTACCGTAATATAGTGCTACAAAATTGAATAAGAAAAACAAATATACGTAACAAATTATCTATTTGTGCTTTGAAAAATCCAAATTTTGTTATGAGTATAAAAACTAATTATAAAAGAACCAAAAAAACCATAGTGGATAAAGAACTGTAACTATTAATATTAGAATAAAAGAAAAAAAAAGCACCAGGCCTTTTAATAAAATTAACCATGAAATTCATAATTATTATTGTTGTATGGTCTATACCTTCTTGCACGACCACCTCTACTTCTTCTATTTCTACGACGATAATTCCTAGAAGCTTTGAAACTATTATCATCATCATTATTATTGACATAGTTCATATCATTTTGGTTACCATAAAAAACCTTCATACTTTCCTCTAATAATGCAGTATGCATAACACTTCTTAACGTTGAAAATTTCTCAAACTGAACTTTTTTTCTGATATAAAATGGTAATTTTAAAATGTAATTACTGATAAGATATTTTTCAGGTAAATTATCTCCCATAAGATACAAATGCATGTCAAATTTTTCATTAAATTCAGCAACACGCATATCTTTAGTACATTTTAATTCAAGAAATGCAAAATGGTTTAATCTTTGATCTAACTCGTGATAACAACAATATTCTTTACGAAACAATTTAACAAATTCAGACCAAGTTGGTTTGTCTGATGAATTACTTTCACTTTTTAAATGTGTTAACCATCTAGAAGGTTGACCAATAAGATTCATTCTTGCAAAAGTAAGTCTTGCACTTCCACTTATCCCATATGTTTCAATGATAAACTCAATTTTTGATAACCATAAATCTGCTTCGTACATTCGAGTTAACAGATCTGGCCATGGACCTTCTTCATCAGTTCTTCCAAATTTTCCTGCATAATACATTGCTTCTTTAAAGACAAAGAGAGGGGTTATTGTTCCATTCTTGTTTGTCTTCATATTTGATTTTATATTGTAAGTATCAACTTCGAGAGTCATTTTGATAAACTATTCACTAAAGTAATTAGGAATAGCCCAAATTTGATTAATTAAAACTTAATAATTTATTTTCCCTCGATAACAAAATTTTTTCGGAGTTTGTTTTCTGTGCCGAACTTTTTATCTTTTCTGTGTATTATTTTTACGTAAGTTTTGGAGCATCTTTACTATCATCACAACAATATAACTTTATATTGATCAATTTGATAAGATCATGATTTGGTTTAATTTTCAGGTAAACTTGGACAGATTTTTTAGATTAAAGATCACAAAATAGTGGCATAATGATAGTGCTATCATACTACCATACTTTTTTTCAACAACCAGCCATACTAGACTTAAGTTTCAGAACAAGTTGATTAAAAATTCTTGTAAAATGGTTCGATTACTGTTGTACAAGTAAAGAATTTGTTGAAAAGGTACAAAATAAATTATATGAGATAATCATCTCATCTATCCCAAAGAGGAAATTTTCTTATCATGAAATATTGTGGCTCAAATTGATTAAAATTGTGGCATCTTTCTGATTTTTTAACCTTTTAGCATATTAGGATCAAGATTAAATAATAACCAATTGAACGGCTTGTAGATTATGGTGTGATTTAATCTTCTCTAAGACTTCTTTAGTGGCGTCCATTTGAAACAGTGGTGTCTATAAAAAAGCCAATATAACCATAATTGTAAACCTGCTATTATGGATTGATAATCTTTTTTTGATTTCTGTAACAAACACACAAACACACACAATGACAACATTAGGTAACATTAACTATGATGAAGCAATTCATTTCCATAATGATAGTGATAGTAAATCTAATACAGGTATATTAACAGTTTCAAAGGATAATTTATCGAAAACTGAATTCCCAGAATGGGCACCAACTTGGGACATTAAACATGATCATGCATTTAAAGATATTGAACCATTTAAACATATTGATAGAGGATTTTCAGGTGATCCAGAATTTAAATCATTGAAAAATATTGATGGTGCATCATTTAAGAAAGTTAGTCCAAAATTAGGTTTAGCAATTGATGGTATTCAATTAAGTAAATTAAATGATCAACAAAAAAATGATTTAGCATTATTAGTTGCTCAATATGGTGTTATTGCATTTAGAAATCAAGATTTTAAACATCAATCATTTGATGAAATTAAAGATTGGGGTAAATATTTTGGTCCATTACATATTCATCCAACTTCAGGTGCACCATTAAATCATCCAGAATTTCATTTAGTTTATCGTAGAGGTAGTGAGGAGGAACAAAAGAAACATTTTAAAGATAAATTACATAATATTGCATGGCATTCAGATGTTAGTTATGAAAACCAACCACCTGCTTTCACATTATTTTCAATGTTACAAACAGGTGAAAGTGGTGGTGATACACAATTTTTAGATATGTTTGAAGTTTATGATAGATTATCACCATTAATGAAAGATAAAATTGATGATTTACAAGTTTTACATACATCAAAAGATCAAGCATATTTTGCAAAATTATCTGGTGGTATTGAAAGGAAAGATCCAAGTAATTCAATCCATCCTTTAGTTAGATATCATCCAGTTTTGAAAAGAAAATGTTTATTTATAAGTAAATCATTTTCAAGAAAAATTTTAGGTTTGAAAACTGAAGAAAGTGATGATTTATTAATTTTTTTACTTAATCATATTGAATCATGTCTTGATGCACATGTTAGATTAAATTGGGATGAAAATACAGTTGTTGTATGGGATAATAGAAGAGTTTTACATACTGCAACAACAGATTGGGACTCATCAGATATTAGACATGCATTTAGAGTTACAACAATTGGTGAAAGACCAATTAGAAATCAACAAGAATATGAAAATTGGACACCTGAACAAGAGAAGGAAAAAATTAGATTAACAGATTATTTAACAAATTTATCAGCTGCTGATTATTATGAAAAGGTTATTAATTTTTAATCAAGATCATTTTTTTTTATGTATTTTATTTATTTATATAATTTATTATAAACAAACGCTTTTATTAACCAAAATATTTATCATAACCAGTTAAAACAAATCTGAATTTTACATCACTTTTCTCAATTCTAACTAATGCTTGAGTAACATTTTCTTCATTAATATCTAAACATTCAATCATTGGGAAAACTTCATGTTCAGAAGCTAATTTTAACATGAATTTAATTTTAGATGGTGAACCACTATAAATACCACCAATTTTAGAATTATTAGCACATAACATAAATGGGTTTAAATTTAAAGCTTCTTCACCAGTAGATAAACCAGTAATAAGTTGTAAATTACCTTCAGGTCTTAACATTGAAATCAATTCAGTTACTGTTTTTGTATTAACAAAAGATCCAGTATGAACAATAACATCAAATGCATCCTCATTTTTAGATACATAATCAGGATCATCCTTTGTTGAAATAAATCTAGTTGCACCTAATTTTAATGCTAATTCCTTTTTAGAATTTGAAGAAGAAATAGCAGTAACATTAGCACCGAGAGCTTTTGCAAACATAATACTCATATGACCAATACCACCAATACCGACAATTGCAACTTCAGTACCTTTACCAACATTAGTAATTAAAAGTGGACTTAAACTTGTCATACCACCACAAAATAAAGGAGCTGCAACATTAGTTGGAATATTATCAGGAATTTGGAAAGCAAATTTATGATTAATTCTAATATGAGAGGCATAACCACCTTGTCTACCATCAATTTTATGGAAATTACCATAAGTTAAAACTGATTTTTTACAATTAACTTCATGATTATTTTCACATCTATAACAATTGCCACAGGAATCACATTGTGCACCAATACCAACTCTATCACCAATTTTAATATCATTATCATTAACTTCAGAACCTTTATTAATAACAATACCAACAATTTCATGACCTGGAATAATTGGTAATTGAGGTGGGAAGAAATCACCTCTTGGGAAATGAGTATCAGCACCACATACACCACAAGCTAAAATTTTAATATCAACATCAGTTGGTTTTAAAGGTGCAGGAGTATATTCAATTTTTTCAGCATTAGGATAGTTTTCAGTCTTGGTAAATCCAATACCTTGAATCTTTGTAATTTCAGTCATTATTATATTATATTAATTATGTGTTTGTTTAATTAAGGTTAATTATAGTTAAATGGGAATAATTTATGAGAATTGAGTGTCTATTTATACACAAATCAATGCCTTATATATAATTGCGGACTTAACAACAGTTTCCACACCGTGAACAAGAACATCACTATATATCAACAAGAACATTGTACATTCAAACAGTTGAAATCAGTCATGGAGAGGACTTAAGCTGATTGTCTCCGAACAATCTCGCTCAAATTTTATATAACGTAATCATATAAGGATTGGTTGGTATAATGAATGTCTGATTATTATACTACAAAAGATATATAGTAGAAAAGTAGAGTAATGATGTTAATTATCATTTCTTCCTTTGCTGTCTTTGCTGTTGCTTTTTGGCCATATAAGCTTTAAAGTTATCATTACTCTTAGTATTTGAATCTTGTTCTACCTTTTTATCTTTAGGTTTTGATTTATTACGTATATTATCAATTTTATCATCATCATTATCATCATCTACTAATTTTTTTGTCCATTTAGTTGATGTTTTACCACCTAATCCTTTATTTAATGAACCACCAGTAAATAAATATTTATCTTCTAAATTTCTAAATCTTGAACTACTCTTATCTAACATTCTAGCCCATCCCTCAATTTGTTCATTACTCCAACCAGTTTCTTTACATAATTCATTTCTAAATGTTGATTTACGATCTTCTCTATTAAGTTTTTCTCTCTGTGTTGTATAAATACGAAATAATTTATTTTCAATTTCTTCCATTTTAGAATTAGAGTTATTAGATGTAGTAGAATTAGTTATTTCATTATCAATGTATGTATCATCAGGTTCATCCTCATCTGCTTCATATAATAATGCTAATGCTCTTTGTAAATTTTTCTTTTTCAATTCTTTCTCAGTTTCTTCATCAATTTCATTATTTGATTCCTTTTTACCCATTTGAACAGTATATGTTTTACCTTGATCTTTAAATTCAAATTCATTCTTATTTTTCTTCTTACTGTTCTTCTTATTCTTTCTTTCTTGCTTTACATCATAATCTTCAATATTAGCAATATCCTCTAATTCCATTTCAAGTAATTCATTAATAATTAATTCAACATCATCATTTTTATTAACTAATAATGATTTAACTTGTCCAATACTTAATTGTGGGAACATATCACGAACATGAATTATTTTAAAATCATCAAATTCTCTAGTCGGTTTATCTATTTTTTTTACTTTCTTTACTTCAAATAATGGTAAAATCATATTCTTTAAATCAGGATTCATATCATTGAATGTTTTAGATAGTATAATTTTACCAATTAATGGATAAACAGTACGTAATCTTAATAAACTATCAATTTCAAGTTCATTTTTCAAAAATTTGAAGATTTTAATACTAGTTAATGAACAAAAGCTCATAACCATTAATTTAACACATGTTTCAGCATTAATACCGGTACCACCACTATATAATTCCTCTAATATTTCAATCCAATGTTTTGTAACAAAATTTTGGGAAAATTCTCCATTATCATTATTGGAAATCTTAACATTTTTCTTATTATTATTACCATTCTTCTTATAATTATTGGTATTCATCTTTTTAGTTCTTTGTCCAAGTAATAAATAAAGGACATCAAAATCTTCATTTTTAAATTTACCACTTGCAATTAATTTACCTAAATGATCATGTAATGATCTAACTAAACTTAAATCATCACTTTTACTTGTATAAGAAGATTTAATATTCCCAATAATTAATTTCCTTATAATTGATAATGTAACAAATGATTGATTAATACCTTGAATTGAATATTTATCAGCCATATTAACATAAACTATACAAAATTCCCATAATGAATTACCAAATATTTTCAAATTAACTAAATTAACAGTTTTCAAATATTGGAATACAATTAATTTTAAAATATGTTGATTAGTTCTAATATTTGGATTAATTGCACCTAATGAGAAAACTTGATTAGATTCTAATGATGATTCATGTAGAAAAGTTTGTATGAAAATTTGTAATTGTGATGATGTTTTAACATTTAGAATATATGGTGCTGGTATACCTTTTTTCTCCTCTGTATAAGTATATGGTACTAATGCAAGTAATTTCTTGAATAATGTAATGTAATCTAATAGAAGGTATTCCCAAATAACTGGATCTTTATCAATTAATGAAGAACGAAGTTTAAAAGGTGGGAATATAGGTATTGGAATAGATAGTTGTTGTTGATATTGTTCTACTACTTGCATTGTATAGTGATTTTGAAGAAGAAAAGAAAACAACTGTTAAAGAATTGAAATTTAGGAAAAATTGAAATTTTCATGCTGACTCAATTACTTAACGTTTATTAACAATTTGAAGATATATAAATATGATATTATACTTAATATTATACAAAATGTCCTTCTTATTAGAAGAAGATTCTCATGATTTCCAAAGCACCACCTCCAATGAGAAGGAAACATAATAAATAGATAAGCCATTTTGGTAAATTAACTGTCTTTTGGTTAATTTCCTTCTTAACCTTTTGCTTTTCACCAGTTCTTACCTTTTTAATACCATTAGCAAACTTTTCGTTAGCTCTTCTTTGCTGGAATGTTTGAACTGCCTATAGTAGATAATAATACCAACTATCAATTGGAATAAATATACAATTACATGTAATTTCACAATATTTCCAATCTTAATCTTACAATCTTGACACGTATATTGTCATGCTGTGTGAGATAATGATGGATAAAGTTGGATTACATGTTATATTTCCAATCAAATGGGTAAATAAAAAACTAGATATTAGTATACTGTGTCTATCATTCAAAATAACTTTGTGACTAATTACATACCATTGTGAATCGATGTTTTGTTAATAAGATAGATCGAAGGAAAGGATTATATAGGCATAATAGAAAATGGAAAAAATGAAGATTTCACCATATTTCACGACATTTTATTTTGTTGCTATGTATCTATCTCTTTACTTCTTTACTTCTTTTAAATGGACAACAATGAGTCACATACTACAGCTTTCAAGTGATAACCAATACATAGTACACTACTCTCCATCAAAGGAAACTCTCACTGTTGCCAAAGTACCTTCAAATGCTTCAATATCTAACTTATCATTATCTGAATCTGTTTCAATGAAAACATCTCATATAAAATCACTATCAATTCATCCATCTCAAGATATAATAATAGCAGTACCGAATAAACCATATGGACAACAATCATCAGGAATACCTACTGGTCCTTCAAGTTCAAATAGTAAAATTTTAAAAAATGATATTAATAATGTCGATAAACCTATACCTTTTAATCCTCAGAGACAAATTTCATTAACACTTTATTCATATAATAAACGTGAAATAAGTTCAAAGCAACTTATATTAGATTTAATTAATGAATCAACTCCTTCTTTATTCCCATATTGTGTTGAATATTCATCAAATGGTGAGTATTTAGCTGTTTATACAAGATCATATTCTCATTTAACTGGATATTCTCATGTTTTATTTTTATTTGATTCAAATTATAATTGTTTAACATCTATTTCATTAGATTCATCATTAGAAGTTATGAAATGGAGTGGTGATTTTATCTTATGTGCATGTACTGATGGTAAATTACGTGTTATAAAAATAATTAATGATGATGATGATGGTGTATCATTAATATTAATTAAATCATTACATCTTTCATCATCTCCTCTTTCATCAATTGATTATAAAGAGACATTGGGAGAGAAACCAATATTATTAGTAGGTACACGTGATGGGAATTCAATATTAATGGATCCAATATCAATGTCTTGTTCATATTCTCCATTAATTGAAAAAGATTTCCCAGTTTTATCAGTATCTATAGGTCCATTATCAACTTTTATTATTACATATGTAACAAATACAAATGAACCGGCTCATATACTACAATATAATGAAATTGAACCAATTGAAAATAGAGAAGTTGAAAAAATTGAAGATGAATCAAATTTTAATCCAATTAATGATGTTTATCAAATTTCAGATATTTTCACAAACTCTTCCATTTATAACCCTAGTGGAGTTTGTTGTACAGATAATGGTATTGTTATTTACTTGGATAAGGATGGTGATAAAATAATTCTTAAAAATTTAGTGTCATTGTTACCTTCAAAATCAAGTGAAATTGATTTTACTAAATATTTTGATGGTATTGTTGTTAATGATAATAGTAAAACAAACAATGAAATTAAAGAATCTAAATCAAATAATTTAAAGAACAATTCTAAGGATAACTATTATTCAAATCGTGATCATGGTAGTTCTAATAGTGTTAATAGAAACAATAACAGGAATAACTATAATAACAGTAATTCTAATAACAATAATAAGAACAAAAATAATACGAACAATAATAGTTCTAACACAAATAACATTAAAAACAAGAATAATACTGTTAACAATAATTACAATAATAAGAATAACAACAACAATAGAAATCATAGCAACAATACAAGTAGCAATAACAGTAGGACTAATAGTACTAAAAACAATACAAATAAGAACGATTTAAATAATAAAAGACCACTTGATTTATTTGAAACTGATCGACAACATTCTGATCGTAAACGTCATGAAACTTTTGAACAATGGTCTAAAAATAGAGAAAATAATCAAAATAAAAATGATAGATGTTATCAAAATAATTACAGAGATAATAGAAAGAATTATTATAGAAATTAATATTAATATTATATTTTATATAACTAAGCTAATTTTAAATTCTCCAAATTTTCTAAATTTTCTAATGGAACAACTAATTCATCTAAATTTGGTGAAATTATATCATCTGCAGCCTGTGCATATGATGGTGGACTTAATGGTGCAATTGATGGATAAGTTGGTGGAACTTCATCAGTTAATGAAACTCCCATACCTGGTCTCTCAGATAATATAACTTTAAATTGCATACGTAAAACTCTTGCAACACCAGTTGCTAAACCTTGTTGATGATTACTATGATCAGTTTTATTACCACCAACATGATCAGGTCCAACTCTATGATCAGGGAAATCATCTTCCATTAATGCAGTTCTACGTCCAGTTGGTGTAGGTGTTATTGGTACTGTAGTTTGATTTGTATTTGTATTTGTATTTGTATTTGTATTTGATGATATTCCTGATGATCTCATTCTATTCGATGATATATTACCTGTAACTATCGCCGCTGTTGAATTTGATGAAATATTAGATGGTACATGTCTTGATTTAGTTGAATGATTTGAAGAAGCTAATGTTGATTGCATTAATTCTTCTGCAATTACAACTTCTAAAATTAAATTATGAGTTACATAAATACCATTATTTGAATCATCAATATCAATTGAACAATTACAACCTGAATTTGCATCTTCAAATAATTCATCATAACCTAAATTAAATTTTTCTGAATTAATTGAATTTCTATATGCAATTGTATTATTAATACCCATTGAAATTAAATTCATTAAAGAAATTTGAACAACTAATTCAATTCTACCACGACCTGAAAAATCAGATTTCCATCCATTTTTAATCTCTCCTGATGAAATTGTCTTTATTTCTTCAATATACATTTCAGATTGATTATTTGTCGGTAAAATAACTTCATTTGGATTACTTAGTTTATTATTATTATTATTATTATTATTAGTATTTGTATTACTTGCTGATAATGATACCATACTATCTAATGAATTAGATTGTATATTAGAATTCATTGGTGATGCACCAATTGACCAATTTGATGCAGCAGGTGCTAATGGTGTATATTCAGGAGTTGATTCTGGCATTTCATTCTGTAAAGCTTCATGATCACTTGGATGAATATTTGGTTCTTGATTACCTATACTATTATTATTATTATTTAATTGTTTCTTTGGTAAACTAAAATGATAATTTAAACTTGCATGTCCAATACCTCCACTATTTTTATTAATTTTAACCATTTTCTTTTGTTTTTTAGTAGTTAAACAAACTTCATTAAATTTATTTTCATGAGATTCACAATGATTACTTTTAACTGTAATACATTCCTCTAATCTCCAATTTAATTTTCTCATTCTCCATCTTCTCTTTGATGTTGAAACATTATCCATTCTAATTTCAACGGGGAAAATTGAACGTGGATATACAACATTAGGTATAACTGCAGTTGATGTAACATCAGTTGGTGGGAAAATTCTAGTTGAATTTTTATCTTGTTCTCTTAATATTGATCTTAATATTTTAATAGGTTGTGATAAATTAATTATTCTTTCCTTTTTCGTTATTGGATCTAAATATTTAACCATACAAATTAATTCATATTTAATTGAAGTATTAGTATTTGATAATACAGTTGATGGAGGTAAATCACCAGGTACAACATAACTGAAAGGACATGAATGTGATGAACCTTTAGCAAATGCCATTTTTTTCGTCAATATATCCCAACGAGCTAATTCTGTTATTTTATTTGTACATTTATTACAAGAATCTAAAGTTGTAGAATTTGGAGTAAATGGTTTACCATATTTAATTGTTTGAATAAGGTAGAGTGAGACACTATTCAATACAACATAATCATTTTTCAATATTGTTTTATTAACTTGAGAGACTGATAATATTGGTTCTAAATTTTCAGATAAAGCTGGTGGAGTTTCCGGTTGTGGTTGCTGCTGTTGTTGTTGTTGAATATTATTTATTAAAACGTCTAAAATGAATAAACCTGAAAAAAATGCACCAGCTGATGAATCTGGTGAACCATAGAAAACAATTGGAGGTGATTCTATACCAACAGTAACAACAATTGGTTGATTCTTTGAAGGTTTATTACATTGTGGTGTATGATATTCATCATAAATTGATTGTGTGGCTGGTTTAGCTATTGACGAAGTAGAAGCAGGTTGTAAAGGATTATTCTTTGAAGATGAAAATCCAAATATTTTACCAAAAGATGGTGCCATTGTCTCTAATGTAGTTACTCTAGCAGAATGTATATATAAGAAGAACCAGGGTCAGTTATAAAATAAAGCAAAATAAATTTCAGTTAATCTTAATCATGTCAACCAGAAAAAAAAATTTTGACGTTTTTTATTATGGCCGGACCGGCGTACCGGTGCCTGTAGATTTTATGAAATTGGTAGCAACTGCTTTACATGGTATAAGTTACACACTTAATTAAAGGAATGAATTGATAAGGGTTTGGAAATTAGTGACATAGTTATTGTAGACCTCTTTAGGGATTGCTCTATGTGATGCAAGATTAAAGGTAGCACCTGAATTAGAAGAAGAGATTAAAAGAATTGCAAATACTGCACCAGCCATTGGTTGATCAAAATAAACAGTTTTAATCTTTTCATCAGATATCATACCTAAATTAGAGATAACAAATGAAATATTTGGTTTACCATTATTCTCTTTAAGATTATCTAATGATTTATCAATAAATGATCTATCCTTTAATGCTTGAGTTTCCAAATATTCACTAGCTTCAGATGCTGATTCTTTATTCTCTGATAAATATTTTTGGAAATTTTTACTCATTTCTATAATTTCACCATCTTCAATTGATTGAAAATCTGTATCATTAGAAAGTCTACTAATGAAAAGACCAAATGTTGTAATAATATCATTAAATGGAGTTGATTCAACTTTATATCTTGTATTAATTGCAGTTCTTGAACGAAATTTCATATCAGATTTAGGTGTTGAACTCTCTGGAAATGCACTGACAATAGCTTTACTACCAATAGAATTTAATAATGATGTTAGTTTAAAACCATTATCTCTTGAAAAATTTACAAGTTTATTAGTTTGTTCCTTAGATAAATGGAATAAAGTTGAATTATGATTCCACATTGGCTTTTTCATAAGTTCTGGATCAATAATTGGTCTTGCAATATCTTCCATTGGTTTTGGTTCAATATCTCTTGGTTTAAAATTCATCATTTTAGTTGCATTGGGGTAGTTATAATTGAATAATCCTTGAGTATTGATAATTGTTGATTCATCATCATCATCATTGGAAGGTTTTACATCTAATGCTTTGGAAAATTCAATATGGAAATTTTTACCAGCAGTTCCATCAAAATATGTATGATCCATGAAAAAGAAAACAGTATTAGAATCTAATTCTAATACTAGTTTCCATAACGGTGTTTTATCAGAATAACTAAATTTCACATTATTATATTTTGCCAAAATTTTTTCAGGAGTTGAATTTGTTATAACATCAATACAATTAAGTAAATCATATTCCTTTATGTATTCAGATGTATAAAGTTTTTCATCACCAACTGTAAGTGAGAAATGTGGGAATTTTAAACAAAGAATTTTCAAAGTTTTAGTAACAATATTTAGATCAAGTTGAGTATTATATTGTGCAGCTATACCAAAATTAGTGTAAATTTGGTGATTTGCACGAGATGGCATGTAAGCTTCGTAACCTGATAAAAGCATTTGGGGTGGTTTTTGTTTTACAGATATAAAGCTTTTTAAAATTTGATGAGGACACTCACAATAGTTTTTATAGTAGAAAGATACGATACAACATAGAGTGACTAATGGTAGCATAATAGTCATAATAAGAAGATAATAAGAATAAGATAAGATAACAATAAGAAACGGTTTATTTGAATCGCTAAAAAAATTTTGACAGAAATTTCAGTGCCGTAGTAAGTAAGTAGATCTCTTTTAATTGAGGATTAGTCACAGTTCTTATTTCCTATTTCCATTATATCAATATTGATAAAGTTATAGATTATAATAAATATACAACTATTTAATGGTTATAGAAGGTATGCACAAACGTCAGTTGAAGTAGTGATAAATTCTCTTTATAGAACATTGGCTAAAGTTTTATGAAACTCTTTAAGTGACTGATTCAAACCATAAGCAAAACGTTGCATTTTGCATATATAAAAATGCAGCACTGATATCCAGAGTTGAGAAATACTTATCCGGAGATAAATTAAATAAATTGAACAGTAGGAAATGAGTTAATTGGTGTGATACTGGACTGGAAGAATCCTTATCTCTAATTCCCACTGTTTTTGGGTTTATGGTAATAAGTCTGGCTTTTGCAATATTAGTTCCAAGTTTCCTGGTGAACAGCCAGAAAGTATGCAAATTTGTAGCCTCTTTAATTCTCGTTTGTAGAAAAGTAAAGACTTTGTTATCCAGAAACACCTGAACTTCTTTTTCAATTGCAACTCTCCATTCTTCATGCATTAATGCAGATTCAAAAATTTTAAAAATGAAATCTTGATTGGAGGTAGAAGCAACAGAAGACACTGCTGGAAGTTCTAAAGAATTAACCGATGAATCATTATTCTGATCTTCACCTAAATTCAAAAAAAGGTTAAATCAAATTGTATAAATTGATCTATAAAGAGAATTTATCACTATTTAAACTGACGTTTGTGCATACCATGATGAATTTTATCAAGTATTAATTGCATGTCATGTTGATGATATTATAGCACTGACAGCTGATCCAACACGTCTCCAACAATTATTAGACAAATACTTCAAAACGAAATTTACTAATGAACCAGATTTATTTCTTGGTTTTAATTTAGTTCAGACTGAAGATTATTTACAAATAGGTTTAAGCCTGTATTTTGCTAAAATGTTAGACACTTTACCTCGGGAAATGCAAGAACTCATTCAAAAGAGAACTACAAAACAATTTTCTAGTGAAATTAAGAAACTCATATTCCCTGAGCCTATTCCGTCAGTTACTAAACCAATTCTTCAAGCTGCTGAATTAGAATTAGAAACTAATCCTGATTTTGAAAGTAGTCAGCACTTTGAAATTAAACCATTGGAAGCATCTCAAGTGATGGATGGTAGTTATGGTACATATTTTTTGAACACTAAATCAAAACCTACTTTATGTGATCATCAATGATGGTAACATCAAAATAAACCAAACTAAATACATTGACGCTATATCAGATTGATCATTTATTCCAGTTAAAAACTATGATGTTCACGAAACGTATGGTCACAAACTTTTGAAATCTTTATATGATTTGAAACAATCTGGTAGAAACTGGCAACTTTTATTAGAAAAGAAAGTAAAATCATTTGGTTCTGAAAAGTGGTCAGATGTTGATTGTATCACGGGAAAACGTAACGCAGAAGGTATAACTATTGCAATAGTCGGTTATTTTGTAGATGATTTGATCATTGGTGGAGTGAATAATATCAAAACAAATTTCAAATGTACTACCACTGAAGTTGATGAGGACGGCTATAGAAATATCTTGGGTATAGACATCAAGATTAATAATGACAATATAGAATTAAATCAAACTAAGTATATCGAGGCATTGTCTGAAAGATTCGATATTAAACGAAAAGAATATGTAACCCCTATCAATGAAGGATTTTTCAATAAAGATTTGGAATTGGGAATATCAGAACTAAATGGTAGAATTAGATGGATGAGACAAATCATTGGAGCTTTATACCGGATATTCAATATGCTGTTAATTATTTAGCACGGTTTTTACTCACAACTCATGATGAAATCATCAAAGAAGCTGAGAGGATACTCAAATACTTATTAAGTACAAAAGAGTTGAAGATCATGTGTTAAAATTCAAATACAAGTCTTGAGAATGGTTTATCAATATTTTGAGAATGAAATCTTTAACCCATAAAAGATATTCACTAAAGATAATTTAGTGGATTTGGAGAGTTGATGATAATACCTTCCAAAGGATATATCTAACCAATCTCTCATTTAAATGAAGAGAAACAAAGTGTTGTTTAAAGTGGGAAATTGAAATAAATTGCGACCATTTTTCATCAACATGAAAATTTCAAAAATTTAAATAAAAATACCTTAAAATTATCAGGGTTTTTAATTTGATGTGGTTATTGATTTAATTAATGTACATGTAAATAATTATAAATAAGTAAAGAATGCTATATTATATCGATGGTGTTGATATAAACTTATTCTTCATCAACGTTAACAGTTGTCTCAGTAAGTATAACTTCATCTAAGGGTACAATTTTATCAGTTTCTTCTTTTTCCTCTTCTATTCCTTCAAGTTCAAATGATTCACCAGTTAATGCAGTATAAATAGATCTAGCACGAATTACAAAATCATAATCAGGTGGAGTATGAATTTCTTCCTTAGGTTGTGGCTTTTTAGTTTGTTTCTCCTTAATTTCTGTTGATTCTTTGTTGTTCTTTAGTATACCTTTCTTTTGTTTCTTTTTGCTCTTTTCATCATTATCACTATCATTATCACTATCATTATCATTATCTTCTTCATTTTGTTTTTCTTGATCTCTTGCAAGTTGTTCCTCTGCATCTTTAACTAATTTATTCCATTCTTTCATAACTGAAATCATTTCATTAACAATTCTATCCTTTGAACCACCTTGAACACTTTTCAAATAAATAATTAAATCATTTTCATAATCTTCAGGAATTGTCCTTATATTTTTAATTACCCAATTTTGCTTTTGTTTAGAAAATTTCCAATTATCTTTATCATTAACATAAGTACGTAAATATTGTAATTGATCCTTAATAACTATTGGACGTTCACTTTTAGGTAATTTTACTCTTTTTGGTGGTTTAGAACCTTTTTGTTTCTTTTCTTTACCTTTATATTCCTTTAAATCTTTTGTTGATTCATCCTTATTAGATATAGCATTTGCCTTTCTCTTCTTTGATTCAGGTACTCTAACGGCAAGCGCAAGTGGATCACTAGAGGTTACAGCCTTGACCTTCAATCCCAATCTCTTCCAAGCTGGCTCACCCATGTCTGTCTGTCTGTCTATTGTATACTTTGCTTGTTCTTCACAGTAATAAAATTTTTCAATCAATAAAATCTTCCTCTATTAAAATTAAAATTTTCACAGATGCTAAAAATTGCTAAGCCGCCCGTTTCGTCGCGTCTTTGATTGTTCAAAATATTATTGTGAGTTCACAAAATAATAAGAATTACAGTCCAATCGACCTTAGAGTAACTCCCCTCATTTTATTATCCTTAGTGATACTACATATAGATAAGACCCCTTAAAAAATCAATTTCAACCATTCTGTTAAAAACGGTACTAATCATGTAGAGATTAGCTAAACGTTAAAAATGAGGAACCTAAAATTCAAAATTTAAATTAAGATGTAAATAAATAAAAAAGTCACAAATTTCAAAAGTGGCTCAGCTTTGTGTTGAAGTGTTTTACTGTTGTTAATCAATGATAATGATAATGCACACCTTAATATAATTTAGTATAGTAAAGATTTGGTTCTTAGTTAGTGGTTATTTTACGCCTAGGTTTCCATAACTTAGTAGATATTTGTTTTAGCAAAAAATTAACCAAGATTAGAATAGAATATGATAATGCTACAGTGTATCTTAGTTTTTTTTAGATATATGTTGGGTTTGAAGTAAATTTGTCTTTGGACAATTTGAAGAAAAATAGGTATAGTTGTCACACCAAAGTAAGGAACTACATGCTTTGTAGAGTACATACCAACTAAAGATGTGATTACGTAATCTCAATGACTTTAAGCGTTCATTTAGCATGAAGTGGGGACATTCATACAATTGTAGAGCCTGTATTATTAGGTTTAGAGTGAAAAGCACGCCATAGAAAGTAAATTATAGTTTTAATACTTCAATAAATGAGCAAAGTTTGCAAATATTCTTATAGCAATAGTAGTAATAAAAAATTGTACTAGATTTATTAAAAAAATTTCTTATTTGGGAGGATCACTAAGGACGCATTCCCTGGAAAGGGAATAATCAGATTGAATACCACCCGACATCTTCAAGAGTTAATATTGTATATTCTTGCTCGTGAAGAATAGGAGATTACAATGATATAATTTTTGTATAGTTAATGTCAATATCAAGAAAAAAGTGATTTTTGAAATCTACCCCAAAAAAGAGATTTTTTAATTCCATTTGTGTATTACTTATATAGCTTATTTTTTAGTCTCTAAAAGCTCTATCATAAAGTTCTTAATTTGCACATTTTAATGATTTTATTTTTAAGTTGCCTAAGCATGTCTAAGTGTATGTAAAATAGCTCTGAAAAACAGTAAAAAAGGCCCTTTTTTGTGAGAGAATAATCTGAAGAAGGCTCAGCGAATATACCTCAACAATCATGAGAATTTCCAAAATTATGCTATAGCCGTGCTTGCTTAATTAATATTGGCCTATATTAATATAGGAGAGTAATTACACTGTGTTAAGATGATATTAGGAAATACTTAATTATAAAGTGTTATTATAAACAAAAAGAAAAAGGAAAAGAATTATAAAATAATAAAGAGCATCAAGTATCCCATCAACTAGTTGGAACACTTGGTTTTCTTCTAAACATCATTCCATAATGAGGTCTGACATCAAGCACCATTTTATCATGTTCTGGTAAACCACATATTGGTGTGATATTAACATCATTATCTAGCCACATCCATCTTGTAGTCTTTGAAACATTTTTGATTTCAGGATGCAGACATTTTTCCAAAGGTTCAGTCAGACATGGAATTCTTAAATTTAATTACAATGGCAAAGATTTACTTGCAATCAAATATGCAGACATGGAATCCAGGTATGGATAATATCCATTCTGAGATACTGGGTTTACTATCAACACTTATTATGTTTTATGGCTCAAGGTGTTCCACGCGAAGATGAAGACATATTGTCGATTTTCATTAACAAAATTGATCTCATATTTTTATACAACAAAATTGGAAGTCTGATCCCTGGAGTTGTCATTGTGTGACGCCCTGGGCGTGTCAAACTTTTCACTTCCTTGCAAACCCTTTCAGTCAAAAAACACCAAGTGTCAAAAAAGGAACCAACATCACACCATTTTTCAAACATGTGGATAACATAATGAGTTGGAAGACATTCAAAAATTTGTGCTCCTTGCTCAATTCTTCAACCCTTTGCATCAATTTTATGTAATTTTCCTTGAGCAGTGGTACATCTTCACGTGGAACACCTTGAGCCATAAAACATAAGTGTTGATTTATTTCAACAAGTAAACCCAGTATCTCAGAATGGATATTATGCATACCTAAATTGCGTTTAGCCATCAAAGGAAATGCATGTCCAAAAAGTTTTGAATCAATTGCCTTCAATCTTGATTTAACACGTTCTTGTGTAAAAAATTTGTCCAAATTACCAGGCTCTTCAAACATCCCTTTGCTACTTAGATAATTTCTAATTGAAAAAACTCTCCAAATCAATTTTTCAAATAATCTCTTGTCTAAATTCTTGAAAAGACTCTTTTTCAACGATGATGCACATATCCTTTTTGAAAATATGTTCTCTAAAACAGCATGCATCAGATCTGGTGATACTGAACGCATAAAGTCAAAACCAGTAAAAACAGTAAACATGTTATCCCCCTTAAATTTCCATATATTACCCTGGGTAGGAAACTCTTTTCTCAGTGCCAAATCTCTAAGCTCGTCTGAAGTAACCATTGGATTATCCTCAAGATTATTAAATGAAAGTGGAGCTTCTCCAGCTTTATGACTAATCTTTTGGATCTTGCAAAATGAACACGGAAATGCGGCCTTTTGACTTTGAAGCTCCAAACTAGCAGCTATTGATGGTATATCTCCAGTAAATGTCACAATGTTGACATATATTGTATGCTTAACCTCGTTTAATGTAACTGTGAAACCTTCATTCCATAAATCCATGAGGTCAGTCATCAAAATCTTCAATAATTCTCTGTTCGAGCCAGGAGCACTTGCTCTATTTTGAAAAAAGGTTGGAACAAATGTAAATTCCTTTTCTTTTCGATGTTCTGGAAGTAAATCTAAAATTGAAATGGCAACAACTTCAGTATTCATCATTGTTTTAGAATGAACATTACAATCATCCATTGACAACCTCAAATTAAAACAAAATTTGTTAGGTTCTTTCTCCTTTTCAATCAACCGACGATATAAATTGCCGTTAAGAACGCTGTCCAAAGTTTCATTGTTATTCAAATGTTTTGCTCTATTTAATTCCATACCTTTTTTAATCCTCTCATCTAAATACAATAATGCAAGAAAGATTCTGATACTTTCGTATCTCATTTTCACCTTCCTTCTTTTTTTAATATCACACTTAGCATTTGTACAATCAGTTAAATCTTTTTTATCAAGAATATAAGCTGTAAGCCCACAGAAACAAGCAAGATAAGTAATACCAGTCTCCAATGTCTCCCATTTTCTTTTTTTATCCAACCAAAAATTGATTAGGAAGATAACCCACCAAAAAGCTTTTTCGATAGCTGATTGTAAACAGAAATAGAAAGTTGACCAGTACCTAAAAAAGGAGCCACATAATATTGAACATTTTGTCTATTGAGTAAATAATATCTCCATGTTTGCAATGCTTCAAAAACAGCCATAAATTCACGATCATAAAGCAATGACACCACAAGTTTTACCATTAGGATCAACTTGTTTTAAAACATAACCTAGAACACTACCACAAGCATCAGAATGAACAACAAATTTATAACCTTCATCCCAAATAGGATGTACCAATAGAACAGTTACAACAAAACCAATAGTGTCATTGGAAAGAGCCACTTTTTTGCCCAAAAATAGGATCAAAAAAATCACTAACTTCATTAAACTCTTTTCAAATACTGTACTATTTGTAAACAATATAACGGTAAAGTTTCTGGTACAACCCTTAAAAACACATTATAAGTAGGGAAAGTGCCTTATGTGCATCGTGATATTTATGTCAGGAAAATGTACAGGATGTCGGGCCGGTTTTAAGGATTTAAAATAGTATAAGGAGAAAGTCTGGATTCCCTTTCTTCTTACGAAAGCTTATTTGCGTATATCTACAGTAAAAACTCCTATATAACTATTACTATCAACTTTTAGAATGGACAACTTTCTCAAGAGTAATTTTTCATATTTGAAAATATTTTCGTCATTAACATCGACGCGACTACTTGAGATGAGCCTCCAATCCAAAGTTGTTTAACTATCTTCAATTATCTTGAATAATTACCAATTATCATTATTATGATATTTATTGATCGTCAACTATTTATACTAGTGACTTCATTGTCTTATATTCTGCATTAGTACCTTAAATAAAGGTGCATATTATCTGATATTAGGTGCATAAGGATAATTCCTGTCAATTTACCTTTAACCTTTTTAGAAAGAGCGTTTGGTATAAATTGAGAATCGGACAGCACTATTCCATGGGATCTTTTTTTAATAAACTCTCTCCTTTGGTAAATGCCATTGATTAAACCTAATATCGATGATAAAGATGATTCTATAGTTCCAGAAGTGGAAGTAAAGAGGTACAGAGAGTTATTAGCATTAGAAACCCCATATCTATGATTTTGAAATCGTACCTGGATTTTTCAAACAATCATCAAATGATACTGATGATACAACTTATGATTCATTAAATGATCACTTAGGTCTAAATAAACCATCATGGGAAAGTCTCTTAAAGGAACTTGAAACACTTAACTCAACTTCCCCTGCAGATACTAAATATAAATTAATTTTCTGTGCAAGACATGGTCAAGGATATCATAATTATACATTATCAATAGTTGGTAGATCATTATGGAATTCATATTATTCTCATCAATACGGTGATGTTAAACTACCTAATGGAGAAATTGTTCGAAATGGTCCTGATCCATTCCTTACCCCATTGGGTGAATCCCAGGCTAAATTTATTAATGAAATATTAATGAAAGAATGTAATTATGGTATGCCATTACCTACTAAAATATTTAGTTCACCATTTACAAGAAGTTGTCAAACATTGTATTATTCAATGAATAATATTTTAATGTTTAAAAATAGTGATAAAGGTCTTAAGCCTTTAATTATGGAAAATTTAAGAGAAACTATTGGTGAACATGTATGTGATGAAAGATCAAGCAAGAAAGTTATAGAGGAAAGACTTGATGGTTGGGGGTTTACATTTGAAGATGGATTTACAGAAAAGGATGAATTGTTTAAACCTGATTGGAGAGAAAGTATTGGAGAATTAACTATTAGAAGTAATAGATTCTTACAAAGTGTATTTGATGATAAATATAATGATGATTTAGTTATTTATTCATCTTCACATTCAGGTCAAGTAAAGTCAATCTTATTGGCTGTTGGTCATAGACCTTATATTATCCCAACTGCAGGTTTAATTCCAATTGTTGTAAAGGCAGTTAAAAGAAAGTAAAGAAATTAAAGATTGTATACATTGCTATCTATAATTATTTATTATTTATTATTTATTATTCATAAACTATATAAACTATTTATTTTTCTTAGATTTTCATTGGCAAAATAACGTACATCATCATCTTCATCATTATCTAATAAATTTTCTAATATTGGTATAATTTCATGATTTATTATATTTACATCTTGGGATCATTCGAACTTTCCTCCTTCCTTGAGATACATTTTTAGTTTTTTTGACTTTTTATCCATTTTTGACTACTTTCAACAGGCTCTGGCTCCTTCAATTACCCCTGGAGGTATATTTTTAAAACATCTTGCGTGTAGTTCTTATTAATCTCTTTTAAGCAACACTATTATTAGTATTTCATGATTTGGTAAAGTACATTAAATATCCATTTTTCAGTAAATTTTGGACGTTTTTTTTTGGGTTTTTTCAAGCTAACTTTTTCGTTACTTTTTGCTAAGAAGTTTGGATGATCAGAATTTTATTTTGTGGATGTGTTTCTAAATTATTATTTAATGTAAATTATGGCTGAAAATGTTTTTTCAAAAAAGTGTTATCATTCAATCTGTGCAAATTTTGCTTTTTTGTTGAAAGCCTAACTAACAAACCATATTTGATATTTTGTAGAGAAAAGCTTGCTCTTCCATATGGTACCACTAACGCCTAATTTAGAAGAGATTGGAAAGTGTAATACATTAAATTAACGCTGAATCTATTTTTTCATGTTACAAATCTATTCCAGTGTCTACAGAATTATTGTCACAGATACAAAGCAGCAAATGACAAATCAGGACGACAGTTATTAGCAGCAAATAACAACTTCGCTACCTTGCTGCGAAATACAATGGCATTAGATTTTAATAGTTTTGGACCATCATCAATAGAGTTAATATATTTGATAGAAGTAGATTGGACATAGCATTGTATTCATTCATACCAAAATCATGTAACATATTGTTCAAATATTTATTAAAATGTAGTGATATACCATTTGGATTTTGTGAAATTTCCATAATCAAAAATGTATTTACCAAACCTGATTCCTCGAGTTTAACAACAGTTTAACTTGATTAATAAGTGCCATAATATTAGATAAAATTAATAAATCATCAACATACAGTGCAACTAAAACAACTTCAGCATTAACAATTCTTGAGTATAAACCAAATTCAAATAGTTACCTCTTGAAACCAGCTGATAACATCACATCATTGATTTTCATATTCCAGCACGAAGGAGCTTTTTTTGAACCAGAAAGACTTTTACAAAAACGATATACCATATTGTCTGGAGCATCAACACCATATGGAATTTTTATGTAGATTTCTTCTTTTAAATAACCATTAAGGAATGCTGTTGTAACATCCATTTGATATACCACCAGTTTGAATTGTGCAGCAATAGCAAATAAAATTCGAATATAAAGTAAAATACTAAAATGACGAGCCTTCTTTGTGCGTCGATGGGACTATTCTAATAATAAGCATTTTTTAGTATTAATACTTCCCTTTGTTTACAATTGGGATCAGTTTCATGATTAAAGATTGTTTTATAGGAGTGATTGATTAACAATGGTAGACGA
This sequence comes from Pichia kluyveri, assembly GCA_030062975.1. NCBI lineage: Eukaryota > Fungi > Ascomycota > Pichiomycetes > Pichiales > Pichiaceae > Pichia > Pichia kluyveri. The sequence goes on along the minus strand of CP125793.1, from coordinate 1,745,594 downwards.
AAGTACATTAAAGGATGCATTTGCCCTCTTTGATAAGAGTGGTAATGGTAAAGTTTCTAATGCTGTATTAGGTGATATGTTACGTGCAGTTGGACAAAATCCAACATTAAAGGAAATTTCAGATTTACAAGATGGAACAAATTCAGAAATTGATTATTCATCATTTGTTAAAATTGTTGAAAGAGATGGTGGTTTTAAATCATTAGGTAAACCTGAAGATTATATTAAAGCATTTCAAATTTTTGATAAAAATTTAACAGGTTTTATTAGTGTTGGAGAAATTAAATATATTTTAACAACAATTGGTGAAAAATTATCAAATGAAGAAGTTGATGAATTATTGAAAAATATCACAGTTACTGAAGATAATTCAGTTGATTATGCTGAATTCGTTAAAAGTATTTTATCTCAATAAATTTTATACTTATTTTATATAATTAATTATATAATTCATTTAATCTTATGTTAGTATTGGTAAAAATGTAGCAATAATCATCATTGGTATACCGAAAACATCTCTCTTTAATGTCCAAGTACTTGAAGTTCTAATATTTTCACCATTTGGTGTTAATAATGTACAATCAGTCATTACATCACCATTTGTATCACCAAATGCAATTTTAGAGAATAATCTAAAATATTCAACACAACTTTTATCATCCATAATTTCAACTGCAAATGTTGATTTACTCAATAATTGATCACGATTCCATCCTGTTAAGATACAAAATTCATCTCCAACATATGCAATTTGTGATGTTCTTCTCCAAACTAATGTTGGTGTACCACTAATACTAATATATGAATCATATTCTAATAATGTACGTTGGAAACATTGTTCTGCGAAAATTAAATCATCTTCCTTTAATTTAATCATACCTGCAATAAATGATGGTCTATATTCTGCAATACTTTTACTCATTTTAACTAAATCATTCTTTGAAAATCTTGATTTTAAATAAACATTTAAATCATGATATGGTTTAACATATGTAAAAGGTTTTTTAACTTTTTCATAAATTTCACTTGGTTCATGATATAATAATCCAGTTTTAGTATCTGTTGGTGTATTTAATTCATTTTCTTCTTCAACTGTTCCAATACAAAATGAAATTAAACTTTTATTATTAATTTCATTAAATTTTAATGGTTGTGTATCTTTAAAAATTGATATTTGTTTAACAATTTCAGGAAATGTATATGTTTTAATACCATCAATTGTTGATATATTACCAATAAAATATTGATTTGTTGATAAATCACAATGAGGTTGTAATGGATATAATATATGTTTAACAGTTTTATTCATTTCAATTGGTTGTAATGGAAAAGTAAATGGTGATCTCCTTGAAGGATTTTCATGAATAATTGTACCTAATGTTGAATATTCAGAATCTGCAGCTGATGAAACAAATCCTGTTGCCATATCACCACCACTTTCATTACTACCAACAGATGATGGTCCCAATATATTACCCAAATTCATATCAATAGTAGTAGTTGTACTACTACTATTAGCATTAGTCTTCATATTAACACTATTTATATCATCAAATAAATATTTCTTAGTTTTACGTGGTGCATCAATACATGTTGATTCAAGTCCTCTTTTAACACATCTTTTACAAGGTCGTGAATCATCACATGTTAAATGACCATTTCGACAATGAATACATGCTCTTGAAACTTTCTTTGCAGGTACTCGTCGTGCCATTTTATGATAGGATATATGGAGGTATAGTGGTAGATTGTTGTAAAAGAAAGATAATTTGATAATTTGATAATAATTTTGAAATCTTTCAATTCATGAAATGAGTGTATTACTGTTTTAGGAAGTCTAAAATGATTTAAAGATACCTGGGGAAGTTATTATGGTATCAATAATGGTATTTTATATTTATAATGGATTGTTACTAGAGTATTTGTCTTTTAGAATAGATCTATAGCGTTTAATAGATACCTTTACTAATAAAATCGCCCATATATAACACAAATAAACACTTTCAGCATACAAAAAGAAGCAAGTCATTGAACAAAAGGTGAAATTTCTGAGAAAATTTGGAAAATTTGGAAAATTGATTTTATTACTGATTTAATTACCACTTTCTTTCTTCTTTTTTCATCGAAATAATGTCACACTCTGCTGCTATTGCGTCCCAATGGACATCTCTTGCTCCACATATTGAAGATCATATTGTTGAACTTAATTCAACTCTTCAAAAATCTACTTATATTACAGGAAATGAAATTAATGAAATTGATTCAATTATTTTCAAAGCAATTACTCCATTAGCTAAATCATGGATTCCAAATTCAATTGCTCAATATAGACATATTTTAAGATGGATTGATTTATTACAAAATACTGTTGAAGGTTTAGATGCAGGTTTTAGAATTGATTTAAATGTTGAACTTCCAAGAGAAATTAAGGAAAAGAAAGAAAAGAAACCAGTTGTAGATGCTAAGGCAGATGCTAAAGCTGCACCAGCTACACCAGCTGCTACTGAAGCAGCACCAACTCAAAAGGGTCCAAGAGGTAAACCATCACCAGAAGAAATTGCTAAAGCAAAGGCTGCAAAGGAAGCAAAGAAAGCTGCAAAGAAAGCTGCAGGTGGTAATAATACCGGTAATACACCACCAACTGTTATTGTACCAGTTCCTTCAATGATTGATATTAGAGTTGGTTTTATTGAAAAGGCAATTAAACATCCAGATGCTGATTCACTTTATGTTTCAACAATTCAAATGGGTGATGAAGAAGGTCCGAGAACTGTTTGTTCAGGTTTAGTTAAACATTTTGAATTAGAGGAAATGCAAAAAAGAAAAGTTATTGTAATTGCTAATTTAAAACCAGTTAATATGAGAGGTATTAAATCATGTGCAATGGTTTTATGTGCTGCAAGTCCTGAAGGTAAAATTGAATTTGTTAATCCACCAACTGATTCAAAGGCAGGTGATAAACTTTTCTTTGAAGGTTTTGATGGTACTCCTGAAAAAGTTCTTAATCCAAAGAAGAAAATTTGGGAAACTGTTCAACCTGGTTTTACAACTGTTGAAGATTTCTCAGTTGTTTATAAACAAGAAGGTAAACCTGATGCTTATTTAGTTGATAAAGCTGGTAACCATTGTAAATGTACTTCTATCGTTAATGCTGAAGTTCGTTAAATTAATTTAATTTAATAATAATTACTCTTTATAAATAATATCTATTAATAGCATGCCTTATATATAGAAGAAAGTATGCTTCCATTAAACCAATGATAATTGAATGATTCATAATAATTGTATCAGTCACTCCGACAAAAAAAAATTAACATGATAATTTCAGAATTTTTCACCATATGAGTCTTTCTTTTAGACAATTAAGATACCCCCCTAATTAAACAATGAAGTTAATATCAAAATCATCCTCTAAAGAGGGAGCAGTTGTTGCTGTTGTTCCAGAAGATGCAGATGATCTTTGGACATTATATAATATTATTTCTAAAGGTGATGAAATTACATTAAAATCATACAGAAATATTAAACCATCAGTTAATGGTATACCCATCCCAGGTGCACAAGCTCAAAGAAAATTACTTAATTTAACATTATCAGTTGAAAGTTCAACATTTGTATCATCTGAACGTGAATTACGTATTAAAGGTACAACAACAATTCCATTAATTGATGTTCCATTAAGTTCATATCATACTGCAACTGTTATGATTAATGAACAAGTTAAAATTTTTAAAGAAATTTGGGATTCACATGATGATGAAATTATTGATAATGCATGTAATGCAATGAAAGCTGAAGTTGGTGCAATTGTACTTGAGGAAGGTGTTTCACATACTTGTTTAATAACTGATTCAATGACTATACTACGTAATAAAATTGAGAAAAGTATACCAAAGAAAAGACGTGGGGATTCATCAGCTCATGATAAAGCATTAAATATATTTTTAAATAATACTGCATTAGCTGCATTAAGAAATTTAGATATTTTAAATTTAAAGGCAATTGTTGTTGCATCACCAGGTAAATTACAAAATCAACTTATAGAGAAAATATTTGAAGAAATAAATAAATCTAATGATAAAGAATTAATGAGATGTAAATCTAAATTTATTTCAGCAACAAGTAGTACAGGATATTTACAGGGATTAGAGGAAGTTTTGAAAACTCCTTCAATTAAGAAACAATTATCTGATACAAAAGTTCAAAAAAATGTTGCATTATTTGATGAATTTTCAAAACATTTAAATAATGATGATTATAGAGCATTCTATGGTGAAGAAGAAGTTAAAAAGGCATTAGAAATTGGTGGTGCAATTAAAGTACTTTTAATAACGGATACACTTTTCAAAAATGATGATGTTAATAAGAGAAGACATTATATTGATATTGTTGAACGTGTTAAGGAAGATAATGGTGATGTTTCAATTTTTTCAAGTCTTCATGATTCAGGTAAACAACTTGATCAATTAACAGGTATTGCAGTAATTCTTAATTATCCCGTACCCGATCTTGAAGAAGATGATGATGATGAAAGTATTTATGAATCTGATTAATTTATTCGTTTCTATATTACAGTTATATACATGATTCCTATCGTTTTTGTTCAAAAAAAAACAAACAAACACTATTTATTATTCTCAACATAATTTCTTAATCTTTGACTTAATTTAACTGGTTTAATTCCAAACCATTTATTTAAATACCAAACATCAACACCACGTATAAATTGTAATCCATCTTGTGCTAAACCTAATACTAAACCTATTTTACCACCTTTATGAATAATTTGTCTTGATTGAATTCTACTCATTTGATTATACCAAGCATAACCAAAACCTGGTAAACAAACTGCCATCATTGTATTAACAAAATCTCTTTCACCTCTAATTTGATCTAAAATTGCTTCAATACTGAAAATTGTACCAACAAATCCACCAATTTTAATACCATTTCTAAATGCATTACCCATTGCATTTTTAGTACAATAATAAGTTTTACGTTTATGATAGAAAAACCATCCATTATAAGTTGTTGGTAATCTATGAGAATTTGAGGCTAAATATTTCATTGATGATTCAGTCCAACCTCCAAGCATTCCACCTAATGCACCAACAAATCCACCACCTAATGTAAATAATGTAACTCTTGCAACTGGTGGCATACCAAATCTTGAATTATAACTTTCTTCATGTAATTTATTAATATCATCATATATTCCTTGAATATGATCTGCAGTAGATTGTGCATTTAAGTTTTTATCTAAATCTTCCGGATCTATAGCAGCCATGTTTGTTATGCAAAGGACATAGAGAATCTCTAATATATGAAAAATTAGTGAATTTTAGAAATTTCATGTTGATGGAATTTCCTATTGCGGAAGTTTGATTTGGTAAATATACATGCAAGTTACGTGATGGTGTCTTTTCTGAACGATAGGAAACGATAATGGCAAACCTGAGTACTCCATTGATACCAGTGACAGGTAAAATGGTAAACACATATACTGCACCATTGATTGTATCTGTTTTCATTTGTTCACTTGCATCAATTCAATATGGTTTCCATATGTCAGAATTAAATGCACCATCGAGATACATTAGATTATCATTAGGTATTAATCAATCTGAACTTGGATTTTTAACATCAATTTTCTCTATTGGTGGATTAATTAGTTCAACATTTGCATCATATATTTCCAAGAAATATGGACTTAGAATTAGTTTTATTATTACATCATTATTTTACATTGTTGGTTCATTTATTGAAGGTAAAAGTGAATTATATCATTGGTTTTTAATTGGTAGATTTACAAGTGGAATTGCAGCAGGTTTAGCGATTGTTTATGTACCAGTTTATATGAATGATATTTCACCAATTGAATTAAGAGGAGTTTTAGGTAGTGTTACACAAATTAGTGTTAATTTAGGTATTTTAATTGCACAATGTTTAGCAATTAAATGGAATACATTACAATTATGGAGAAGTATAATTGATTTTGGATGGATATTAGGTATTTTACAATTAATTTTAGTTATTTTCTTTTTAGTAGAAAGTCCTAAATGGTTAATTGTTAGACATGAATCAAAAGAAAGGGAAATGGAAATGGAGAAAGGATTTGATATATTACATAAATTAAGAGGAATTGAAATACCAAGTGTTTTAATTAATGAAGAAATTATGATTTGGAAAGCAGAGAAGGAATCACATTTAAGGGTAATTGAATCACAACCACATTTGAAAAATTTAGGATTTTGGTATTATCTTACTGATTTAAATTATTTTAATTCACGTACAATTGCAACATTTATGATGTTAGGACAACAATTTGGAGGTATTAATTCAGTTATATTTTATGGAGTTGATATATTAAATAAAGTTTTCCCAACACATGCATTAATGATTAATATAATTATATCAATTGGTAATACAATAATTACAAGCATTTCATCATTATTTTTAGATAGGTTGGGTAGGAAACCATTATTATTGATTTCATTAAATTTAATGATTATATCATTAATTATATTAAGTATTGGTATAATTAATAATATTGCAACAATTACAATTTTATCAATTTTCACATATGTTGGATCATTTGCAATTGGATGTGGACCAATACCATTTTTAATTATTTCCGAGACAAGTCAATTAGAGGTTAAAGATTTGGCACAAAGTTGGGCAACTGATATTAATTGGATTTCTGTTTTCATTGTTGGTACTTTATTCCCAATTTTAAATTCAATTATTGGAGGTTGGACATATTTAATATTTGCAAGTTTTTGTATTGCATTTGCAATATTTGTTAAATTCTTTGTTCCGGAAACAAAGGGATGTGCTACATATGATGATGTATGGGGTAGTCGTGTAGATTAATTATATTATTTATCCAGTAGTTACTGTTATCATTGCTATTGCTAATGTTATGTATAGATAAGTAAGATAAAGATAAAAATACCAAGCAACCAATCCACGTGACCGAGTAAAGGGTTTGAACACGTAACCCTCCTCAGACCATACGCCTTCCCAAAACGGAAACCAATGAAAAAAAGAGAAAAAAAGAGACGCGCAAAACTTCAATCTCCCATAATAAACTGTGACTGTGAAACCTCCCGCTAAGAAAATTCTTTACTACTATGTGAATTGAATTTTTTCATTACTACTATCATATTGTAATATTGTAATATTGTAATATTGTAATATTGTAATATTTGAAATTGAATTTTATTTCATATTTTCCTATTTTATTATCTCTTTGATATTAGTTTTTAATCAAACACATATAATATGCCTACCAGATTACACAAAACTAGAAAGCATAGAGGTAACGTTTGTGGTACGTATCAAATACATATTAAATCATAATGATAATAATAATATAATATAATTGCAATTGAAATATCCATTTTTTTAGAAAAGATTTTTTATATCGAAATGTAAAGTAATGATAATTAATATACAAAGTGATAGTACAATTATGGATATGAATATTTAGAGTATATCAGTTAATATGAAAATAAATCAGTTTTTAAGAATAATATAATATACTTCTACGAATAAAAATCTTTTTTTCAAATGGATATAAGATAGACATTTATAAAGCTAAAAAGAAACATAATACTAACATTTTCCCTTCCCCTTCTTTTTTTTATTAATATAGCCGGTAAAGGTAGAGTTGGTAAACACAGAAAGCATCCCGGTGGTAGAGGTATGGCCGGTGGTCAACACCACCACAGAACTAACTTAGATAAATATCATCCAGGTTATTTCGGTAAAGTTGGTATGAGATATTACCATAAACAAAATGCACATTTCTGGAAACCAGTTATTAACTTAGACAAATTATGGTCATTAGTTGAAAACAAGGATGAAAAAATTGCATCATCAACTAAAGATGCAGCTATTGTTATTGATACTTTAGCTTCAGGTTACGGTAAAGTTTTAGGTAAGGGTAGACTTCCAGATGTTCCAGTTATTGTTAAAGCTAGATACGTTTCAAAATTAGCTGAAGAAAAAATTAGAGCTGCTGGTGGTGTTGTTGAATTAATTGCTTAAATTAATTACATCTTTATATAACTATAATATACTATAACACAAATTTAAATAAAAAATCCTTCTTTAATTTAATCTTTATTACGTTGGTACAATTTATATCATATCATAGCTATCTATAGCTATCTATATCTATTACTATTGAAAAATTTTCATTATGTAATATGTACTCTCATAGTAATAATTTTTTACTTTCATGATTTTATTTGTTTACATTTCAAATCTTGATCTAATGATAATAAAATTGTTTTACAGTTTAATGTTGAAAAAGTTTATAAATATTAACAGATTACCATTCAAACGTTCAATGTCTACCTCATCATTAAGTTCTGAAACATTATGGGATCCAAAATCTAATATACCTGATTCAATTATTAATTATATATCAGAATCAAATTATTCAAATAAATATTCACAATTAAATTTTTTCTTTCAATTAATTTCATTATTAAAACAACAAAAACGTACAGGATGGATAAATATGGGTATACCTAATCCTGAATCTATTTCTGATCATATGTATCGTATGTCAATTATTTCAATGGTTTTAGATTCAAAAAATTTCAATAATAATAATGGAGAACTTATAGATTTTAGTAAATGTTGTAAAATTGCATTAGTTCATGATATTGCAGAAAGTTTAGTTGGTGATATTGTACCTCATGATCTTAATATTGATAAAGTTGAAAAAAGTAAACGTGAATATAAGGCAATATTATATTTATGTGAAATTATTGGTAAATATAGTTTAGAAAATGCAAATGAAATTAAAGAATTATGGATTGATTATGAATGTCAAAGAAATTTTGAATCAACAATTGTTAAAGATATTGATAAATATGAACTGTTAATTCAAACTTTTGAATATGAGAGATTAAATAATGTTAGAATGGATGAATTTTATAGTTGTCGTAAAGTTATTAAACATGAAGAAATTCAAAAATTAGCTGATGAATTAATTAATCAAAGAAATGAATTTTTAAAATTAAATAATTTATAGAAAATAAAATAAAAGTATCATATAATATTATATATAGAATCTATTAAGCATACTCCAAGAATTATCAAAACCGAAAATTATTGGTGCAATTGAATGTCTAAGTACCAGCATTGTAAATCCAACAAAAAATTGTAATTTCATAATTAATGAACATAATTCACCTTCATTATGAGGTCCAAACCAAATAATTACTAGATTAATTAATGTAAGATTAGAACTTTTAATAATATCACCCTTTTCATTATATTCAAGTTTAATTAATTTTAATTTTGATAATAATGATAAAATTGGTTTTAAATATGATTTTAAAATTGGTTTTTTCTTTTCATTATTAATATCATCAATTTCATTATTAAAATATTCAGTAAATGAATTATACATTAATCCATCAATTTCATTAAATTTAGGTAATCTATGTCTTGGACAAGGTATTAAACCAAATAATTGAGGTGAAGAATAAATAAAATTAATTATTTGAGGTATGAAAAATAACATTAAAGTTTTAGCATAATGACCTGAAATACCTAAAACTGCAAATACCATACCACTAAAATAACACCAAGTATCACCAACGAAAACTTTTGAAGGATATTTATTAAAATTAAATAATGCAATTGAAATTGATATGAATGGAATAAGTAATGATAATGAAAATATATGAATTTCATAAGCTGATTGTAAAAGTAATGAATTTCCACTTAATAAATGATGACCCAATATATAGTATAAATCATTTAATATAAGTAAAATTGCAATTATAATTGTTTGACCAACTTCAATACCATTAATACCTGCTAATATATTAATTGAATTTGGACAAAAAATACTTATTGAAAACATATAAATATAATAAAAGATACCTAAATCTATTGAATTTGAATTTAATTGAAGATAATTAGATATAAAATTAGGTATAAGAATTGAAGTTTTATTAAATTCTAAATAATATATGATAATTAAAGGAATTGATGCAATTGCAGGTAAGAAAAATTTATGTCTCCATCTAATATCAAATAAATCATCAATTAAACCTAATAAAATCATTGATTCAAGTGATAACATTGAACTTAAATATGAAGGTAATGAAGAAAGCCAAGTATCTGTACTATTATTATCATTTAATGAAATTAAATTATTAAATTTCCCACCTGTACTTGATTTAATGAAAAAGAAAGGAATTGATAAAAACATAATGAAAAGGTAAGTAATTGCAGGTATTATACCAATTGATTCAGGTATTATTGGTTTACCCCTTTTCGACATATCTTTACCAAATAATCCACGATTAATGAAAAATGGTGATGCTTGAGGAATTATATTAGTTATTGTAAAATAACCTATAATTGCAAGTACTGATGTTGCAATTGTTGGATGCATTGTGAATGATAAGGAATTGATCAAAAGAGTATAGTATTTTAGATTGGAATTTCCTTTAAGAACAGATCATCATGTTAAACTTAAGTATTCCTAATCCAGTAATTAAGTGATAATATTTCATTTAAGCCCCCCATGTTCTCGGAAATTTAAGAGAAAACGGGAAATACTGAAAATTTCCAAAATTCCGAGATAGAGACGTCGGTGCGTCGCTATTTATCACTGGGTCGATGCGTCGGTGGGTTTCTTTCAAATTATTATTAAAATTAATTTACTATTGGAATTCCCCTCACATGTATTGAGATTTGAATATTATTTGAATTGGACATGATTGGATAGCAGAGTTTGGTATTTTGAAGAATTTACTTTAAACAGTACAAGCAACACACATACAATGCTTTCCTCTGTCTCACGTACTACAAGGTCAGCACCTTTAACTACATCTCTTGTTCAATCAAGAAATATTTATCGTTTCCCACTTTCAAGTGATATTAATATTACAAAATCAGGTAAAACTAAAATTACAACAGGTTTAGGTGGTCGTCATTCTAAAACTGGTTATCAAGTATCAGTTTTCGGTGCAACTGGATTTTTAGGTAAAATTTTAACTTCAAAATTAGCAAAACATGGTACAATTACAATTGTACCATTTAGAAATGGTAGATCAAAGAGACATTTAAAAATTAATGGTGATTATGGTGTTGTTAATTTCCATGAATTTGATATTAGAAATTTAAAATCAATTGAAGAATCTGTTGCTCATTCTGATGTTGTCGTTAATTTATTAGGTTCACATTTAAATACTAAAAATTTTTCAATGGCAGATGCAAATATTGAAAGTGCAAATAGAATTGCAAAAATTTCAAAAGATTATGGTGTTGATAAATTTATTCATGTTTCATCTTATAATGCAGATCCAAATTCACCTTCAGAATTTTTCGCAACAAAGGGTATCTCTGAACAAATTGTTAAAGAACATTATCCTGATGCAACAATTGTTAGACCTGCTCCAATGTATGGTAGAAATTCAAGATTTTTAAATGATATGTTAACTTTAAAAGTTTTAGGTGGTAATATTATTTATAGACAAGAAGTTTATCCAACTCATGTTGAACAAGTTGCTCAAGCTTTAGAAAAAATAATTTATGATGATTCAACAATTGGTAAAACTTATGAATTATATGGTAATGAAAGATATTCAAAATTAGAATTAAGAGAAATGCTTAAATATATGATTCATCTTAATCAATATGGTTTCTTCCCTGCTGCTTCAGGTTATGATATGCCAGTTCCTGAATTTATTTCAAAAATTTGGTGTTTATTAAATGAAAAATTAAATCCTTCATTAGAAAGTTTTAATTATGATACTTATAGACGTTCAACTTTACATCAAAAAATTGATCCAACGGCTTTAACTTATAAAGATTTAGGTATGGTTCCTGATGAATTAGCTGATTGGTTATATAAATATGTTAAACCTCATATTATTTCATCTTCTCAAGCAAAGAATAGAACTGTTTATGGTAGAGAAGAAATTTTAAAATTAAGAGATTATGTTAATTCTCCAAAGAATCGTCTCGATTTATTTGGTTATGGAACAAAGAATTAATCAATGTCTTTATTATTAACTAATTAATTAACTAACTAACTTCTACGCTATTCAATAATTTATTTATTATTTATATATTAAACTTATAATATTTATATTCAAAAACATCCACGTATTTTTTTTTATTATTATTATCATAATTTACTATTTGTTAATTATAAAAAAATTATATATATATATATATATAAAAAAAAACTATGATACTATGCTACATTTATTATACATTAATGCTATATTTATTTATATGCTATTCTTTATTCTTTATTCTTTAATATTCCTCATAATAACCTCTAATATCTTCACCTCTTTTACCGTATTCTCTCTTTAAATTAAATCCACAACTAATATCTTTAATCCAAGGATGTGAACACATACTACCTGCATCAATTCTTTTACTTGGATCAAATTCTAACATTGGTAATAAGAAATTACTAATTTCATTAGCTAATTGTTTATTCATTTTATATTCATCAATTAAAACATTTTCTAATGGCCAAATTTTTAATTTATTAATTTTCCTAAAATTTTGTCCACTTCTATCGAAAAATTCCCTCCATTTACTAGTTGTTCTTAAATATTCCTTTGGTGGCCAACTTTTCAATAATTCAACAATTTGAGCTAAATGATCATCATCCCTTGAATATGATGTTGAAGATTTTGGATCAAATAAATAATCACTTGTAATTAATTCAAATATTAAACATCCTGTTGACCATAAATCTGTTGAACAACCCCAATCTCCACCTAATATAATTTCAGGTGCTCTATATTGTCTTGTTTGAATATCTTCAGTATAATGTTTATTAAACCAACATGCATTACCTAAATCTGCTATTTTAATACTAATAATTTCATCAAATTCTTCTAAAATTGATTGTTGTGATGATGTTGAAAATGTTGATGGTTGTCTATCAACGGGTTCTTCATCCTTTAACTCATCATTTTGTGATTTTGTATCAATTTTTAATGATGGTTTACGACTTTCATTAGGTTCAGGAAATGGATCCAGTTTAATATTATTTGGTAAATCATTTAATGTTTTCATACTATCAATTGAATTTAATTTATTATGAGATTTTAAATGTTGAGGAATTGGTGTCAGTGTATGTAATGGTTCATTATAATTATCATTACAATTATCATTATTAATTTCATTTGCATCAACGAAAACTTGATCATCATCTGTTTGACTTGATGATGATGTATTTATACCTGATGTTCCAATTGAAATGTTTAAATCTTCTTCATTAATAACATTAAACATTTTAGATTGTTTATAACTTGAAATACTTAATGTACTATTTTGTCTATTATTATTATTTATTTGTGATGGTAATGTATTTGGTAAAGTTGTTGAAATATTATTATTATTATCATTATTATTATTATTATTATTATTATTATCTGATGATTTATGTAATGGTAATGGAATATTTAATGGAGTTGAAGGTGTCGTATTATTATTAATATTTTCTTGTAATGGAGATGAAAATGATGAATTTCTCTTTTGTGAGAATGAAAATGATCTGAAAAAATTATTAACACTTGAATTTTCAACAGGTGAAGTTAATGGTTTACTTGATCTAACGGGTATTGAATTTTTCCTTGATCTTGATTTATTTGATGGTATTATACTATTAGATAATGAAGATTGATGAATATGAGTTGAACTAGTAATTGATGAATCTTTTAAATTTCTTATTATACTTGATTGATTAGCTGATATACTTCTTGATAATGAATGAAATGAACGGAAACTTTGATCAGCATAATCATCTGATGGTGTATTAAAATTATCTAATTTATCAATTTCACCAATTGATAAACTTGTAGTATGATATAATGTATTAGAATGATCAGCATGTCTCTTTTTCAATAATTTATTTAATTTTTTACTCTTTCTTTCAAATTCTAATAATTGAACTAATTTTTCAACATCATGAATTTCAACTAATACATTTTCAGGTTTAATATCTGTATGAATTATACCACATTCTCTATGAAGATAATCTAATGCTAATAAAATTTGTTTTGAAATTTGTTTAACTAATGTAATTGGTAAACCTCCATAACTTTCACTTAAAATATGTAAATCATGAATATTTGAAATATGCATATTAAGTTTTTCATTATCATTATTACTTTCATTATTACTTTTATTATCTTTACCATTAACAATATCATTAATTTCCTTTTGTCTATGATTTTGAAATTCTTTATATCTAACTAATAAATTAAGCATATTTTCACCTAAAACTTCGAAAACCATACAAACATGATTACCATTTGGACCTTTATGAATAAAATGATCTAATAATTTAACAATATGTTTTTTACCTTCATGATTATTATTTTTTAAATTAACAGTTTCTAATAATTTAATTTCATCAATTGCAGCTTCAGTATAATTATTTGAAGATTTAACAATTTTAATTGCAACATGCCTTAAATTAATTGAATCCCATGAAAGCCAAACAGTTGAAAAATGTCCCCAACCTAATTTTCTAACAATTAAATATTCATTATTTAAACCATATAATTCACCAATAAAAGTTGGATGATAACCACCTGGTATATAATCATTAAGACTTTCTTCACATTTTAATTTTTTCTCCTTTTCATTATCTGTTAATTCATTATCTGAATCAGTATCTAATGATGAAATTTCATCATTATTATTGGTATTATTGGTATTATTAGTATTTTGAGATAAAATACTTGAATCAGTATCTAACAGTAATGTAGCTTTAGGAGATTTAAGTATATTTTCAATTGGTGAATTTTGTGTTGTTTGTGGTATATTTGACAGTTCAGGTGAAGAATTTTTAATTTTAAGAGTTAATTCATTAATTTTGGAATTATTTGATAAATTAGTTGAAGGTTCATTAGAAGATGATGGTTCAACTTCTAATATTACTTCAGGTTTTAATTGATCATTTGATGAAGGTGAAGTTGATAATGATGAACGTAATGGTGGATCAATTATTGGTATAGATGTTGGAGTTGATGGTGAATTTGGAGATTTTATCTTTTGTTTTTGCTTTTGTTTCTCTTTTTCCTTTTCCTTTTCTTTTTCTTTTATAATTGACGTTGATAAAAGAGATTTTTGTTGATTTGGGGTATGTTGATCTTTATGTTGTTGAGGATTTTGCTTTGTAAATGAGAATTTTGAAAAGAATTTAAATTTTGATTTAGTATTTGTATTGGTATTGGTGTTATTATTTGAAGAATGTGAAGAGGAGACACTATTATTATTATTATTATTATTATTAATTGAAAATGATGAAGATGAAGATACAGATTTTGGGAAAGAAATTGATTTATTCCTTGATAATTTAAAAGGATTTGAAATATTATTATGAAGAGGAGATGAGTTTACAGAAGACATGATGATACTTATCTCATGTATATCCAATAAAACCTGGTAAATAAAATTGATAAATATATACCATGAATCATTATAATAACCATCATCAATAATAAATTCATGATGAGGAACAGAAAATGAAATTTTTTAATTTTAAGGGCGTCGATGCGTCGGTGGAAAATAATAATATAATAATATTTACTGTGGACGGGTTCCGTTACCGGATTAGGCAATTTAAATATTTTCCATCATGTTTTCCAATTAAATAAATTTATTTAAATACGATTGGAATTTACTTTTATTTTTATTTATTTCAGTTTTTCATTTACAATTAGTGTCTCTCTTCCTTCTTTAACCAATCAATCAAATCATGTCTGTATCCATCTTTGAATCTCCTTTAACTCTTGGTGTAACTGGTTTAATTGCCGGTGTAAGTGCTTATTATTTATTTTCTAAATTTTCAAATAATGAACGTAAAGTTTTGAAAAAGGATGAATTTCAAGAATTCCCATTAATTCAAAAAGTTGTACTTTCTAAAGATTCTGCAATTTTCCGTTTTGGTTTACCAAATCCAAATGATGTTTTAGGTTTACCAATTGGTCAACATATTCAAATTCAAGCTGAAATTGATGGTAAAAATGTTATGCATTCTTATACTCCAACTTCATTAGATCAAGATAGTAAAGGTTTCTTTGAATTATTAATTAAAGTTTATCCAAATGGTAAATTATCAACTTTTATTGATAATTTAAAATTAGGTGAAAAAATTAAAGTTAAAGGTCCAAAAGGTTTCTATAATTATAAACCAAATATGTTAAATCATATTTGTATGGTTGCAGGTGGTACAGGTATTACACCAATGTATCAAATTATTAAATCAATTTTAACTAATCCAATTGATAAAACTAATATTACTTTATTATATGGTTCACAAACTGAGGATGATATACTTTTACGTGCAGAATTAGATGAATTTGCATCTAAATTTGATAATTTTAATGTAATTCATTTCTTAGATAGAGCACCTGAAAATTGGAATGGTAAATCAGGTTATATTAATAAAGATGCATTAATTGAATTTTTCCCAAAACCAAATAATGATGTTCAATTATTAATTTGTGGTCCTCCAGGTTTAGTTTCTTCAGTTAAGAAAGCTTCAAATGAATTAGGTTTTGCAAAGGCTAAACCTGTTTCAAAGGATGGTGATCAAGTTTTCCTTTTCTAATTGTTTAGAACATTTTTTAAAACTTTTTATACTTTTTATAATTTTAACATTATTATCGTAATTAGTTATTAATTTAAGTGAATGTGATATACAGAAATTGTTATATATATATATATATATGAAAGAGGGGGGGTATGGGTCATTAATTTGATGAAAGTTTTAAATCTTCAATTCTATGATCTAATGCCATACTATCATTTGTAAATGATAAACTATATTTATTATTACGAAATGGATGTAATAATAAATTATCATGTAATGCATTTAATGCTTTAATAACATTTTCTTTACTAATAACACAACTAATATTAATTTCATTTGCACCTTGACTAATCATTTCAATATTAATTTGTTCATCTGCTAAAATTTTAAACATTGCACCTGCTGTACCAATTAATTGTTTCATATGAATACCAACTAATGAAACAATTGATAAATCATATGTAACATCAACTCCACCAAATTTTTTTAAATCTTCAATAACTTTTAAAAATGATTTCCTTTGATCTTTAAAATATGAAACTGCCATTGAAACATGAACTTCACTTGTTGAAATTAAATCAACAACTGTTTTATGTTTATCTAAAATACTGAAAACATTTGCTAAAAATCCATGTGATAAAGTTTTCTTATTTGAATGAATATTAACAACTGCAATATCATTTTTAGCTGTAACAGCAGTTGGAATTTTCATTTTTTGTTTATTAAAATAATCACTTGGTAATTTATCTAATGAAACTGGTGGATGTGGAGGAGTTTGTTCACCCTTTTTACTTATATTATCAGGATAAATAATTGTACCTTCACCATTTGGATTCATAACATTTTTAATTCTAATTGGAATTCTAGCATTAATAACTTGTTCCATTGTAAATGGATGAATAACTTCACTACCATAATAAGTTAATTCAGCTGCTTCATCTGGAGTAACTGATTTTAATAATCTTGCAAATTTAACTTTTCTTGGATCTGCAGTGAAAATACCATCAACTTCTTTCCAAATTTGTAATTCATTTGCTGATAATCCAACTGCAATAATTGCTGCACATAAATCTGTATAACCTCTACCAACAGAATTTAATAAACCACCAGGTACAGGACCGAAAAATCCTGTTAAAACTGGTACAACATTATCATCTAATTTTAAAATTTCAATTGAAATTCTTTTAGCTAATTTTTTATAAAATAATGGATCTAAAGATTTTTCATTATTTGATAAATGATCATCATTATCATAATCCATTTCATTAACAATATTTGATAAATTAATATAATGAGAATTTATACCATTATTATTTAATAATGCAGTCATAAATAAACATGATAATTTTTCACCACATGACATTATATTATCTAAAGATTTAGAACTAATTTCACCAATAATACAACAAGCATCTAATAATTTTTCTATATAATCAATTTCATAAATTGTATCATTAATTAATTTTTCTCTTATTTCTAAATTAGTAATTAAATTTTCAGCATTTTTAATATGATCATCTTTAATTAATTTAAGAGTTTGTTTAAATTCTTCTTCTTATCATCAATTGCTAATTCTGATGCTAATAATAATCTTGTAGTTGTACCTTCAGATTTAGTTTGAGTTGATCTAGCAGAACAAACAACTGCAACTCTATTTGATTCATTATATTTTTTAACAATATTAAGTGTAATTTCATTTGCAAATTTACCAACACTTGTACCACCAAATTTTTGTACAATCCAACCTGAATTAAGGGAATATAATGAAGTTGTTGACATTATATGTGTGTTTTGTGAGATGTTGATAATGGAAAAGATAGAAATAAATAAAGAAAGAAACTAGAGTATTAATGGAAAATATATTATATCTAGTGACTCACCAACCATTGCTGAATTTATTCTATTCCTGTAATGTAAAAAACGGACGTTTGAAAATTTATGATGGATTACGTAATTGTTGGAAAAAATCTCCGATACTGGTTAAAGACTATCAAAGAATCCATTATAAGCAGTATCAACATCAAGTAATAAATTCTCTAATTGATTATCATCAAGAATTGGTTTATCATTATTATTTTTCAATTGATTTAATTTAATTAACCAATTAATTAAATTTGATCTACCTTTAAAATTATCATTTATATTTGAACTTGTTGTTATAATTTTACTTAATAAAGGATGTAAAATTTCAGGTGAATTATAATTTAATTTAATTGCATCAAGTAAGGTTATAAATGCTGATGTTGCCTGTGCTACTTCTTTACCTGATTTAATTGTTTCAGTGGGTACTTCAATTGAAGTTTCTTCCTTTTCAGGTTCAGGTTCAGGCTTTGCTTTTTCTTTTAATTGTTCATCAAATCCATTTATACCAATTTGAATTCTTCTTATACCTAATTTTAAAACTTCTCTCAATTCAACATTTGTGACGTGTAATAATTTATAATGTTTTAAATTATCTAAGAATGTTAAATCATTAATCATTATTATTTATATATATTCCATTGATTAAGTAATTCATTAGATAATTTAATATAATCATTCTTTAAATCATTATCATTACAATTAGCTTTAATAAATTGTTCCTCTAATAATGTTAATGATTGTAAAATTGAGTATTTCTCAACTATTGGATCCATTGTATATAAAGAATGTGAATGCTCAGCTAAATGTTGTATATTAAATAGGGCAAAAATTACTTACATAATAATCGAATCAAATTTTTTTCTTTTACAGATTTTTGAAAAAAAAATGTTTAATTTGTTACTTATTTAAGAATGTATATGTAAAATGTAATGTAATGTAATATGGTTGTAGATAAATAATATACTATATAATAGTAATAATAGTATTTAAATTAGAATTAGATAGAATAGAAGAGAGGAGATTTTAAAGATAAATTTATTTTATATGAGTAATTTAATAATTTATTTTGATTGAACTTGAGAATAAGTACTGAAAGGATTTGCATTCTTTGAAGCTAAATATTCATCAGATTTTTCTTGCCATTCTTTATTCATTGTCTTTGGAATATTTCTATTTGAATAATAAGTTAAGAATAAAGTTGCAGAGAATGCAACACCTAATATAATACCTTTAAAAATTTTAGACATTTCTTCAGGTGTTTCCATTGGTCTTCTTGGACCCCAAGTACCGAATGATACATACCAACAAGCTTTCTTTTCTTCTAATGATAATTCATTCCAAGGTAATTTTTGTTTAATTGCTAATGCATCAATTAAATGTTGTTTATCACTTTCAGGTAATTTTTCCCATCTACCTTGTAAATTTGAAATTGCAGCAGGTGTAATTGTTGTTGATGCAAATCTAGAATTAACAAGACTAGTTTTGATAGTTTGTTTAGTTAATTGTGAGAACATTGCTGTGTATTGTTGAACTAAGTGAAGATATATAATAAGACGTATACTTAACTATAGTATAATCTATTAAAGACACATACTATTACTATACGCGCTTATTATACTATTACTATGTCTCACTCACTCACACCATTTCAAAATTTTGGCAGTGGATGATTTTATTGGTCCAATGAGATTCTCTTTATTTATACGTAACTGGTGTACTGATTATTATTATTATTATAATGTTTCTTACAGACGCGTCTGTGGTTTTATACAGTCATTACATAATCAACTTCATTAATTACTTAACTTATCCTTTAATTGTGATAAATATTCTCTATATCCTTGAACTGTATTACTTCTATCTTCAACTAATGTACTCATACACCACATTCTTAATGCAATTAAATCTCTATTACGATCAACATTAGAATTCATAATATTAGCTTCATTATTAGATGGTCCAATTACAATATAAACA
Organism: Pichia kluyveri; assembly: GCA_030062975.1. Taxonomy (NCBI): domain Eukaryota; kingdom Fungi; phylum Ascomycota; class Pichiomycetes; order Pichiales; family Pichiaceae; genus Pichia; species Pichia kluyveri. The sequence goes on along the minus strand of CP125793.1, from coordinate 1,725,148 downwards.
TTACTATATTTAATTGATCCACTCTTCTCTCTAATTTTATTAATTATATTATGTATACGTTGATTAAATTCATTATCCAAAATTGGTAATTCTCTTTTACCAATTAGAATTTCATTAATTGAATTAACTCCAAATACATCAAAAATTAATTGTTCAATTGCATCTCCTCCAATATAAATGAAAATTTCATTATTTGTATTAATTAAATATAATCCAAATCTTTGTAAATAATTAATTGATGCATTAATACATTCAGGTAAAATAATTTCACCATTTAATTTTGGTATAATTTCATCAAAATTATCTTCTCCTTCATATGGTAATCCACATTCATCATTCATATCATGTAAACTATAAATACTTGGATAAATAAATTGAATTAATTCATTAATTGGTAATGAATTTAATTTATTAATTGAATTACTTCTATGATCACTTGGTACCATACCTGATCTAAATGAAATATTTTTAATTAATGATTGAATTAATAATGGTAACATTCTTAAATTTGTTGAAATTTGTAATGGTGATGATGATCCAACATTTGTTGCAACAATTTCTTTCTTATAAACATTTAAAATTTCTAAAATTGATTTATTTAAATATTCTCTTGCAATTTCAAATGAATTATTTAAAATTTTTTCAATTCCAACATGTGTAAAATAATTTAAAATTGATAATTGATCTGCTGATGCATAAATATTATTTAAATTATTTGAAACTGGTAATGCTAATGTTAAAACTCTAATTCTTCTATCTGAATGACATGATGTATGTAAAATTGCTGTTTGAAAATAAACAATATTTCTTCTAATATCATTATCAATTGATAATTCAACAACATATGATTGATCTCTTGGAAATGATGGGAATGATAATAAATCTGATGATCTTGAAAAAAAATTTCCAAAATATGCATTACCTTTAATTCCATCAGAACATCTAACTCTTAAAACTGCTTCTAATCCAATTTCCATTGATAAATGATTTGATAATTCATTTGAAAATTTATTAATATCTTCTAAATTATTTGAATTAAATGCAGGATAAAAATGTGTTTGACCTGCTGTAAATTTTGTTAAATTTGATAATGTTGCAACATCTTGATATGTTGAACTTGTTAAAAACATATCAACAGTAATTTGTGATTTATTACAATCAATTGCAAAACTTTTATAAAATGAATTATTTGAAATTAATAAACTATTTTCCTTACTTTTACCAGAAACTGCCTTTTCATCTCTAACAATTAATTTACCTTTACCAATATTTGGTAATGAAGATGAAATAACAATCATTTTACCACCAATATTTTGTAATAATTTATGACCTGTCTTTAAAGCAGTTGATAAATTAAAATCAATTGATTGATTATTAATAAAATATGATGTAAAATTATTTAATAATTTTTCAATATTTTTACGTGAATTTTTTAAATTAACAACTAAATTATCTGCACAAGGTATAATTAAATCATCCAATGAATTATTATTTGGATCATCATCATTAACTGATACAACTAACATTGAAATTAAATTATTTTCATCATTATCATTTGGAATTTCGAAAAATGATAAATTTTTATCAACTGCAATAAATGAAACATTTGCCCTACCATGATCATTTGGAATTCTATCTAAAGAATCTAAAATAGTTCTAATTGAAGTTGATAATAAACCATTTTTAATTGAATTAATTGAAACATCAATTAAAAATAAATAATTTAATGATTGAGGAGCTCTAACCATATATTCAGGAGTTGCTAAAAATTCAACTGCACCATAATTTAATTCATATCTATTAAAAAATTGATCATTTTTAGCCATTGAAGGTAATTCATTTAATAATGAACAAAAATTACATTTCCATTTACTATTATCATTTCTTAATTCAACAAATGGATTAATATAAGCACGACATCTTCTACATCTTGAAATAATACCATCATTAATAATTGGTAAAGGATTTTCATTATCAGTTAATGAAAGGTAAGGACGAATTGTTAAAGCAAATGGTAATTTTGATTTTTTTAATAAATTATTTGAATTTGGAACAACATTTAAAGTTGATCTAATATAATCTGATGAAGTATTTGATTCAGGTGATTGAGTAATTGATGAATTAATTGGTAAATTAATTGGAGGTGGAGGAAATTGTAAATCAATAATTGGAGGTGGTATATCTTTTAATAAATCAGTTGAATATAATTCATTAAACATTTCAGGTGCAGGACCATTAATATTATTTAAATTATTTGGATTATTAACATTATTAATATTTAAATTTTGGAAATTATTTGATAAATCATAGGGAGATGCATTATATGGTGCATTGATATTTGGAATTGGATTAGAATTTAATGGAGTTTGTTGAATTGGAACTTGTTGAAATGGAATTTGTTGTTGTTGTTGTTGTTGAAATGAAATTGATTGTTGTTGTTGAGGAATTGCATTTGATGTTGGAGGTAATATATTATTATTGATATTACCATTAGCCAATGGATCATAAGCAGGTTGTGGATAAGCTCTTCTCTTACTAGCCATTGTAGAAAGGAGGGATGTTGTATAAAATAAAATAGAGTTAATTAAGCTGAGCCAGTTGAGTATAGTATAATTGCCTTTATTTCTCAAATTGAAATCATCAAAGAAAAGAAAATAAACACCGTGTTCAAAATTTACTATGGTCGTCGCATCGACCTTTTTGGTTTTTCTCTTTACTATTATGGAGGGCAAATTATATAGTATATTGAGCTTGTAATATACGTTCTTTACTGCTCTTCTCTGCTTTTGGTATTGGTATAGTATTAGTATTAGTATTAGTATACACTACATTACAATATACAATGACAACATCACCTCAAGCTGTTAGATCATTATATCGTTCAATGTTAAGAGAGGCAAGAGGTTTCACTAATTATAATTTCCGTAATTATTTTATTCGTCGAACAAGAGATTCATTTAGAGAAAATGCAAATTTAAAGGGTGAAGATGCAATTAAGGCAATTAATGAAGCAAAGAATGATTTAAAGATACTTCATCGTCAAAATGTTATCTCTAATATGTATGATTTTGATAAATTAGTTGTTGAAAAGGTGTAATATAGTATATTGATTATTACCTAATATAATTAAATTATACTGTGAATTTCTTTTTTTTTTTTATCATTTAATTATTATCATCAATTAATGATAACTTATTTCTTTCTGTACATTTATATATCTATCTTATATCTATTATATAATATATATCTTATATCCATATAATTAATTATAACTATTATTATTATTATTACAATATTAATAATAAAATAACTATTCTATTCTATCCCATATAAATTATAACATTTTTACTTAGTACAAATTTTTCACATTTCAAATGTCGGGAAGTACAAGTAATAATAATAATCAATATGAAAATATTGTATCATCAATTGATTATAATAGTATGAATAACAATAATAATATTAATAATAATATCAATACTAACCAATTAGATACTAATCATAATAATAATAATAATAATAATAATAATAATAATATGCAACAATCAATACCCTCAAATATATCAAATACATCAAATTTATCAAATAATCAAATACAATCAATACCAACTACAAAGGGTAAATATTCATTAAATGATTTCCATTTAATTCAAACTTTAGGTACAGGTTCATTTGGTAGAGTTCATTTAGTTTGTTCAGTTCATAATGGTAGATATTATGCAATGAAAGTTTTCCGAAAATCTCATGTTGTTAGAGCAAAGCAAATTGAACATACAAATGATGAACGTAAAATTTTATCATTATGTAAACATCCTTTTATAACTAGAATGTGGGGGACATTTCAAGATTGTAAATCAATTTTCATTATAATGGATTATATAGAAGGTGGTGAATTATTTAGTTTATTAAGAAAATCAAAAGTTTTCCCAAATCAAGTTGCAAAATTTTATTCAGCTGAAGTTTTACTTGCATTAGAATATTTACATTCAAAGAATATAATTTATAGAGATTTAAAACCTGAAAATATATTAATTTCAAGATCTGGTCATATTAAATTAGCAGATTTTGGATTTGCAAAACAAGTTGAAACAACTACTTATACATTATGTGGTACACCTGATTATATTGCACCTGAAATTATTGCCGTTCAACCTTATACAAAAGCAGTTGATTGGTGGTCTTTCGGTATTTTAATTTATGAAATGATTGCTGGTACAACTCCATTTTATGATCCTTCACCTTTGAAAACTTATGAAAATATAACTAAATGTAATGTAATTTATCCAAATCATTTCCAATTAGATGTTATAAATTTATTACAAGGTTTAATTAATAAAGATGTTACTTATAGATTAGGTAATTTAAAAAATGGTGTTCAAGATATTAAAAATCATCGTTGGTTTAATGAAGTTATTTGGGAAAATTTATTACAAGGTAATATTGAAACTCCTTATGAACCAAATATACCTGCAGGTGTTGGTGATGCATCTCAATTTGAAAAATATCCTGAAGAAAGATATGATTATGGAATTAGTGGTATACATGATCAATTCGGTTATCTTTTCCCAGATTTTTAATAACTTTACTACTAATTTTACATTCATATTATCATCATCTATTTTCTATTTCTAATTCTAATCTGTATCAATAGTTTGTATCATATATATTATATGTATATATTCTCTTTTCTCTCTTTCTCTCTCTATCTCTATCTCTCTCTCTCTCTTTATCTATCTGTTTAAGTTTTGATTTAATAAAAAATCATTATACATTATATTATAAAACCCCTATTTTACTATCATTATGATGAATAACAATTTCTTCATCTTTAACATTATCATTCTCTATTTTCCCCTTAAATTCATTAAATATTCTATTTACTCTTTCATCTTCCATTTCATTAATCATAACTTCACTAAATATTAAAAATTTTTCCTTATTAATTTGATTTTCATTAAGTAAACCTAATTTAAATTTTTTTGACAGATAAACAATTTTTGACCTAATTTCAATTTCACATTCATTAAATATATTAAATATAAATTCTTGATATTTATTTAATTTACATTTATTTCCATTATTTTCTAACCATTCCCTTATAATTCCATTATTTGAATTTTTCTCCCAATATAAATAAATTAAATTAACATTATTTGTTTCAATTATTCTAGTTATTAAATATCCATCAATTATCATACCATTAGTTATATTAATTAAATTTTGAAAATCAATATTATTTAAAATTAAATGATTTTTAATCCAAATTTCATTAAATTCACTCTTTAAAATTAATTTAACATTATCATAATCTTTTAACATTTTATATCTTGCACTTAATGCTAATCCACAAATTATTCGACTTTTAAGATTATTTTCCCAATCACTTATTATATAATTTGCATTTAAATTAATCTTTTCATGAATTTTACGTACATTATTAATACCTAATTTCATTAAAATTTTACTAAATATTAAACTTGTTAAACCTTTCCGGAAACTTAAATGTGATAATATTATCATTAATTCTTCTTCATTAGTTTTCTTATTTAGAATTTCATAAATTTTACCAATTGGCATATTAATTAATCTCCTATTTAATTCATCCTCTTGGGTATTTTTATAAACTCCAATATTATTTTGAATATATTTTAACCTTTCATTAATTTCTTGAATATTAATCTCTTGTTTATAATTAATCTTCTCTAATTCATTTATTCGTAAATGAATTTCATTATCAATATTTTGTCCCTTTATATTAAGTATATTTAAAATATTATTATTTGTACCTTTATTTAATTTTAAACTACTTAATGATATATTTCTCTTATGATTGATAATATTAGGTATTATTTCCTTTTTCACTATTGCTGTTTTAATCATATTATACTTGATTAATTATTAAAATGAAAGAAAAATAGGTAGATTAAGAAGATCTATTTTAAAAAAGGACATCACTTCCCAAATTCATGTCATTAAGGGGCTTTCAAAAATTATTAGTAAAAATTACTAAAAAAATAGCTGCGCAAGCCAGGAATCGAACCAGGGGCTCAACGATGGCAACGTTGAATTTTACCACTAAACCACTTGCGCTTGTTATGATTAGACACTTCTTGTTTTTTTAGCCCTTATTGTGTTTTATATTACGTAAGCATAAAGGCGTTGGTTTTTTTTTAGCTTTTATTGTTTTTTAATAACGTTATCTAGTAAAGAAAATTTTTGTTTAGTACACTAGATAAAGGAAATGTAATAAAAAAGCCTTATTTGTCGCAATGAAACATGTTTAATGACGGTGTCTACTTGACTAAATAATTGTTTACGAGTCACGTTTTGAACTGGATAATTGGCTAAACTAGTTATATTTTGTTTAAATTTGTAATATTGTAGAATAATTGATTAATTAATGAGCTGAAATGAGTATTTTGAGAGGGTTTTAGTTATATCATAAATATATTCCAGAAAAAGTGGTCAAATCAATCTGTTTAGTGGTAGGATATGTTCAAAGATAACTTTTTTAAAAGTTTTGAGTCTAAATAAAGCTTTACACTGTTTACATCCAATTTTATTAGTTGTATCGGATGGATGATGTCAACCATTATTATAATGACATTTTTGTTAGTAAATAGCCAAAAAGTAATAATTCTGGTGAAAAATTACAAACAAAGATGATTTAGGATATCTTATTAAGGTAATTACAAAGCATAAACCTGTTATTTTCTTTCTTTTATGCTTACGTAATGTACTATTAGACAATGTCAATAAATATCACAAATGAAAAAACAATAATTCCTTGTTAGCTCAGTCGGTAGAGCGTTCGGCTTTTAAGAGTTCTTTAAGAAGTCGACCGAAATGTCCAGGGTTCGAGCCCCTGATGAGGAGTTTATTTTTTTCCATTTTTGTCTTAACATCATTTCAGTTTTTACTATAATTTTTGTCGAAGCACTATAAAAAGAGTGTTGTTTTGCCTCCGTTTTAAATTTTGCATTTTATTCGTTACTGTTGTTTTATTTCTTCTTTTTGCCTTCTTCTTTTGGTATTCTTTTAGAATCACTGGGATATGGGGATGCTGCTATATCCCTAAGAGAATATCCCATTTATCTACTAGTTATTTCAGAAAATTACAGTTTAGTTGCTAACACAAATAGTACTTTTATCTTGTAAATAGTGTTTTAAATCATTGTTGCAAAATTCAGTACCATTATCAGTTCTAAGAATACCAACTTTATAGCCTTTTGATGAAAATTGAGTTTCAGAAAAATTAATAAATTGTTTAATAGCAGTAGAAGCTGCAGATTTGGTTGCCAAAGGTAAAATTGAACACCATCTGGAAAAATCATCAACAATTGTTAAAAAATATCTTTCACCAGATAAACCAGGAACATTAATATGACCACAAACATCAGAATGAATCAATTGAAGAGGATGAATTGCTTTAAAAGTAGATGATTTTGGGAAAACCTTGGTCATTTTACCAGCAGAACAGTGTTCACAAATTTTAAATTCAGAGGAAGGAGAGTAACCCAATTCCCTCATAACCCTACCAGATGGATGACCTAATCTAGAATGCATATTTAAAGTATTAGCAATTAAACAATAATTCTAAGGAATAAATGGTGAAAAAATAAATTGATACAAAGTATTTGGAAAATATTCACCAATGATTGTACCATCTTGCATGTAACAGTATCTATCATCAAAAGAAAATCTAGCACCGGTGTTTCTAGTAATCATTGGAAATTAAATTTTTGGAAGTATTAGGAACATAAGCAACATTACTTATTGAAATTCTTTGACCATTATGACCATTGAAAATGACAGTACTTATCACTTTAACTCACTTATTAAAATGGATTTTCCAATAGGATAACCTCAATTTAACAGGTCGTGAGTTTTTTCACCCACTTGTGGCCAAAGTCATTAATACAGAATTTACCAGCATAAACAACTGATTTGAAAACATGCCAAGCAATATCACTATTACCTTCAGTAGTATTACCATTTGCTGGTTAAATGGAAACGGAAACAGCAGCAGTGCAATTTGGAGAAATATGACCAGTTTGTTGACATCTTGTGCATATAACATCCTTTTGTTTTCTATTTTTGGGAATCAGCATCATCTAAAATTCTTGAATTGACCGAGGGATCACGAAACATTTGAAGATATAAAAGACCTAATAAATGATCAATAGTCATGCCATGAGTAAATTGAGATCTCATGGTCTTTAAAAATAATAATCCCTTGTCAAGTGGCATAGAGGATGATTTAGTTAACTTGTCAACCATTGAATAAAGTTGACGGGCAGAAAATCCAGGATGATCTTTTCTAATTGCTGCTAATAAGGCAGAACCAGACAAACATTCACATTGATAGATGGAAATAATATTACCATCAACGGTATTAATAAGGACAACTTGAAGGGCCCGTTTAAGATAAAATGTTAATTGAACAACACTGGGGTCATTGGCCGAAGTATCCCACAAAACTAATAAATCACTGTCAGTAAAAAATTCCAATAAACCGGACTCAAAAGTAGCTAAAATGGAACCGTACTAGAATCTTAGATGTGATATTTTTCAGCAGATTTCAAAGTATTAGCAGAAGTCTTTGGACACAAGTGGGAGAATGAACTCATAACCTGTTGAATTATGGTAATCTTGTATTGATCATAATTTTGTATCTTTTATATTTTATTTTTTCATCAATATAGTATACTGTAAGTAACAAAGCTTAAGTGGTGTAACTAAAATATAGTTAAGCCTCTGAAAAAAAAGTAACAACTGTTCCAACAATTATGGGAACTAAAATTCTTTTTCTTCATCAACATTGAAACATAGTTTAGTTAAACTTAAAATTAACCAACTTTGAAATTTAAAACTGAAACACCAAGTTAAAAATAATGCTTTAAAAAACTCCAAAAAATAAAAATGAAGGAAGCGAGGTTCGAACTCGCGCGGACAATCGCCCAACAGATCTTAAGTCTGCCGCCTTAGACCACTCGGCCATCCCTCCAATTG